>PVHX01001434.1:34739-51376 GCA_004024805.1 Geosciurus inauris
CCCTTATTCATCAGCATCCACTAATCAGAGAGACCATTCGGCATTTGGTTTTTTGGGATTGGCTTACTTCACTTAGCATAATGCTTTCCAGTTCCATCCATTTGCCTGCAAATGCCATAATTTTATTCTCTTTTATTGCTGAATAATATTCCATTGTGTATATGTACCACAGTTTCTTTATCCATTCATCTATTGAAGAGCTCAAAAAACTTAACACCAAAAAAACAAATAATCCAATCAATAAATGGGCTAAGGAGCTGAATAGAAACCTCTCAGAAGATGATGTACAATCAATAAACATATATATGAAGAAATGTTGCCTAAATATTTAATAGAATTCACAAGTGAAACCATCTTTGTATGAAGATTTCTTCCTGAGGAGAATTTAACAATAAATTTGATATCTTTAATAGATAAGGATCACTTTGTTATACATATTTGTCTTTGAATGAATTCTGTAGTTGTGTATTTCAAGAAATTTGTTCACTTCATCTATGATGACAAATTTATATGCATAACATTGCTCATATTTTTGTTGTACTTTCAATATTACATTAATCTGATGTGATATACTCCTTCATTCATAATACATACTGGCATTTATTTCTCTTCCTTCATTCCTCTTCTCCTCCTCTTCCTCTCCTCCTCCTTTTCTCTCTCCCTTTTCCTGTCTCAGTCTCTCTGTTTTGTGTGGTTGGTTGTTTATTTTATTTTTTTCTGGCTAGGTCAAAAAGAGATTCTTAAATTTTATTGAAACTACCAAAGTAGTAAGGTTTAATTTTATTGATTTTTCTTTATTAATTTTTAAATTTCTATTTCATTTTGGCTCTGATCTTTATAATTTCCTTTCTTATGTTTGCATTGGATTTTATTTGATTCTTTTGCTTTAGTACTATGAGATAAAAGTAGAGTCACTATTTTCTTTCTTTTTTCCTAGTGTAGGTATGTATTATATAAATTTCCCTTTAGCAGTGATTTATTTGTATTCCCCAAATGTTGAAATGCTGTACATTTTTTGTTCAGTTGAAATATTTTTTAAATTTCTTTTTTATTTTTTCTTTGACTCATCAATATTTAGATGTATGCCTTTTATTTTCTTCATTCCTGTTCATTTTTTATTCCTTTGTTCAACATTACTCTTTTAAATAATTCCATTGTTTTATTTTTTGGCTTATTAGCTATGATTATTTATCTGTTTGTTTGTTTTGCTTGTTTTCCTTTATTTGATTTGTATTAGTGCTGCTTTAAGATTTATACTGTGCGTTTTGTTCTTACCACTACCTTTCCTTTAGTGATGCTATACCACTTTATATGTCAAAATCTTAATATACTTCATTTTCTCCCCCTCAAATATTTATGTTTTTATTGTCATATATTTTGAGTTTGTACATTATGTACCTCTTACTATACTACTGTTATTTCTAAGTAATCTCTTATATTTTAAAATAAAATTATTTAAGAATTGCAAGTATTTATTCAATTACCGTTTCTAGTGTTCATTCTCTTGAGAAAATCCATGTATGTGTGTGATATCATTTTCTTTCTTCTTACAGCATTTTTTTAAAATATTTATTTGCATTGGTGATGATCTTCCTAGTTTTAAACAATTGGAAAAAATCCTTATTTCATCATTGCTTTTGTAAGAGATACTTTGTGGGCATAGAATCCCAGCCTAACCCTTCTACTTTTCACCCCTTATATCCCTTCCACACACAGTGTTTTAAAGATGTGGCTGTTTTCTCACTTGTACTGTTTCTAATAAAATCATTCTTACTAACATTTTTGTCTTGATTTCTCTACTTGAGATATATTCGTTTGTCCCCTCTATTTTCAGAATTTCTCTATGTTTGGTTTGGAATCATTTGATTATGAAATGCCTGATCCCTTCTTATGTGTTGAATTTGATATATGAGGCTGTAATTTCCACCAAATGTTGTTATTTATTACCTTGGTGCTTTCTTATGATTAAGGCTGTTGAGCTTGGATTTGTGAGTGGATAGTTTCTATCAACTTTGGGATATTTGGAAGCGTTATATTTTTAAATGATTTCTTTCTATTTCTCTCCCTTGTTATAGACACTCAAAATTCATGTATATTAGATATCTTCAAGTTGTCACACAGTTCAGATATACTCTGGTCAATTTTAAATATCTGTTTCTCTTTCTCTTTCTTTCTTTCCTTCTTTGAACCCAGGGCTTCAAACATGCTAGGTAAGCACTCTACCATTGAGCCACATCCCCAGCCAAACATTTTGTTTTTAAATTAAAATTCACTGATGTTCTCTTCTGTAATATCTACTTTGTTGTTAATTCCATCCAGTGTATTTTAAATTTCACATATTATAGACGTTATGATATTTTGGGGATTGTTTTGCTTTTTACATCTCCTAAGTTAACTTACTATGTTGAATATTGTTATACTAATCATTTTGATGTCAGTATGTCTTAAGTTTAAATCTTTTTTAATTTTAGGTTTTTATGTTTTCATGACATGTAATGTTTTCTTGTTTCTTTGAATACTTGGCAAGTTTTGAATAGATGCTAGGCATCATGAATTATACCTCATAGATATTAGATATTGTATTTCCATAGACTTCATGAGCTTTGGTATAAGACATACTTAAATTCTTTAGAAAAAAATTTTTTTGTCTTTCTTTTACACTATGTTTGGTGACACCAGAGCAGTGGTGGGCAATTTATTTTCCACTATTTAGGCAGAACTATTTTGTATTATCTACTAACTGTCCTGTGAATTCTGAGAAATTTCAGTCTTGCTGATAGAAACAGGCACTATTTCTAGCTGTCTTAGTCTGTTTGGGTTTTAATAACAATATAAAAAACATAAATGGAGTAGCATATAAAAATACAAATGTATTATTACAGTTCTGGAATCTTAGAAGCACAAACTCAATGCACAGGCAGCTTTGGTGTCTGATGAGAGTCCATTTTCTAACATTTATGGTACTTTATTGTTGCACATGATTAAAAAGAGATCAAAAATTTTTTCTTGGGGCTCTTTATTAAGGGAATTTATCCCATTTATGAGGGGTCTGCCTTTTGTACGTAAACATCTCTCCTAAGGTCTTACTTCTTAACACCATCCCTTTGGACATTAGAATTTCAACATGCAAATTCAGACTATACCAGTGGCCCTGTGCAGGCCCTTTGCAAGCACTGCGATATTTAACCCCTAGTCCTTTCCACTGTTTCTAGCCACAAACTTGGGATGTTTTCCTACAAATATGCACCTATCATATTCGAATGATATTCTCTGTAGATTATTCTGGATTTATGTATCTGAACAGCTGTCTCCTATCTGATACTTTCTCCCAAATATTTTAGCCGTTTTGGTTTCTCATATACTTTTCTCAATTCAGGCAACCTCCTAATTGACATTTTCCTGTGTGTGTGACCTGGAAATTCTTAGGAAAATAAGATGGGGCAATTATAGGGTTCAATTTCTGTTTGCTACCTCTAGGAATCAGTATACTTCTTTCCCTGATGTTCAGTAGTATAAAAAAACAACTTTTACACATTTTGTCTATTTTTGTTTATTCCATGTGAGACTATCAATCAGTTCATGATACTCCATCTGAGTCAGGAACACAAATATGCTTGAGTACTATTTTTTTCTTCCTTAGTCTTATCAATTTATGTGAGAAATAAATGATTTTCTCATTTTCTATTTCTCATATTCTTAAAATATACTGTTTAAAAATTAAAATTATATATATGTATTTATATATAGGCTATTAAATATATATATATGTATTTATATATAGGCTATTTGTTGTTTGCATAGTTTTTTAAGGTATTTGAGCATAGCTTTTAATAAATCACTGATGGATCGCTATGTTACAAAGACACAGGGATGACCCTTAAGAAGCCAAGATTAAAGGTAAAAACTATTTTTTTAATAATTTATTTAAATGCATTTCAAGTCATAGTACATATATAGAGCTCAATTTTTCCATTTCTCTGGTTGCAAACCAGATAGAGTCACACCATTTGTGTCTTCATACATGCACCAAGGGTAGTAATGACAATCTCAATCAATCATCTTTACTATACCCATTCCCCTTTCCCTCCCCCCACCTCCCCTCTGCAGCATCCAGAGTTCCTCCATTTCTCCTATGTTCCCCATTCCCACCCCCCTTATGTATCATCATCCACTAATCAGAGAGAACATTCTGCATTTGGTTTTTTGAGATTGGCTTACTTCACTTAGCATAATGTTCTCCAATTCCATCCATTTGCCTGCAAGTGCCATAATTTTATTCTCTTTTATTGCTGAATAATATTCCATTGTGTATATGTACCACAGTTTCTTTATCCATTCATCTATTGAAGGGCATCTGGGTTGCTTCCACGGTTTTGCAATTGTGATTGTGCTGCTATAAACATTGAAGTGGCTTCTTTACTGTAGTGTGCTGTTTTTAAGTCTTTAGAGTATAGGCCAAGGAGTGGGATAGCTGGATCAAATGATGGTTCCATTCCAAGTTTTTTAAGAAATCTCTATACTGCTTTCCAGATTGGTTGCACCTGTTTGCAATCCCACCAGCAATGTTTGAGTGTACTGCATATGGTTTTATAATGCTTTCTTTTTCAAATTCTTGGTATTCCTGAATGACATACTAATAATAACAATGTTTTAACCTATAAAGCAAATTTTTAGTAGTTACATAATATTTTTCGTGAATTTTTTTAATGATTGGTTTCCATTATACTAACAATAATATAGCTTTCAAATAAGTTTCTATATAATATTTCTTTTGGTTTTATGTACAATAATTGGCTTCTGATTCCATTTTCTCATGTGTGTGTTTGTCAAACATAGGTTTTAGAAAATATGAATACAAAGTACTAATGGAGAAATAAAAATTCTTCATAATATGTTACTTTATCATGATTTCTATATGTTAACATTTTCTCTTTTTTTAAACATTTTTTTAGTTATTGATGGACCTTTATTTTATTCATTTACTTATATGTGGTGCTGAGAATCAAACCCAGGGCCTCACATATGCAAGGCAAGTGCTCTGCCACTGAGCCACAATCCCAGCCCTATATGTTAACATTTTCCCTAGACTTTATGAAGACAGAGATTTTTGTAAAACTTTTTACTATTGCATCTCTGGTGTCATGAACAGTATGTAGCATACGCTTTTTTGAATAAATGAGGGGATGAATAAATAATGAGATAATCTTGAGCTTCAGTCAATAAAATAATGACTAATAATGTGGTAAACTGTGAATGCTTATCAATCTAGGTAGCAATCACTTCTGGTATAGTGAAATAATAAAAAAAAATGAAAAGTCTAGTGAGGTGATTGATTTCATCATGAGGCAATTTATACTATACATTGGAAATACATTAATTGTGTTTATAGATAACACATAGTTGTCAAAGTCATCATCCATGTGACATTATTTTCTTATTTTCATCAATCTGAATTTCCTGGTTAATGGTAAATTTGAAATTCAAAAACAAAAATGAATGCTTTGCTTGGCCCTTCATTTAACTCTGTAGATATACCTGTTTGAGTATAGTTAAATTGTAAGGGATGGAAAATGTAATTATTTCATTTAACTATAACTTTGAGGAAAATAACTGCAATAGTGACATCTCTGAAATGTCTTTGGGTATCTCTGAAATGTCTATTTTATTCTTTGTCAATAAAAGGAGTATTTTAAAAGCAACCATTACTGCAAGGATATCAGGTTAAATCACATACGTGATGTGACTTTAAAGTTTCTTTATCAAGAAGAAACTGAAAGCTGGTCATTTGTCCAAAATTTTATAAGTATCCAGACACTCTGATAGCTTATAACTAGTACCTCTATTTGAATGGCATTTTTGGTGTTCATTTTTATATTTAGTGTATGGGATCCCTTTCTCCAAGGAAATATACAGTAAAAAAGGGAAGAAAACAATAAAAAAAATTGATGCCCTTAATCAGTATATTTATCCAATTAATATTCACTGAAACCAAATTAGAACTAGGTATATTTCTAAATGTTAGAAATTCATCAGCGAACAAAATAATAAACAATATTACATATAATAATTAAGTATATGGAATCATTAAGTAAATTATATCATTTGTTATACTATATCAGTAACTAGAGCAGGTTCAGAGAGATCAGGAATGAGGAAAGAAATGTGCATTGTAAGTAGAATGACCCAAGTGGACTTGAAAAGGTGAGAGAGGAGAGAGAGCAAATATACCACCTATGTGTCTAGAGGAAGTGCTTTCCAGGTGGAGGTAGAGGTCAAAGTGAAGGATCAGAAGCAATTTTTAATTATGTTAAAATAACAGGGATTTTTTTTTATTAACTTGGAAATCATTGAGGGAGGACCAGGGCTTTTATAATTAAAACACATGCCAAAGAAGTAAATATCAAATTTTGCCTTCAGAAATATGTACAATTTATCAGAGAAGATGTTGGGTTACGATAGGAGGACATGCTGTCTATATCATGAATTTAATCAGTAGGAGGGTTTTAGTATGAGCAAGGAACATTCTTGATATTTCTAGAGGAGTAAGTGTGATCTGAAGGGGGACATTTCCTTTAGTAATCATAACAACCACAAAACAATGGGAATGAAAAATTTCATGTAATGTTCTGAGGACATTAGGTATATTAGTTCTATTTGAACATTTGATATATCCAGATAGGAAGAAGGAATGGAAGTTTGAGAGGCCATCAAGACCATGCTACCTTATTTAACTTTGATTCTATAAGCAGTGGAATTTATAGAGATTTTTAAATAGGACGGAGAGTGAAATCAAAGTGGGATATGATCTGAGCACTATTTCCCAAAGAAAATTCCAACCACCAAGTTCAAGATGACAGAGAATTGGGGCTAAGGTAGAGTGGTATGGGTCTAAAGTACAGGAAAATGAAAGGCTATACATGAAAAGGTCATTGTAATGTGTTACAGGAAATGTAATGAAGGCATGATCCAGGTGGCCCGAACTGAAAGTATGAAACAATTTATTATGAGTTTACTGTGCCAGGCTTCATGATAAATGCTTTCCTTTTTTTCTTATTTATTCCTGTCAATATACTCTTGATCTACACACAATTTTTCTAAAATTTAGAAGGTGAGGTTAGAGAAGTTGTGTGATTGCTTAAGGGTTCCATAGCCAAAAAAAAAAAAAAAAAAAAAAAGTCAAATTAGGACTACTATGAAATAGATTGATAGATCCTCAGTATCCATGGTTCCCCCTTTGTTGCTTCATTATGTCTCAAGAGGTGGAATCTATTACCAGTCACATCTCATCATAAGAAAGAAGGGTAAAGGACTAGAGAGAGGAAGATAAAAGGACTAGAATAAAAATACCTGCCTCAGTCTGAAACTTGACCATGGGAAATACATATGTTTAAGGAATAAAAGAAGGAAAATTTTAAAAAAGTAGAAAGGGATTATTGGGAATGGTAAGAGGAAGAGACTATGTTATGAAATGAGGTTTAGAGAAGGTCCTGGAGATGGGGACAGTGACAAATCATGCTGAAAGGTAAGAAGAATGTGAAAATAATGAAACTCTTGATTGTTATTTTTCTTCTTGAAAAGATAAGCTAGAAGAAATCAGAGCTAAAAGTCACACTGCATGGAGAAGAGAAAGCAGATGCTGGCCTCGCTTTTGTACCAAGTCAAGGCCACGAAAAGTAGGCAAAACTAATGAAGCAAATTAAAGGAGAATTAATTTTTTTTATTTTTAAATTTATAGGATTTGCTGTTACTGAGAGTTTAGTATATATCTGTGGCTGGAAAAGCATCACGAGGAAGACAGAGTAAAGAGCTTAAGGTGTGGAAAGTTTGTTTCATCAGACTCTCTAACTGGATAGAAAATAATAAAAGTATATGAGAGGTGTAAAAATACTAGTTCTTCTTGGTGAGAAGAGAAGTGGAATGGCCTCATCTGAATTATATGCAAATAATAAGAATAATGAAATGATACAGAAAATAATTAAGTGATTTTCAATGTGACCTGAGAAGCAGAAAAGATCACCAAGAAGAAAGGAGCAATCTTTCCATGAAATGATTATTATATTTTATTCTAGTCTATGTATGTATGTATATATGTATGTATATACATATGTATTTATTTCAGTGCCAGGGATTGAACGCAGGGGTGTTTAACCAATGAGCAACATCTGCAGCCCATTTTCTTTTCTTTTTTGGTTTTTGATTTTTTTAGTTTGAGACAGGATTTCACTAAGTTGCTTAGGGCCTCACTGTGTTGCTGAGGCTGCTTTTGAAACTGCGATCCTCCTATCTTAGCCTCCTGAGCCACTGGGATTACAAACATGAACAACAAAGAACATTATTTTAAAAATAATCTTACTTAAATTTATGAATTAAGCATATTTGTTCAGTTCTATAAGCCATCCAGTCCAAGATATTACCTTTTAGAGAGATACTAAAAATAGTTAGAGAGGATGTCCTGTTTTTTTGTTTTGTTTTGTGTTGTTTTCCTTTATCATGAACCTCACAGAAGTCAGGAGCTGTCCAAAACATTGCTGTGACCCTTCCTATTGCCTCATGGGACTGGACCTGACACATGGCAGTCACATGATCTATGACTTAGAAGACCATACATGCTTACTGACTTGCAGTTACTTCTACCATGAGGGTGATTTCTTTCTTTCATTTTTTTTTAACAGAATTGAAATGTTCAAAATTTCCACCAAGCTATGAAGGATTCTATTTTTTAGTCAAACTCTTTTTTTTCCAGGCAGGACACATAAAATTTAATTTCCTGACCTCTTCTGCTGATGTATAGCAGTCATTTTTCCACAACATTAGACTAGGTAATCTATTCTTAGGGGAACCTCGTCAAGCCTGACTGATATTCTGCATTTTTCTTTCTTTTCCTTATTTTATATTTTATTTTTTGCTCTTTTTTTCTCTTTTGTATTTTTGCTTTGGAAATATAGTAATAATAATAAAATATCTAGGGAGAAATAGAATGTATTTGCTACTCCATGATGCTAAGATGAAGCAAGAGAGAGAAAGGTCATGTTTTCCATTCCTGAAAATAAAATAAAATAACAAATTTGCATCTTGAGAAAATCCATGAACTCAGAAGGTAAGAGCCCATCTGCAAATTGTTTTGATACTGAGTTTATACTGGAAGATTAATTTTAGTGTCAGTGAAAAGTGCTGGTACAATGACAGCTATGGAGACCAATATCTTCTATTAGTGTGAGGAAGACACAGAAAATCCATTGGGTTTTCTGCTCTCCTGTCAGAACTCGTCACCACATTTGTTTCAGGGGACTATAGGAATGCTGCCTTTTTTCCTTGACAAGGAAAGGCATAGCATCCAGCTCAGAGTGGGCATGCTCTTGATTGTCATAACAATGTTAGGTTCTTTCCTGTTTTCTTCACTTTTTATCCTGCGGCCCATCAGAAAAAGGAACACAGCCAACATGTTCTTATTTTCTTTCTCCACAAACAAGACACTGGACAGCTGTCAGATTGGAAAAACTTCTACTCACAATCAATTTGTATCTGATCCGAACAACTGAGCTGGGAATGAAATAAGAAAAGTCCATTGCCATTGCATAGAGGACTGGACCAGACTGGCCAGAGGGTGGCAAGCAGTGCACTAACGCAGTCAGTTGGTATAGAGCATACATCTTGTTATAATGTGATAAGCAGCATTAGCAATTACTGAAAACTTTGTGTTTGTCCCATTATAACAAATGTAATGCTTGGTAGAAAACTGAAGAGGGAGTAGTTTACAGCTTAGAGAACTTCTTATAAAAAATAGCACAAGGCCATATATTCTCAGCATCACCTGGGTGATACTGATGGTAAAGGATATAGTTAGCAGGGATAGAGCCCAGCATGTGCCCTGAGATAATCAGGAAAGTTCTCTGCCCCTTTAAGAATATATAAGAATGAAGTAAATGGGATATAGGAACAAAGGCATAAACAGATTGATGAAGGGGCCCAAGCTATAACAAAAAATAAGTCCCTGTAAGTACCAAGTCACATAACCAACCCACTGGACATATTAGTGTAGTGCTCTGTGTTCCCCTTCTCCATGTAGAGGCACATTCTTTTTTTTTTTTTTTTTTAAGATTTTTTTTTTAGTTGTAGATGAACACAATAATGTCTTTATTTTATTGCTCTGTATGTGGTGCTGAGGATCGAACCCAGGGCCTCACACGTGCGAGGCAAGCGCTCTACCGCTGAGCCACAATCCCAGCGCTAGGGGCACATTCTTTTAAGCCATACATAGATAAATGTATGTCATGAATCATGCCTTCAAAGCTAGTGATTTTGATCTCCCAGTCTGAATTTGAGACCTGTCTTGTTGAATTCACTCAATTCCTCATTTCATTTTCCTTTGAAGGCCAGGTGATATATTACCTTTTTGTGCTTTTGTTTTTTTCTCAAAGAATATGTTTGAATACTTGAATAAATATATAACATTAAGTACCCTAATTTTATATATATATATTTAAAATGGCATTTAGTATTTCATTGGGTAATAGGAATTACAGCATTTAAAATAATATTAATAAAGACTAAGTACATTAAAATCTATAAAGAGCACTGGTAATATAGAAAAAGAATATTCCTAATGGTACACATGTCTTTTGGAGAAAGGATTTGGGTTTTAGGGTAAACGTTAGATATGCAGTATATAAAAATTACAATTTTAAATAATTTTAATATGTTTGGCATATTGAACAAACCTAAATAAGCATCTCATATTTCTCTGTTTTCCTTGATTCCCACCTATTCTTTTTTTTTTTTTTAATTTTTTTTAGTTGTAGATGGACACAATGTCTTTATTTTATTGCTTTGTATGTGGTGCTGAGGATGGAACCCAGGGCCTCACGCATGCGAGACAAGCACTCTACCGCTGAGCTACAATCCCAGCCCCCCACCTATTTTTAAGGTAGTTGTAATGTACTTGAAATTAAAGTATTTTCATAGTAAATTTGGAAGTCACCTTCCTTTTCTTTGTCAGTGTAGTGTTAGCAATGATGGCAATGTGTTAAATGAATACCAAATTGTTTATATTTTTTGAGGCAATACTTGATGCTATAGAATTAGTCTAGTGAAAAAAAAAATCATCCTAGTAGAAATAATCAGGCCTCTAACATCATCTCTTCTGATCTCATCATTTGATCTACTTACAGTCTGGACAGTTTCTAAACCATTGAGGATATTCTAACTCCACATGTGAAAGTGACTTGTTCTAGGCCAATCAATTCTAAATTTGCCAATTTATAGCTTTGAGTTTAAAAGAAATAAAGAAAAAAGAAAAAGCTTTCTTCATTCTTACTATTTTGGATGTTTTTTTCCCATGACAACCAATCCTCCAACACTCTAGACAATAATGGAGTGTCCTACAATTTAATTCAACTCAAACACTAATTACTCAGAGTTAGCAAAGATTCCACATGTTAAGAGCTCAGTGGTCCCATGAGACTCCCCTAACTTCAGATGTTAATCCAAGCAGTAGGCCCAACGGTACTCATACTTCTCTTTGACTTCACTAAAATTGAGGGTTTCTACAATCCTCTCATGTTTGATAATTTACTATGGCCACTTTTGCAATTCCAGTTTATTAATATCGGTTTATTAAAAGGGATATTATAGAGAAGACAAGTGAAAGGTCAGATGAAGAAATAGACAGGATGAGTTTCAGAAAGGTTCTGAGCACAGGAGTTCCTGTTCCTGTACAGTTGGTGAGCCCTACCTGGACCCGTGAATGCATTCTCTGGTCTTAATCAGGGTTTTTGTGGAGGTTCCATTTTGAGGGCATGATTGATGAACTCACTGGCCAGTAGTGACTAACCCAGTTTCTGTCCCTCTCCCTTCTTCAGAGGTATGGTGGACGGGGGTGAAGTTCTAACCCTCTGATCTCATGATTGGTTCCTCTGGCAACCAGGCCAGCCCTGCAAAAGTCATTTCATTAACATAAATTCAGATATGGCTGAAAGGGACTTATGAACAGTGAATAATAAAAGATGCTCTTTTCATCCCTGTCATTCAATATGTTGCAAGGATCTTAAAAATTCCGAGCCAGGAATCAGGCACTAAGACCAGGTATCTTTTTTTTATTATATCATACCATGATACATCACACATCTCCTATTTCTGAAGAAATGTTTTAACCAATTTTTCTTTCTAAGTATCAAGAAAATGAACATCTGCAAAACTGAATTAAGTTTTCATCCGCAGTCTATTTTCCTTCTGTCCGCCGACATTCTGATAAAGTGGCTGAAGGCTACTTTTTTGGACATGGTAAGCTTGAGATGAGAAATAATTCACAAATGAGGAATATAAATGTTTTTCCTTTAAAATAAAATACTTATACTATGTTTATTTCTTCAGTAAATGGTATCGAGTTTCAGCATAAATTGAAAAACAAGAATAATGTCTAGTATATTATGGGTACTCATTAATATGTGTTGAATTGCTAAATGAATGAATGAATGAATGAATGAATGAATGAAATTTATCTACATCCTAATTCCAATGAGTTTAATTTGCTCCATAAGCCTAAATTAATTCAGGAATTTTCAGAGCTTTTTATTACTGCAGCCAGTATCTGGAGTTGTAAGCCAATGCAATCTCTGAAGGGATATGTAGAGAAATGGAGGCCAAAAACAAAGAGTTACTCAATGCTTGCCTGGGTTTTATGCAATGAAAGAATTCCACACTTGACCATGCTAAACTCTCAACTATTGGATAAATTCAACCAACCAAGGAGAGACTAGAAACTCAAAATGATGCTGTGATAAGGAATAAGAAGGCTTAAAAAACAAATAAACAAAAAACCTTCCTTGCTAGGACAAGGCAGTTTGTGGAGGGAAGGTGGAAAGGAGAAACTGCCACATGAAACAAAATCCCCACAGTTGAAAGTGTTTGGGACTTCAATTGGGAATGTATTCCAAAGAACTCCCCCCTGGCTTTGATGAATGTGTGGAATTGTCTCCGTGTCTACTCATTACCACTTTTTTTTTTTTTTTTTTAAAGGAGATCTGACAATCCCAGCAATTGTCTTTAGCTTCTGTTGTTTTCCATTAGCAACGGGAGCATATTCTTTTAGTGAGACACAAAAGCTGGTATCCCAGGCTACCTCTGCACAGTGCAGCATGCAGGGCGATTCACTCATTCAGAGAGATGCTCAGAAAGGTGGTTAGAGACTGTTTTAGCACTTTATTTGTCCCAATTATCTGCTCCTGCCTATTAGGGTGAATGGAACATCATGGCATTGTTTATCACAGGCTTTATATTCGCTAATAACACTGTTGTTTATTACAGCAAACATGCTGTATGCAGTCAGCTCTGCTTCTGTGAATACCCACGGCTCCAAGTTTGCTGGTTCTACCCCCCCACGCCCCAGCTTTTTTTTTTTTTTCCTTTATCTTTTTTCTTACCCAAGACAAATTAGATCCCACTGAACCAACCAAGTTCCCCACAGCTTGTGATTGTAAAGATGCCTTCTTGAATCAGGCTTCAGGTTGATTGGTTTCAAGCTGAAAACCCTAAAGAAAATAACAGGGCAATACTTACATGCAGGAATGGCTCTCCAACCATATTTCAATGGCAAGTGCCTGCCTGGGCATTTCCTTCCAGGTGCTCACAGCCTGAATTGCACTAGTTCCTGTAACCATCAGAGAAAAGAATGCAGCGAATACTTGCCATTACATCATTTAGACTTCCCCAAAGTCCTCTTCTTCCACACACTGTTTTAAACAAACATATCCAGGGACTCTACATGGCCTGAGGCCTACTGAATGTACTTTTAAAAAATGTGCCTCATTTGGGCCTGTAGGAAAGATAGTATCACTGTAGTTTATTATTCCCAGCTCACAGAGAATCATGAGAACTCTTGTTCTCTTTCTGTGCATATGTTTGCTATGGCCCTGCACCCAAAGATATTTTCAAATATATAATTAAGGTAGATGATCGATATCTTACCATATCTTCACTGTGTTCATAGTAAAGTGCTTTCCACCTCTTTCTTTCTTTTTTTTGGTACTGGGGATTGAACTCAGGGGCACTCGACCACTGAGCCACATCCTCAGCCCTATTTTGTGTTTTATGTAGAGACAGGGTCTCACTGAGTCGCTTAGTGCCTCGCCGTTGCTGAGGCTGGCTTTGAATTCGCGATTCTCCTGTCTCAGCCTCCGTAAGTGCTAGGATTACAGGCTTGAGCCACCACGCACAGCTAGCTTTCCACCTCTTTCTTTCCTCCACTTATCTCACTCTTGGAACCCCCTATTTGTAACCTGGGCTACTCACATATATGTGAGTGTATGTATGTTCATATATATATATATATATATATATATATATATATATATATAGCAATGAAGAAGACACATTAGGAACAGAAATCAAATTGAACATTTTGGTTGAAAGACACCCCTATAACCCCAGCTACATAGGAGCCTGATTTAGGAGGATCCCAAGTTTCTGGCCAGCTTAGGCAATTTAGTGAGACTTTGTTTCAAAATAAAATAAGAAGGTCTGGGGATATAACACAGTAGTAGAGCACAATGCCTAACATGTGTGAGGTCCTGGTTTCAATCCCAGCACTGGAAAAAAAAAAAAAAAAAAAAAAAAAAATATATATATATATATATATATATATATATATATATATATACTAATTCACTGCTAATAATCAAGGGCATTTTTGTTTCAAACCATTATGAACATTCAGGTTAACATAATTGTGAAATACAGCTTCTTTTTGGAAGTTGACACAGAAACAGATGGAGGAAAACATGTGAAAGTGGAAACAAGTGTTTAGACTCAGAGTGGTTTTTCATTCTAGAATCTTCACTAAGTTACTTAATGACTTTTTGAGATTCGGTTTCCTCATTGTAAATTGGAGACAATAACCATTTTATAAATTTGTGTTAATAAGGTTCAGAAATAACTAATCATGTTTAGAAACAATAAATATCTAAGTCAATTAGAAGCCATTATTGGACACCTTCATCCTACACACTTCTGGAATGAAGGTCTGGAAACTGAGCAGATATTTCTACTAAACCAGCTATTTGTCTTAACACCAAGAGGCAAGTCTGGCAATTTATGCTTAAATGTAATCTGCTTGATCTGTTTGAGATAGTAAAGCGGGTAGAAAAACAATTTAAAGCTCTGGATTATGATGGAGGAAAAAAGCTCTTAATGGAAAGAAGAAATCACACAGGAAGAAAGTAAAATAAAATTTCCAAATATCAGACATGAAGTAAAGGCAGTTTTAAAATTGTAAGAATGTTCTAACTTTACGTAATGGTCGAATAATGTGGTCAGACTACCTCACCCATGAACATCAGTGATAAAAATCTGAGAATATTTTTAAATACTACTTGCACAAATTTGAGGGGTATCTACTTTTGAAATATTCATTTTAGCAGGTTGAGTTTTTGTGAATCAGTGAGATAATGCCAGAGAGCACTCCCCAAGTGGTAGACCCCCTCAAGTTTCACAAATGACATTCTTAAGTATTTAAGGTAGCAGAGGGAAGAATTTGAAGCTGGCAGAACAACAAAAAGCGAGGGTGGAATACTTCAAAACGAGAAGATGAAAGAGTTAATATGAAAATATGAACATAAAATTCCACCCCAAACTCTGGCTGATCACAGTACCTGTGAGGGTAGAGTGAAACTCCCACAGGGCTTGAGAACAAAAGAAAAGCTGGGAGATTGAAGCAACCATGTAGAGATTCAAGAGATAAGAGTTTGAAATTTGAATCCAAACAACATGATTGACTTTCAACACAAAATCAAGCTTCGGAGGAGTGGTACAGAATTCAGAGCCTCCACATAATGCATAGGAGCCAGTAAGAAACATAAAATTAAAATATACAAAAACACCAAGTATGCAAACAAAATAAGAAAACAACATATTCAAGAAAAAAATGTCATCAGTAGAAACTGTCTTTAAGATCAATAAGATGCTCAAATTACAGAAAAGACAAAATCACCTTTTTATTAAATGTACATTCATAATAAAATGGACATTCATAATAAAAAAAATTGAAAATCTCAACATAGAAATAGAAATTGCAAAAAGAAAGAAAGAAATAGAAATTCCAGAGTTGGGTCAGGCACTGTGGCTCACACCTATCATTCCAGCAGCTCTGGAAGCTGAGGCAAGAGGATTGCAAATCCAAGGTCAGTCTCACAATTTAGTGAGACTTTGTCTCAAAATTAAAATAAATTAAATAAAAAAGAAAGAAAGAAAGAGAGAAAGAAAGGAAAGAAAGAAAGAAAGAAAGAAAGAAAGAAAGAAAGAAAGAAAGAAAGAAAGAAAGAAAGAAAAAGAAAGAAAGAAAGAATAGCTGGATATGTAGCTCAGTGGTAAAGCAATCCTTTTTCATATTTTTGTCACTGTGACCAAAATACCTACAAGTCCACCTTAGAGGGAAAAAGTTGTTAGGTCTCATGGTTTCAGAAATCTCAGGCCATGGTTGTTCATCTTCATTGCTCTGGTCTAGGATGAATCAGAACATCATGGCCGAAGAGTATGGCAGAAGAAAGCCACTCAACTCATCACATCCAGGAAGCAGAGAGAGAGAGGAGACAGAGGCAGGGACAAGATACAGTTCAGACCATGCCCCTAGTGACCTATTTCCTCCA
>PVHX01001434.1:51476-208962 GCA_004024805.1 Geosciurus inauris
ATATGTTGAATGTTGCCAAATACTTGTTCCTTTTCTATGGAAATATTCTTTTTTTTTTTTGGTACATGGGATTGAACTCTGGGGTACTGTACCACTAAGCCACATCCCCAGCCCTACTTTGTGTTTTATTTAGAGACAAGGTCTCACTGAGTTGCTTAGCTCCTCTCCATTCCTAAGGCTGGCTTTGAACTCATAATCCTCCTGTCCTAGCCTCCCAAAGTGCTGGGATTACAGGCATGCACCACTACACCTGGTTTTATTCATGTGTTTTTAATCTTTCATTTTGTTAATGTATGCCACATTGTTTGACTTGCCTATGTTAAGACAACATTGTATCTCAGGATTAATTCCTACTTGTTAATGGTGTATAAACTTTTTGAGATCTTGTTTAATTTGTTCGCTAGTATTTTATTGAGAATTTTCACTTTTGAGTCATCAGTGATACTGGGTTGTAGTTTTATTATGTTGACACTGTGTAGTTTTGCTATGAGTTTTGTGCTGCCTCATAATATCAGTTAGGAAGTATGCCCTATACTTCTATCTTTTGAAGCAGTTTAAGAGGGAATGGTATAAATTATCTTTTGAATATTTAGTAGAATGCTTCCAGGAAGCCATCAAACCCTGGGCTTTTCTCAGGGAAGAGATTTTTTATTATAACTTCAATTTCTTTATTGTTTGAGAACAGCTTTGTTCTCCCTTAATTTTTAAAGGATAATTTTCCTTGAAAGAGAGCTCTGGGGTTCCAGGTTTGTTCATTTGTTTCTTTCTTTTTCTCTCTCTCTCTCTCTCTCTCTCTCTCTGTCTCTCTCTCTCATTTAGCACTGTAAATACTCATCTCTCTCTCTTTTTCCCTGCATGATTTCTAAAGAAGAGTCTAGTGTAACTATTATCTGTTTTTCTGCTATAGATAAGGTTATTTCTTTCTCACTCTCTGACCTCTTCCAAGAAATTTTCTTAGTTTTTAGGTTTCTGATATTGAGATTATATGTTTACTGTAGATATTTATTATTGTCATGTTCTGTGTTCTTTAAAGTTTCTCAATCTGCAGCTTGTTATCTGTCATTAATTTGGGAAAATTCTCAATTGTTATTATTTCAATTATTTATTTAATTCCTTTTTTCTCTCTTCTTCCATCTAGTATACTCATTATACATATATACACCTAAAGTAATTGTTCAACAATTAATGGATAATCTTTTCCCTTTTAAAAAAATAACTATTTTTCTCTCTTTGCTTTTTTCATTTGGGGAAATTTTCATTAACCTATCTTCTAGTGCACCAATTCTTCAGTTATATCTGGTTTACTCATGAGATCACCAAAAGCGTTCTTCATTTTTATTACAATGGTTTTGATTTCTAGAATTTTCTTTTGACTCCTTAGAGTGTCCATCTGTCTTTATACATCATTCATATGTTCTTGCATATTGTCTTTTTTTTCATTAAAGCCATTAGCATAATCATAGTTATTTTTCATTCTATTTTGATAATTTCAAAATCTGTATATTATCTGAATCTAGTTTTGATTATTGTTCTGTATCTGAGCACATGTTCTCTTCTTGCTTTTCATCAAGCATTGCCATTTTTTGTTGCAAGCTAAACATGATATGTTCAGTTAAAGGCGTTGAGTTATATAGGCTTTACTATGGATATTTTTTACCTGGATTGATGGTAGACATTGTTTGCCACTTATTGATTATGTGTCTTATAGTGATCCTGTGATGTTGGCAGTGACTTTCACTATTGCTCAGCTTCCCCATTCTCTTCCAATATAGGGTTGAAGGGGCAGGAGTGGGTCACTTGACTTACCCCACATTGAAGGTCAGGAGGGTATGCATTGAACATTTCCTTTCCACCATTTTCCTGTCTACAATTAGGTCCTGGTAAAACAGTTTTTAAGTGTATTTCTTTGTTTAGAAGAATTAAATCTACTGGATATATTTCGTTTTTTGTAAATGTTTGCATAAAGATGTATTTTCATTTATCTTTATAGGTGCATAGGAATAGAATCACTAGATCACATGGTTAATTTAGGAGCTTTTAGGAAACTTCTAAACTATACCTAAAGTAGTGGTACATTTGACATCCTTTCCATTATTGTATGACATTCCTGTTTCTTTTCATTCTTAGCATGTTTTATAATATTACATATATACCTGTCCTTTGACTCAGTAACTTAACTTATAGGTATGTATCTTAGAGAATGAAAATATATATGCAGTAGGTAAAAGATTTATATAAGAATGCCCATGTTTGCTTTATTCATAGTAGTCCCCAAACTGGAAACAACTCACATGTCCATGAAGAGAAAAATGAATAAACAAATTGTGACAATTCATATAAGAGAGTACCACTTCTCAGAAATACTAAGAAATGAGGTACTAATAAGCACTGTAATACATCTCACAAAAATGCTGATTAAAAGAGGTCAAAAGCAAGTTTTAATATTTTATATATATGTTGTTCTAGCATAGATGCAACTAATCCAAGGTGAAAAAATGTGTATCCACCAGAATAGTAGTTGACAGTTGTTCCAGAGAACTGATGGTGCAGGGATATGAAAGGACTTCCAGGGACCTATTATGAAAGGGGGTAGCTTATATTAGTATTTTTATTTGTCACAATTGTTCAGTTAAGATTTATATGGAAATATCTATAAATTTTACCTTAAAAAACTTAAAAGTTAGCAATAAAATAGGCATTGGAGAGAGTCTTGACAAATAAAATGAGAAAGAAAGGTATTTGAATGAGCACATACCATACAGTTAAGAAGAAAAAGCAAAAGCAAAAATAAATAAAAGTCGAAAAAGCACCAAACCAAGATAAACAGTTGAAATAAGACTTTTCTGAAAATTAATCTGTATAACTACAAAAGGCTCCAACATCTTATATTCTATTAATCCAAAAAAATTGTCTATGCTTTTGACAGATTCATAAAACATTTGTACACAATTTTGGAAAGTGAGTGACTAGTTATATAGATAATATATAGATATTAGATATGTAGATAATAATAAAAATGATAACAAAAATTCTTTGTTGTTGTTGTTTGTTTGTTTTATCCTCCCTGCATGTCATTTAAGGTGTTACCTGGTGATGGAATGATTCTCAGAAGGTTGAGAATGGTGTGTGTGTTATAGAAGAAATGTAGCATCAAGTGGGGACCAAGTCTCCCTCAACTTGTGACTGTGGTAGATTGCTTAATTTATCACAATCTCCCTTATGCATATCAAGTACCAAGAGGGACGGTATCCTGGCCTATAGGCTATTAGCAGGAACAGTGTATGTGAGAACAACTAAGCTAATGAACAGCAGCCAGTGTGGCTCAAGATTTTATGAGCTAAACTCTTGAAATACAAAGTGAAAGTGAAAAGAGAATGAAAATAATCCCAATTAAATTTATAAAAGCAATTACATATTCTTGTTACTTTAATCACCTAACAGGGATACTTTAACAAATTTATGGAATGTGGAGAATATTTTTAAATGAATGAGTCATTAATTAATTTCATAGCTTTATACATTCTATTAGATCAAATATAGTCCTCAAAGCCTCAGACACTTCCAAACCAAAAGTCAAACATGCACAACATACCATGCTTATCTGGTGTTTTTTGAAAAAGGGAGGAAGTATTTGTGGCAACTGAGGGAGTATTTCTAGTTTTCATGTTGATGACATGGAAGTCTTATTTCTACTATTCTTCAAATACCCAGCACGGTTTCTAAACAGTGAACATTCAATAAATATCAAATAGATGGAAGACCATTGTGAAAAATACCTGCTTAGACCTCCATGTAGCTAAGAAGCAAGTGATTGTCATAGTTAAATGAGCTTTTCACTTGTTGGACTTCTTTCTAAATGTCTACCTCTCCCCATGTTAGCTCCTTTAAGCTGAAATAATTAAGTCCAGTGGAAAACATGTAGACCTGTGACAGTCATGGGGCATCCACAGCTCTACTCAGATACTGTCTTTGCTTTCCTCTTCACTTACATAGGCTAAAAGACAAGCCTTTGGCTTTTAACTCTGCCCTTTTTTTCAGTCCTGAAACTTGCCTGAATTGCAGCCTGTTCATGTAAGTCTTAGTCTTGGTTTTCTTTTACCAAACAGTACTTCGTCTGGCCATTCCAGCTCCCTGGTAAGATTTGATTCCATTCTGGATTGTCTGCCTAGATTCTTGAAAATAATCTCAAGGAACTTTGTGGGTTACCATTCTAGACTTCGGTACAACTCTCTAGAAATGCTACTTTATGACAATAATTTGACATCTTCTGTATGAGTTAACTATTTATTTGTGCCTTCTCTGGACGTTGTAATCTGAACTGCTCTTTTCCTTACACCCCTCTACTCAATGGCCTCTCTTGAGGCCCCTTAACTCTGGTTCTCAATTATCCAAATCCTTCCTTTCTTCATGCTGAAGAAAGATAGGACCTCCACTCTCTGCAACAGTGGACCACTGTGACAGGTTCAGAAAGACTTCTGGCCCTAAAAGTATACAGAGTCTCCTTTCAAAGGTGGGAGGAGCCCATGCAAGTCGCATGGCCACAGCTCACTGGAAAGGATCAGAAGGCAGAGAGATGAATACATTTAATGATCAGAGCTAATGAATTTCAGGATGGAAAGCTGCTAATGGTGTGCAGCTAAGAAACAGATGTAGTACACTGTAGGTGCTCTTTTTATTGTCTTTTTCGATTTGTTTTACTTTTTGTTCATTGTTTGAAATTTACAAATAAGTACATAACAACCAGAACAAAAACAAATACAAACATTCTTTGGGTATAGAAAAGGAGATTAAGATGGGCAGAGAAAGAATGAAATGATTTGTCATCTTAGCCTACTTTCATATTTTTTTAGTATAATAAAATATTGGATAAATTATTTTAATAAGAAAACACACAAACACATTCCTTTCCCTTCATAAGTCTTATGTACATATATATGTGTGTATATATGTATATATGTTTATAAATATATATGTATATATGTGTATCCAAACTTTTAACAATCACTTTTGATTTGAAGGAAGATCCCAAACTAGAAGTTCTAGCATAAAATGATAGAAGCTTGTTTCTGTAATGGAATAATGAAAAAGAATAAAATGATGTTTATAATAAAAACATATTAGAGAAACTTAAAGGCCTTTTATAGCTATACTTGGGATGGGTAGCTTAATTTAACATTAAGAGAAAATAGCAGTGTAAAAAAACTGCTCACAATCTACATTGCTTCATTCTTTTCAATTAAGGATAATTATTTTAAAGCATGAAAGGAGAAAACATGTTTGTAAAAAAAATTTTAAGATCAAAAATTTTCCTGAAAGAGTCAGGCAGTTTATATTTGCCACAGTATCTCTTTGCGATTGAGTATTGCACTTCAGAGCATTGAAGGAATTTGCAGAAAATATTGTGAATTAATAGTGGCCATGTATGAAGAGTTTTAGATGAGGGCAGAGGAGACCTGGAATTCAAGTGATGACATTAATCTGATTTTCATAAAGCAACACAAGAGTGGACTAGCAAGGGTGGCCAGAGGGGCAAGAAGTACCACAATGAGGTGGATCTCATGGGGTTCATTTGTTTTTATTGTTTCCCTAAGTGTTTTCTTGTTTTATTTTTCAATGTTTGGTGCTAAGCATTGAATAGGGAATCACACATGTTAAGTGTGCTGTACACTGAGCTATACCACCGGCCCTGTTGCTCTAAATCTTGACAATAGGTTTAAGTTTAAAACTTCGCAAGGTCAGTTCCATGAGCTAACATACTTCATTTCATTATCATTGTGAGTGTCTTTGTGTGACTTTGTAGTATTAAAATTTCAATAAGGGACATGAGGGAATGGCAGCCATACCTATGGGCTATTTCCCTTTACTCAATATTATAATTAAAAATGAGAAGATGTTGAATTTTACCAACTATAAATAAATGATTTCGATACTGTCTTCAATTAATATTTATTATCAACACTATATTTTTCATTGTTATGTATGCTTCTTAATAGAAATCACTCTGTTCAGTTAAAAAACGGTCCTAGATGTATCCTGTTTCCTTAAATGCTTTTTTTACTTAATAGATCGAGTGAATGGTAGATGATTTGTGTATGCACTTCAACCAGATATTGATCAGCTCTAGGTCTCACATGGCATTCATTTATACAAATATGAAGATGTAGATTGGATTATTTTACAATTTAATTATAACTGACTGATTAAAAGGGCACTGATTGAAGCAACTAATTTCAACCTGGTAGAGGGTCTCTCCTAGGGTATTCTGGGTCTCTATCCTCAATCCTAGTGTTTTGTGCATTTATATTAAAATACTAAAAAGACCAGTGACACCACACTGATGGGAGTCACAGCTGACTGCTGCAGATAGGTAGAAAACATTGCACAATGACATCAAATTCAAATCTGAAGGTTGGAATCTGATTATGTATATTTAACATGTCTTTATTGTCAGTTTCTCTAACCCACCCACCCTCACTCTATCCAGAAACCTACACTGTCTTGAAGGTAGCTTAATGGATTAACTGAAATAATCTGACATTTTGATTTTAGAAAATTGATCACTTAACTCATATTTCACTTATTTTTGTAATTGGTCAACTGAAGTCAGAACATCATATCTATGCTGAAGTTCTGCACTTCTTCAGAAGTATTTATAAACACTTTTTTCAGTGTTCAATCACCCTTCAATAACTGAAAAAAGAAGGCAAAGGTAACAGCAATGGAGGATACAGTTTAATGAGCTTACAAAAATGGTGTCCAAAATGATGTGAAGAGCTCTGACGTGGAACAGGTATGGCTTCTAGAGTCGTTGTAGGATGAGTGAGGAAGTCACAAAAGGAACACAATTGTAGTTCACATTCAGCAATGTAATAAATATGAGATAAATCTATTTGTTTTATAGTTAGTCTAATAAAAATTTGGTAAGGTCTAAAATAGAATCAGCTGCCTTAAAAGAGAATGAATTCAGCTGGGTGCAGTGATGCACGCCTGTAATCCCAGCACTTTGGGAGGCTGAGACAGGAGAATTACAAGTTCAAAGCCAGTATCAGCAAGGGCGAGGCGCTAATCAACTCAGTGAGACCCTGCCTCTACATAAAAAAAAACACAAAATAGGGCTGGGGATGTGGCTCAGTGGTCTAGTACCCCTGAATTCAATCCCCAGTACCAAAAACAAAAACAAAAAAAGAGAATTAATTCTTCCATCTGTTGAGATTGTGTATAGGGGTGCTGTACTGGGGATTAAACCTGAGGCTTTGTGCATGCTAGGCAAGCACACAATCACTGAGCTACATCCTCAGCCCTATCTCTTTAGAGTTTTTTGAAGACTGAGTGTAGTTTGACAGTGATATTGAAGAGGAACTTAAACATTTGATTTGTTGGATATAAGAGGGTAGGGAAAAAACTTGGTGCAGAGAACTCATAAAATCTCTCTTGACCTTGTGAGCTTACTAGATGTTTTACAGTTTTTCTCCCAGGAAGCTCAAATACTAATTTGAGAAGTAATGTGGGGATTTGAGATCATTATTTAACAAATGATCTAAGAGAAATCCAAAGGTTCAGCAATATATAGAAGTGACAGGTAGACTTAGTACAAAAACAAAAGTTGGATCTAATGTTTTTGAATTTCCAATTAACTTAAGAGAGATGGTTGTGACTTGTACTTTATAAATGAAGCTACTAAACTAGTACATCTGATTTGACTTTGAAATCTAGACCCATTTTCTCCTGTAAGGACTAACACAATGGGAAGTAAATTAATAACTCTCAAGTTTAACTACAAATTTTCTCGGTGGGTGAAGTATTCTGTACACTTGGTTGGGGAGAAGAGTGATTCTGACCACTTTCAATAATGCTGTGGCTCCTGAATGTGAAGTTCCAAAATCTAAGAACATAAACTGAGGCAATGTAAACTGTCTTCTTGTCTGAAAACACTTAGGGTAGTTCAAAAATAAAGAGAAATGAATTCCAGCCTTCAGCCAATCACTGACATGTAGAGAGCCCTTGAAAAGTCATGTGGCTTTTATAAAGATTTTGAACTATGAATCAGAAAGAGTCTGCCAATTCTACTGCTTTGTTTTTCATAAAATTGTTGGCCATGATGACCTGAGACAAAGATAACAGACTGATAATCTGTGGAATAGAACTGCTTCACAAATTGGTTGTCCCTTCCCCCTTATTTTCAAGCAATCTGAATTATAGAACATTAACTAAGAATATCCCACTGCCTTTCTTATATAATATAACCTCATCAAGATATAGCTGGCCCATCATGTTTACAGGTCATACCCTATTCATTTGGAGGGTGTACTCATCAGGGTTCTCTAGAGAAACAGAATCAACAGAAAATGTGATTATACAAAGGGGATTTATTAGACTCGCATACAGGACCAGAAGATGGATAGTCCACAATGGCCGTCTGCAGGCTGGAGAGCTGTAGGAACCAGTACCTGCACAGTCCAAGAGGTTAAACCCTGACAACAAGAGGGATCAATGATGCTACATCAGTCTGAGACTGAAAGCTTCTGGAAACTCCCTGAAGAATTACTGGCAGAGAATGTTTTGGAAGAGTGGAGGAGCGAGAGTCTGATATCCTCAGGCTATCACAGCAGCAATCAAGAAATATTTCAAGGGGAATGGAGCTTGCACCTGGGGCTGCTTCCTTGTTCTTCCAATTTTATTCCATCCAAGCCACCATCCTATTGGACAGGGCCGCCCACGTTTAGGGTGGTTCTCCACTTCAGTTCGCTATCCTACATGCCAATCATCCCTAGACACATCCTCATTGACATACCCAAAAGCTTCTTAATCCTGGCATCTCTTAATCCAATCAAGTTGACAATTCAAATTAACCATTACAGAGGGTATCATCCACGCACCTGTGCCAGGCAAAAAGGAATCTGGGGGCTCTTACACAATTCTGCTTACTATAGAAAAAAATAATTTAATTTTGAGGATTTAAAAGATATTTAAGTGATGAAATCCTGGCTCCCTCTCTGAATATGTTTCATCATCTGTACATCGAGGATATTTTACTGCTGTGTTCATCTCTAATTTGGCTTTGTGATCTCTCTGAAGGGTGGTTACAAATTCTAACTGCTTTTTCAAGGCATTGGGGTTTTGGTCCAGGTTATTTGTAAAATGAATTTTATGAGATACTTCTTTTTATTATTTTTTTAATTTTTTTAATATTTTGTTTTAGTTGTAGATGAACACAATATCTTTATTTTTATTTTATGTGGTGCTGAGGATCGAACCCAGTGCCTCAAGTATGCAAGGCAAGCGCTCAACCGCTGAGCCATTACCCCACCCCCTATGAGATACTTCTTTATCTAGCAGGCAGACTAATGCCTAAGTGCTCAACCCACTTCCTAAGTGTCCAACTTGTAATTAGGTGTACTTTTCCCAGGAAACTTGATTCCACCAGCAGATGCCCTTGTGGCTCTTGTCTTTCCTGTGTCGTGTGTTACTGACAAGAGAGCTGCCTTCTATGAGAGCTCAATTGTCCACATCCACCAAAATGACAAAGGGACTTCTAGACAGTCCTTTCAACTTGCATTCTCTCTATTTGTTGGGTCTCTATTTTTACACTAGCAAACACATTTTCTAGAATTATCTATACAAATTAGTTAATTCAGCAAAAATATCAATTAATTTACTAAAATAGGTAACTTGTATGATCCTTTATTTTAGATGCAATTGGATTTAAATGTGGATTGCATGCATTACTGGAAAGAAAATAGTCCAGATAACACTGATTATTCATCGAGTTACCATGAAATATAGAGTGGATCCTACAATTACTAATGCAACTCCATTTATCTACATGGTAATTCACAGCAATGCTAAGTTCTATTGGCCATTTGTAGGTTGATATGTTATATAGTACTAGCAGATGTTAAATTAGTTTATAAAAACACCTAGGAACAACTGTAGCAGCAGATTGCTTGTAAGTAATAGGCTAGATTATAAAATTCAGATAACATGAAATGCAATAGGTTTATACTGAGACAAAGAGAAAGTACATATAAATATTAGAGACAAGGTGTGAAATGGACCAAATTAAGATAAAACCAAAACAAATGGGTTCAATATAAGTTAATAACATTAATAATAAAGATAGTTTAGTAGTTACCTTTCTAACCACACATTTCTCATCTATTTTTGAGAAGTTTGTTGTATACATCTCTTTGGAGCTCATGATAGTGTTCCCTGTATAAAACTGTTTATGTCACATATAGACAATTACTTTTTCATAGAAAATAATGAATAATATTTACCCAGACATTAGGAGATTATAAAAGTTCCACATTCTCTTAATTTATTTGAATAAGCTGGTCATTATAATCAGTGAAATTGGGATATTCTATTCATACTCTGATAAAAAGCCCAATGTGCACCACAACTACAGAAATCATCATGCTTCAATGTAATGAGGCTGGATTTGATTCTCTTTTACTTCTCTCCAGAGATTGTGTTATTCAATGACAATAGAAATGCAACTAATGTTAAACAACAACAACAAGAAATTTCTACCCAGAAGATGTTGTAGTTCATGCTAGTTTAAATGAGTTTGACATTTCTCAAACTAAATTATAAATTATTTAGAATAAACATTTATGTGAGGAAGGACATTTTTTAGATGGATGGTACTAATGATATTTCTCTGTAAAAGGATTCTAGAATCTTTGATGGAAGATATGCATACTTACTGAAAGCTGTTAATTAATAAGATTTTTTTTTCTGGTTTCGTAGGGGAAGAAACAGACATCGTTTCGGTAAGAAATTTGAAAATGTGTACAGCATAGATTTTAAACAATATTTTAATTCTGTTCAGTAAAATCATTTATTATTTCTGTTACAAAAGAGTCAGGCCTGTTGATTCTCATCGCTTTTTAATGCATTGTGACTAGCATTACAATGACTGACGCAAAGAGTGGAGGAAAAAGTTCTCTCGCCCTCTCCCTCTCTCTTGCCGATCAATATGCTGGAAGAAAATGTCACAGACTCCATTGAAGGTAATAGGTTTAGATCACCATTACGCTTTCTATTCAATGAGCTGAGGCTGTTTGGGCCATTTCTGTTGGAAAATTCACCTGTTTGAAAAGATTCATTTTATTCAATGCAGTAGAACAAAACAGCAGAGCGGTGAGCCTGCTACACCTCCGGCTTATGCAGCTCCTTCTTCCTGTTGCACGTGCATTCCAGTCCCATGGTATAATCAAATCTAATTGAAATATATGGAAGCTTCAGAGGCAGGGCCATTGAAAAAGGTGTGATAGACAAATCAGGCGTACACCTTTCTTGGTTACATCTCCCCTTTTCACACTCCTTCCCCCCTGTTCTTTTCTTTAGGTAGTGTCTTCATATTCTCTCCTGGGTTTCTTGAGACTTTTTTCCATAGTGCTTCATCCCACACTGCTCTCTGCAAGGAGTCCCTGCCTAGTGTCATCCATTCCTTCTGCTATCCCTGTCCTGAGAAGAGTGTCAGGATCCATCGCTCTAAGAGGTGATTAAAGTGAGGCTGAGCATAGGGTTCAGATGTTAATGCAAATACTGGGGGAATATCTTTTTCCTTCCAGATCTTCCTTAGCATCAACTTATCGTTAATTAAGTACCTCTTCTGAGAGGCTTCAGAGCAGACAATTTTGGGAAAAGGAAACAATCTATCCCATCTCTCTATGGATTTGAATCAAAGATGTTTGTCAGCAGAAGTGTTGATTATTCTTTGATCTAGTAATGAGGGGTACTGATATGAAGTACTTTGGGTGGGTAGATGGGAGTCTTCAGAAAATTCATGGACTCCATCACTGTTATACCCAATTAGCGAGAAACAACAAACTCATAGATTCATGTGTTAAAGGTTTATTTTTCAGCTGGCGGGACTGCAAAGCCAATTAGAGCCAATTCAAAGTTGCAGCCCCCCGACTTGGTTTAACTTACAGATTAGATAGCAAAAGAAAACTGTGAGTCAGGCGCTATGACATTTTTTCCTTTTAGCCAATGCACGCAAGCCAACAATACAGAAGCAGAAATTGCAATTAGCTAAGCCCACCCTATGCCCACCCTACATTTGGGAAATAGAATGTAACACTGTTTAGTAAGCATCCTGGGTTTGGCAAGCATCCTGGAGTTGTTTTTTACCTGAAATTTAGGTCAACATGACAGCGACTCTTCGCAAAAATTAAGTATGTTTGGGCTAAAATTAAGGTGGCTGACTGGGCTAAAGTTAAGGTGGCTGACAGCCCAGACAAAATGGAGTTTTTTAAGCTAAGAGTTACCACATCACCCTCTCCACTTCTGCTTTTTTTTTAATCTACTATTTTTTTCAACTTTTATGTAAAGTAGTATGTAATTGCAGCTTCAACTCCGCTTCCAGATTGGTTGTTGCCCTAAGTTTGATACAAAATAATATTGGAACCACATATAGTATATGCAATTAAGCTTGATAGGTAAAAGGCCCACATGCCTATCTTTCATAGGGAGGTTTACCCAAAATGTTTCTTTTCCAGAACTAGAACTTATACCATTATTTGTCTTATTTTTGTTGTGTATTTATTTACTGCAATATTGCATAGTATTTGACACCCTAGGTCAGAGAGTATATAAGCTTTGAGACTTATTGGCTGATTAGATGTCTGGCCACAGCAAATTAACTCTTAGGCCTGGTTATCTCTTTACCAAATCCCTACATACTGTAAAATACTTAGAGATAACATGCCTATTTTATATTTACTGTGGAGTTGGAGAAAAATGATCTGTGTAAAGTACTTAGAAAATATCTCATCTTGTGAATAACTATTTTGTTTTATTTGTTTATTTATTTATTGGTACTGAGGATTGAACTCAGGGGTACTCGACCACTGAGCCACATCTTCAGCCCTATTTTGTGTTTTATGTAGAGATGGAGTCTCACTGAGTTGCTTAGCGCCTCGCCATTGCTAAAGCTGGCTTTGAACTCGCAATTCTCCTGTCAGCCTCCCAAAGTGCTGGGATTACAGGCATGTGCCACCGTGCCTGGCTTATTTTACTACTATTAAATAACAGATTGAAATGTTATCAAGCACCTAACATGTTTTTAATAATGAGTTTGTCAAAGTTCTTTCATCTGAGGACCAGTCACTTTAGAGTTTAGAATGTTCACACTGAATAGCATAAACAGAGGGGTGAGGCAGGAAATAAGAGAAATGGAAAAAGACTCAACAATCCCCACTTTGTCCCAAGATGGACATTAATAGAATGTATTTGGAACACATTCCAACCATTAAACAATGCATAAAACTTGGTTATTAAAAAGCACTTTGGCATTATCATCTTTTGAGTGATGTTTATGCTGGGTAATAAATCATTAAAAGTTCAGATTCCCAAACTCTGGACGTCTTTAGGCCTTCAAATTATTTAGCCAAGCAAAAATAATTCTCATGCTAATGGGGGCAAAAAATTGGATTCCCCAGTTTACAGAGTACACCAAACTGAACAAAATTGTCAGCATAACATTTAAATTACTTTTTTGATAAGCTTGGCTATTTACAAATCATCAGACAATTACATCTTCCAAAAACTATTTAGCATCAATTCACTCTGCCTTTTCAATAGTGCACTTGACTAATTCCAAATAAATTGAAAAAAATTACCTTGCTGATTGCAAGAAACTGACCAAAAACAATCACTAGGGTTTTAAATTGTATATTGTTAAGCAAAGGCGTTTTCCTGTGGTTCATCACTCATGTTCCAGTCATTAACCCTTACAATAGAGAAAGACAATAAGCAAAAGACCTTTCTTAGGAATTCCTACAAAACAATTTTCATGAAATTATAGATGCTGCCTTCAATGACATGGTGTGAGGTCATTGCCTAACATTCCCTGACCTTGTAATTTCTGATTCTTTACTATAATGTTCTACTTAAAAAGAAAGAAAGAAAGAAAGAAAGAAAGAAAGAAAGAAAGAAAGAAAGAAAGAAAGAAAGAAAAATTAGAATGAAAACATTGAATTCAATATTAGGGGATCCAAATATAGATTCTAGTATCTACAGCATTCTCCAGCAAGACACTGAAACCAGTAAGGCTGACTCCTCTTGCAAGGAAGGCACTGAGATATTCAGGACTCCACTCTTCTCCTTCCAAAACCAACTGAGTTGTCTTATAAAACTTGCTCTAAGAGGGAGATATTTCTTCCTGAAATCAGAGATTGGGCAACACTTTCAGTCCATGTCTGGGTATGCTGAGGTTAGAAGCCAGGCAGAGCTTGATAAATGCTGTTTCAATATACTCAGATTTCAGATATATACGTATGTATAGAATATTTTGTATTCAAATTGAGGCTACTCCTTTTATTCAAATATGCCTCAACTCTCTCCCCATTCAATTGGCATTTAATCAGAGAAAGGTTTTTGATTATGTGAATTTCAGCATTCTTGAAGAGAAAAACAAAGATGGTTCACTTAAAAAGGAATAAAATGCAATTGTAACAAAAATATCAAAAATATATAAGTTGGTGTTTTACTGTTGTCTGGGCCCTCCTCTGGTATTCTGTTTGCCTTGGCTATGGTGGCAGCATGGACATGAAAACTGAAGCCACAGTATGTTTCCCTGAATCAGCACACTGCTCTCCATGTAGCTTTCTTTTTGAACATGCACATCCTGTGAGCTGGGCTAAACTGGAGCAGTGTTTGGTGTGAACTACTGAAAAAATAAGTTGTTCTTGATCAAAGAGATGGGAATGTGGAAAGTCTTGATAAATAAAATGTCCACCAAAGATATTTTAAAATCCAAAGAAAGAAATTCAAATGAAACTAAAAACAAAGATAAAGCTGTAAGAGAAAAACAAATATAAAGGTCACCTCCCATATCAGCTTGTCTGGGTTCTATTGTGCTCCCAAAGAAAAGAGGGGGCATCTGAGGGGTAGGCAATCTTTGGCTAAATGATACATTACACTTTCACCCTATAAATCAGGGTCTTGTAGGGACTTCAGGAAAGGTGAAAAGATTGCCATTGCTCCAGTTCATCCCTGTTATCAAGGGGATGACATTATAGGACAGTGATTAAGTAAAGACATATTAACAGTCCAATGGCCAAAAATCCTCCACTGAGGACAGTTTTGGGCAAAAGTAATTAATTTGATTTACAACAGCTACTGGTCCTAGAATACACTTGAGCCTCCTGTCTCTCTGTAATTGTTTAAAGAAAAAGAGAGAGAGAGCAAAAGAGAACACAGAGGAATGTGTTAACCCTTTGTTATTTATCATACAGTTGTCATTCTTATCTTAGAAGTTATTTTATTCACTATGTGGTCCAAGGTTTAATTTCTTCCAAAAGTCATAATAGTCTCTTAGCTGAATTGCTTATAACTGATCATTAATTTAGCTTCAGGGCATGAACACGGAAGGAAAAAAAAAGATAGCAATTAAATTTCAATTGGCTATTTTTTAAAGCTGCAAACAGAAGAATCTCCATTTCAATTTAATTAACTGGGAGAAAGTTAAAGAAACAAAAATCTTGCACTTTCATATTTTGCACTTTTATATACAGTGCATACTTTCTCAAAGAGATACCTAGATTAACAGGAGTCAAACATAAAAACAGTAAGAAAACAGTAGTGACTAGATAGGACCATTACCATCTGCCATTATGATCAATTTGTTCTGTATTTTGCCACTAACTGAAACAAATGCCATCAGTGAAAGTGTGGTACCCTCTATATCCTTTCTTGTTTACTTTCAAGCCACCTGGAATGTCAGAGGTCTCTGCATCCTATGCAGCCTGAAAATTTGCCAGAATATCCCAGAAAGAAGGTAAAAATTGATAGTTTTTTTTTTCAGTGCATGAAAGAGAGGTTATTTATTATAGAGGCAAGAATATTCCTCTCCTGATAGAATGGTGAAATGCAAGAAAGGGGAAGAAAACTAAAGCAGAGAATTATTTTTCTTTAAGCCATAGAAGCCATTTCCTTCTTTTCTTTTCCAATTTGTTGCCCTGCCAGTCCAAAGCCGGCTTTATGTTTAGGTAGAGAATTCAGACCAATCAAGTACTATAAAATGACATGAGAATTTGACCTAAAACAGCCCTGGAAAACTCAACCATTACTGCTATCTTTTTAGAAACTCTTTGAATGCAGAAGAAGTAAAATAGTAATAATGTGACTTCTTAGTGGGTATAATAATAGAAATAATAGTTGGTTTGTTATTTAGAAGTTTAAATGGAAAAATATCTGGAAAGTGCACGCTGTTTTGAGCATACTGAAAGGGAGATGAAGTGGAGATGCTTGGGTTTAGAGATAGGAAAACCAGTAATGGTACAGGTGAAAGGTTCTATGGTCTGTCCACCTATCTGTCAGTCATTTAAAAACCTATCTCTGAAGAAAGAAAAAAGGAATGGTGGATGAATCCATGATGTATGTAGAGATTAATAATAATAAATGTGGACATATTCTCAATAGTATCATGCCTTCTTTCACATTTTTCAGAATTTCGGTTTAAAGACTAAATTCAAACTTTTTGTCTTGTCATGAGAAGTCTTGTTTTCAGTGCTTACATCCCACGATGGTGTTTCTTCTTTGAACACCATTCAAGCAGGTATGTTAGCTCCCTATCCCATCTCCAACCTAGGGCTGCAACTGAGGTAGTTACCTACTCTACTGCAAATCTTGCTTACCTTACCCATGTGATTCCTCAAATATGTATGGATCCCTGTTTTGTGCTAGGTTCTTGTCTAGATACAGAGAATATATCAGTGAACCAAAGACTTTGCTCCTCAAGGAAAGAGACAAAAATTAATTTTAACACGTAGACACACACTAACGTGGAAAGTGTTTATGGAGAAGAGAAGAGCTGGGTGATGAGATTGGTTGCCATGGTGAGGTAAGCAGTTTTATTGAAGGAAATTAGCAAAGGTCATCCTGATCAGGTTTGGTCTGAGCAAAAAAATGGAGGAAGGACTTGAAGAAATGAGAATGCAGGTGAGTCCTAAAGACACCAAAGCTTACAGTGGAAACAGGTGAGTCCTAAAGACACCAAAGCTTACAGATGCCTTTCCAGATTCATTGAGGAGACAAATGTATCCAGAGTGTACTGAGTGATAAAGAAAGTTAGGAGGTAAGAACTGAATGGTAAGGGCTCAGGGCGCGGAAAAGAAAGCTCCGATCCCATGCAATGGGTCTTGCAGCCATTTTAAGAATTCTTCTATTTTTGTTGCAAGAAACTGTTGGAAGATTTTGTGTGGAAGAAGAACTTGATAGTATTTATATCTGATGTAATGTGAATGATAACATCTACGTCCCTGGACTGCTATGAAGGTAAAATGAGATAATGCCTGAAAAGTCAGCACATAAAATTGCCAGCAAGCTTGATCAGAGCTTGCTAAGTCTCAATATATAAATTGTAAAACCTGTTCCACAGACTTGTCTGCTTTGTTAGCATTCTTTCATGTGGGATTCAACTCCCAACTTCAAACTCCTTGAAAACAGGTCTTACGCTTTTCTCTTAGTCAAAGAACCTAAATTTATGCCTAGTGGCTCATGTAAGATTTTTATGAATTGATTGATTAATAAAAATATTAACAGAAGTGGTTAACTGATCTAGGCACCAGCTCCCAATGCAAGGCAGTGTTATCACTGATGAGAAGAAATGTCCAAGCATGTCTGAAAAAAATCTCCTTGTGAAGAATTAGTCTATTCTATCCCTGGTTACAACTCAGTCTCTTGTTCCTTATTCTTTTCTTCCTAATTTCCCTCAGTGCCTAGCAAAAAAAAATAGACTGCAGTATGTTTAGAAAGGCTAGGAAGATGCACCTGACATCTCTCTTCCACATGTCACAGTGGTTAGCACACTAGGTCTACTTGTAGGCTGAGCTTGGCTACTTTGAGGAAGTAGGGCATGGGTAGTGCTTCATTTCCTCAATTACAGAGGCAGTTATCAAGCATGTGCTGCATCATATATCAGAAGGAAGTGGTGATAACCGAGCATGGAAATGTGCATAAAGTCACTTTTTAAATTGTCATAGTGAGTCAGAGGCACCCTAGAGACTACATGATCATTTAAAATTAGTTAAAACTAGCTAAACAAATGAGGTCAGTAAATACTTAGGGGGAATAAAATGACTAACCTATACTGTAGTGGCCAGGGAAAACTACCAGGGAAGGAGGCAACCTTTTAGATGGACAGCAGAGTCCAAAATTTCCAACCCTACTTCTAAATCCAACGTTAGGTTTTGTGTGAAGTCACAAGTCTTGCTTCTTAGCTTTGTTTAACTCCTCACTTTGTCCTCATTTGCTTTTTCCATCTTCAAAAATTACAGTTTCCTATTATATCCTATTTGTTCTATTAATTCAGAGGGCCCTATTTGTTCTTTCACTTATTTCTAATTTTTCCTCCCTGCCCCAGACATTATTGAAACTTTTGTCTTTCTTTCTTTTTTTTTCCCTCCTACAAAACTAAGGAGGAAATTCCAGGATGTACCTTCTAGGGCATTTCCCCTTAGAAATTTAGCCAGGACTCCTGGTTTGTAGGAGCACCTCCTTCTTCCAGCAGCCATTTTTGTACCCCACATGTTCCCTCATTAATGTGCTAGAAATGTAGCTGATTGCCTCTGTGGCCTTTTAATTAAAGACAATTAGAAATTGCTGGGTTACCATGGGGATGACTGATTACTCAGTGGAGTTCACATTTGAGGAGATGAACCCTCAGTAGTCCTCTTGCATGAGAAGCGAGGACTTAGCCCTCAGGCCCCTTTATTTCATTCCCACAGTACTAAGAAGTTACCTAAGCTTTTATTAAGGATGGAACTCTAGGTCCCTTATCTAATGGAGTCATACTACAAAACAATTTCTCAAGTGTCTCTTTATTCTTTTCTCCCAGGCCCCTTCTTGAATCTGCTATCACAGAATCGTAGAGACAGAAAGTGTTTAAAAAGCTAGTTAAACTAGTTAAGCAAGTCATCCCAGTCAACTAGGTGTCTTTGCAGCCTGTTCCATGCCCCAGATTTTGGGGAAGAGCCTTTGGTTCATTCCCTGCCCCCTTGCTCCTGGCCCAGTTTTCATTAGCTAGTATCTAGAATAATGCAAACTGTCCCTGATACTGAACTACGATCCTCAGGTGACAAAGGTAGGCACAGACTACAGTTGGATTGTCATTTCTGCCCCCTGCTCTAGTTATTTTTCCTTGGACAAATCCCTGAGCTTTGATAACAGGCCACAGTAAGAAGATGGAGGAAAGTTAATGTCTCTATTTCATCTGATTCTTTAGAATGCTAATAACTGAGTTGGTCCCCGCCCCCGACTTCTTATATTGTTATATTATTTCTCTTTATTTTCTTTAGTGAGGTCCCTAATATGATGCCTGATCCTATTTTCTTCAAGTTTTCTATGGAAGAGAATCTTCTTTAAAATGTCGCTTTTATAAAATGTTACCCACTGTGTTACCAATCCAGGTGCATTTTGCCTGCCGCTCAACATGCCAATCTCTGAAGTAATTTAGGAATAGAGAAAGTGTATTTATGAGGTAGCTAAAGGTGAAGAGAGGGAACTCCCAGACTCAACTCTGCTTCTCTGAGAATAGGATTTAGGGGTATGTAAGGGATGAAGAAACAAGCTGGTCTGAGGTATGGGGAAAGGTGGCTGAAATTAAGATTGAAGCAATAGTAATGTATACATGTAAAAGCAACCTTTGTGTTCTTCATAGGACATGTGTTCAAAAAATGGCAATGTTAGCATGATGTGAAGGTGGAACTTTGGGTGCTCTAATGTCATAAAATTGCCCATAGTTTCCTTGTTCAGGGCCAAGTGAAGCGGCTGGTAGTTTTAACCAGTTTGAGCTAGACAAAGGTATCTCCAGCCACCCCTCCCACACAAATACAAAAATCATTTAAAACAATTACTAATAAGGTGGCAATTTATCAGAGGTATTATCTGTTAGTACAACTAGCTCTATGACTTTGTTGTTTAGTTAAGCAACTTTTAAAACCAGTGATGAGAGCAAGTAACTACAAACAAATGAAGCTAGAGGATTTATTCAGGTTTCCTCTATGTTTCCAAAGAAAGAATGTGTTCTTTTGTTTTGAAACTTTAGGGAGAGAGAATCAAGTCTTTTATAAGGGAAAATGATTTGTTAATTTTGTTATGAGAACTTAGTTACCAATGTCATCCTGTAAGTCAGTAATACATATACATAGTGCCTCGATTCCTTCTAGGGATCAGTTATTCCACTCTGCCATTGTCTTGGCAGATGCTGGGTTTTCTACCCACTGTGGCTGGGTCAGGTCTGTCCACTGAGTGGTTTTCCCACCACTTTTTTACATTCTCATCCACTACCAGTTTATGGAACATCATGAAGAGGAGACATAACATTCTGAGGTATGTCCCTAAAGGACTTCATTAAGTTACTGAAAAGTTATTCAGCTGCTCTTGCCTTACAAGACAAATAGAGGCCCTTTTGGTTCATATGGCCATGTCCACGTATGAACTTACACTTTTTAATTCACTTAACAGGACATCTAAGATATTGGACCTTGCTTTTCAGTGGATTCCATTCTCAGGAACTCCAGGTTGGTTCTCATTATGACTGTGGTGTATAGAATGTTAATTGACCAATGTGTCTTCTCTGTTTCAATATTTGTCTCTGATTTCTGCAAAAACATTAGTCTTCTACTAAAGACAGACAAATAGATCTTTTTAGAAACTCCTAGGCCTGACATAGGAACAGGGAATAATTAGTATACTTAAAAATGATCTCATTATCCAAATGAAAATATTTCATTTTGTAAATTGAATTACAGAATAAAGCACTTTTAATAAACCCCACTTGCTGCAATGATTTCTTTGTTTCTTTCTTTTTCTTTCTTTCTTTCCTTGAATTTTAGAAGAATAAGTCACAAAAGTTTCAATACAGAGAAAATAATGACAAGATGTATTCAATTTATTCCCTGTGTTTCTTCCCACTCCTTAATAAGTTATTCACATAACACACATTGCATTTGGATTCTAAAGAAAATCGTGATTGTTATTACAGTGAGCTTCTCAAATGTACCTTGCATGTAACACTCCAGCAATCCATGATTGATTTGCTGTCTTAAAAATAAAATAATCTTAATAATTTTTAAAAACCAATAAGCAGCAACTAATTTCAAGAGCCTCTTTTGTATGTGCTAGATTCAGAGCATGGCACTTAGTGTTTTCCTCAGATAATGGAACATAATAGGTGTGAAAGGCTGACAATTTGGACCTTGTGGGTGGCCAGGAGAGGGTCACTCATGGGGCCACCTGTCCTTTGTTCGTGTGCAGCACAACCATGTTTCAAGTAGTCCTGGGGTAAGGTTCCCTCGCACTGTGCTCTCAGCAGGAGGTTAGCCTGACCTGTAGAGACCACCTCCGAGAGTGTGTGTAGTTCACTTTCCAGGATCGGCTCTGTCCTTGATCTCTGTGCTGTGACTGACATCAAGGTGACCAATTAGTGGGCACCGTGATGGTGTTTTCTGTGATGTTGTAAGGGCACAGAGGTCACAGGCGATTCAAGCCCAGCTAAATCCCAGGAGGCTTCACAAAGCCATGCCTCTGAAGTCTGACTTCAACACAGCATCCCGCAAATGAAGGTATGGCTCCTTTTTTGAACTTGACCAGGAACCTACTCACTGAACAGGTGCCTGGAAATCTACAGCAATTTTGAACAGCAAAGACATTTACTGATTGCCAAAACTCAGCTTTACCCTGTGACAAGGAAAACTGGGTCATTCTCAAGGGGAGATGAAGGCTGGAAGATTAGGAAGGAAGAGATAGCTTTTAGGGTTTTAGGGTTTAGGGGGCTAAACTGTACAGGGAGTAGTAACACATCAAAGTTTTCTTTCAACTTCTTTCTCTACCACACAATTTGCCAATATTTATTTTCCATCTGGGTAATAATGATCTAGTCTTATTTTGTGTCTTATTAGAATGCACAAAGAAATTTGCTACCCTAACAACCTTGTGGGTTAAAGAGATTGTCTTCCAATATCTAAGGCAGTAAATGGAGACTTGTAGAAATCCATGGTGTTTTGTCTTCATAAATATGCTTTGCTTCATTTAGTTGGCAAAGGCACAGGGCCAGTCCACTAAGCCCAATATAAGAAGTTGGACAATCTCCTGATGGAGAGGCCAAGGCCTTCAATATCAGCAAGGGAGGCAGCCCTGGGAGATTCAGGCAGGAACAAGAGACATCTCTGATGATCAGAATCTGGCATATGGAAGATCAGAGACCATCAGCAAAGCACAAATTAAAAACCAACCCAAAGGTGGTTGTTTAACCTGTAGATAGACTTATCCTGTGAATTGATTTATTCTTTGGGGACATAGCTCCAATAGGCTTGTTGGATTTAGCAAATAAAAAATACAGGCTACCAGGTAAATTTGAATTTCAAAAACAATTTTTTTTCACAAAAATATGTCCATATGCATCATATGCACCTATACACCACATACAATATTTTTAGTGTATCTTCCTTTTAACTGCAATCTGTCACATGAGGTTAGATGTAGAGTTTTCCCACCTGTAGTGCCATAGTGGTGCTCAATAATTTGAAGATTTGGGGACATTTTAGTATTCAGATTTTTAGATTAACAAAACAAATATTATTATCAAAACAAATATTATTATTCTCTCTATTTTCTTCTGAGTAAAAAATATATCAAGAAATAAATCAAAATCATTATTACTTGGCAGTCTTTTGATGTTATAGTATGTGGTCAGAGCTGGTTTTCAGCATCTTTCTATTTTGTATTTGCTTTGTTTCATCCTCTGGTATTTAGAGTTCTCCTAGTTCCTTTTGCCACTCACATTCCCCCAAACTTTTTTTGGGCACTTGTGTTTCTATGACCACACACACACACACTTAAAATCTGTTCTGTATTCATTTTGTTCTTAATTTCCTATAAACTGGCTGAGGAAAATTCTATAGACTAAGTCATCTTGTCTTAATGGATGGTGATATTTTAAATCACTAACTTACATATGATCCTTCAGAGGCATAAACTGATTGAATGGTTAAAGTATGACTCTCCAGTAGCCAGTGAGAGAGTATTTCAGAATAAGGAGTTTCTTGCATTTGTGTGTGTGTGTGTGTGTGTGTGTGTGTGTGTGTGTCTGTCTGAAGTCACATCATGTTGAACTCTGCTTGGAAACAGAGATTGCTCTGCCTTCAGGGAGTGGGGCAATCTTGGACTCTGGTGTTACATTCAGGCTCACTTCTAAACAACTAGCACATAGTGATGATATACCCTGTGCCTTTGATCTGCCTCCTGAGTTTAGCTTCATACATTTCATCAAATTCTGAAACTGCCTTTTTCAATAGGGATTTTAGTTATCCTGATGACTCTATTTCAAGTTACTGCCTGCTTTTCAAAAAAAAAAAAAAAAAAGATGGGGAAACAAGCAAAAAAGAACTTATTGGTATAAACCCCAAAGCGATACACAAGAATCTAGTTATAATATAAACATTGCTTCATGATTTTCAGATGAGAAAGGCTATAAAATGTGCAAATGCCAAGTGTCATTATAATCACAGAGTTCATCTTTCTAAAGAAGCTCATAATTTCTCAGACATTTACAACAGCTCTCTCTGCCCCCATGGAGATGAGTTATAATCAGATACAACCATAGGCCATTGTCTCTGAGCCAAACTCAGAAGCAACCTCCATTAAAAAATACCAACATTATTCATTTGTCTTTATTTTGTATAATGATTGTATCTGGGGAGCGAGAAACCAGACCAAAACAGAGGTTGGGATGCTACTGCATTTTAATCCAAGAACATATTGCTACTCTGATTGGCATTTGTGTAGACAAAGGGACAATAACCATTTACAGCTGAAAACCTCTTTCTTTCCCCCTTGACTATTTACCCTTTCTCTTATCATCCAACATTTTCCTTCCTCTCTCTTTATTCTTTCCTATGTATTAGTGCTATGGTCATTGTGGATAAAGCCAAGGAAGTGTTCTTGAACCAACAACTGAATAGTCACTGGCTTTTCGAAGGCTCTGGTTTAATTTCATTTTGGTTTGTTTTGGTAGGATTTCAAATTATTTTTACTAAAGAAGAAAACAAACCCATTAATCTTTGCTTTCTCATTCTAGTTTTCTGTATTTCTTTAAACTTATTTTTTTCCTTTCTCAGAAATAGACTTTGAAAATAGCTTTTAGTACCAATAAAATTAACCTGATCAAGCTGTTTCAACTGGAATGGCAAGATGTGCAGAGTCCAGTTATCATCTCTCCTCCTGATATGTGACTGCTCTGCTATCTTCCATACAGGTGAGAAGAAACTGTACCCTGATAGGTAGATGTATCTCTCAGATGATCTGTGCCCACATGTTTCTATAGCTTTGAAATTTGGTCTCTTTCTTATATTGCCTTTCATTTATTCAAAGGCTTCATTTCTGAACTACTAATTTTCTTTTTCTGTTATATCATTTCTATCAATCTCAAAACACAGTATATATTCTGAAAAGAAAAAAAAAAAAAAAAAAAAAAAACACCAAAAGTAATGTCCCTAAAAACCCAGTCCTTGTATTTCTATTCTCCCTTTGGAGCAAAATTTCTCAAAACATCTGTATTCCTGCCTTAACATCTTCTATGCAGACATGTTTTTGCTACTCTGAGAAGATAGTCAGTCTCATCTCACTTCATGCTATTCTTGTCAAGATTGTCACCAAGTTGTTAAATCCAATGGTCAATTCTTATGCTATTATCTATTTAAAAAAAAAGGTTAATTCAGGGTGGACATCTGCAGACGAATGACATAAAAAACAAAAACCTTCTCTGGAATGAAAGCCTGATTCAATAATAATGAATCAGTATTGGAAGAATGGTGTGAGTTGATAAACTAAATTCTAGGCCCCTTCAACTGAGAACTAAAACCATGACTATGGGTTTGTAAAATTGGAAAATTCATAAGCTAACAGAACAGTGCTTATTGTAACTACTAGAGGTATTAGGGATATATTTGTGGAACAGTGATATTGAAAAGTTATTTTTAATTTTGATTTTTTTTATAACAGTGAAGGCAGTAAAAATGGTTTCTTACACTCTGCATTGCTGGTGGTTGAACATTATTGCAGAAAGACTTGTGGAATTGGTAATTGGGCCATGCTGGTTATCTGTCTAGAACAATTTCCTAATTATTTTATCTGTTTTTCAATATGGTACTTATGACCTACCTCCTCAGCCAAAATTGATTTAATAACATGTAAATTCATTTCCTGCAAGGTCAGGTATTGATGCTGAAAGAATATTACTGCTTTCAGGGCTGCTGGATTGTGCAGTATATATGCCCAGCAGAGATAACTTTACATTGCTGAACTCAGGAGTTTTGTCTCCACTTTTAACAATTTTCATCTGCACTTTCATCTGGCTATCAATTGTGAGAGTTCCTACAGCTTCTAATATGTTGTGAATTAAGAAAATAAAAAAAATTGTGCTGCAAGTGTCTCTAATAGAAGATCAAGGGTAAGTGAGTAAAGACCATATGGCTTAGTTCATTTTGTGCTGCTATAACAAAAAGCACAGATGGCCTAATTTATAGAGAACAGAAATTTCTCATCCTTCTGGAGGCCGGGAAGTCTAAAATCAAGGCACTAGTAATTTGAAAAGTCTGGACAGGTCTAATCTCTTCTACCCTGATGGCATTTTGAATGCTGTCATCTCAAGAAGGAAGAAGTGTCACCACTTCAGGTGACAAAATGCTGAAAGGCAAAAGGGCAAGACCTTTTTTAAGGACATCTACTCCCATCCCTGAGAATGGAGCTTATAATTCAATCACTTCCCAAAGGCCACACCTCCTAAAACTGTCGCTTTGGAGATGAAGTTTCAATGTAATTTTAGAAGGAACAAACATTAAAACCTCAGTTTCCTAAGAATGGCACAAAACATTTTGAATATGTAAGAATTTTAACCTCCGTAGTCTACCTAGGTAGTTCTGACTACCTCACTCATTTATTTTACACACTTTTTCATTCCTAGGTGTTCATGTCATACCTGGTATCTTGCAAATATCTTGAGATTCAGTATTTAGAAGAGAATTTTTTTCCAACTATTAATTTCCCTGGAGTCCTACAACCCAGATTAATCTTCTCTCTTTGCAGGTACTATTGCTTTAAATGTCTAAAATATATTAATACTTAGTATAGCCCTCCTTATATCTTTATCTTTCTCTAAATTTATATAGTCTCCACAAGCAATTTATGGGCTCCTTGAGGTCAGAATCCAGTTTTGCTTCATTACGTTTTGTTTTACTTTGTTTGTTTTAGGTATTTATATCTAGCTTGTTCCAAAAAAATTTAAAGTGTCTAAAAATTTACAATCCTGTAAGATCCTGCATAATTAATGAAAAATTAGAAGGATCAAAAATCACAGTAGAGGCCAGGCACAGTGGTGCACACCTGTAATCACAGCCCTTTGGGAGGCTGAGACAGGAAAATCACAAGTTCAAAGTCAGCCTCAGCAACGCTGAGGTGCTAAGCAACTCAGTGAGACCCTGTCTCTAAATAAAAAACACAAAATAGGGCTGGGGATGTGGCTCAGTGGTCAAGTACCCCTGAGTTCAATCCCTGGTACCAAAAAAAAAAATCATGGTAGAGCTAGGCACCATGGTGCATGCTTATAATCCCATGGGCTCAGGAGACTGAGCAAAAAGCAAAACACTAAGCACTCAGTGAGACCCTGTCTTTAAATAAAATACAAAATAGGGCTGGGAATGTGGCTAAGTGGTTGAGAACCCCTGAGTTCAATTCCTAGTACCCTTCCCCCCCTCAAAAAATAATAATGAAATAAAATAAAATAAACCATGCTAGAAAATAAGATAAGTTCAAGGGCAAGATTAATACACACAAATGTTTGTAGAATTTTTCTACAATGTTTTAGATTGGTTATTGTGTACCTTACCTTTCTAATAGCCAACTCAAGGATGAATTCATGCTTGAGTGTTTGATTTACATAGGTTTAAAACAGACAAACAGATAAACGAAACCTGCAGTTGCTCAGGAAAAAGCCTACTTATTCTTCATTTTCAGGAAAAATATCTCCAGGGGTCTTCATAAACCCAATGTCGTGTCAAGTAGAGAACAAAGTTTTTTTTACAGCATCTCCATATTAAATACCAGCCAAAGGGTTTCATCTGGCTATTTTGTATAATATTCCTTGGCTCAAGCCGAAACACATGATCAGAAATTAGGTTTTCTACACTGTTATGCTCACATTGATTCAGGCCATTGATATAAACAATATTCAAAAGAAAAACAAGCTGCTGTATGCCCCTGGAAGACGCCAGCACACAAATTGAACACACACATATACACACCCTGTGAATGTTCATTTTAGATTAGTTTGTGCTTTTATTTGGCTCTGGGAGTAAATGGGACATTTCTAATGAGTGCTCATCATTTTGGCAGCCAGACTACGCACAGATGATATGAGCTGCTAACCACCAGGGACAATGTTTGCCCAGATGTGACTCTATCTTATGCTACAAAGCATTGTAAATGTCAAACCCCTGGTTGGTATGCAATTCTCCATTTACCATACACAAAGCCTGCTGGAGAACAAAAGGTGCCAGATAGGGATGTGTAAATCATTATAATGGGACCAACAGATCAACAGCATCACCCCTTAGAAATAGGATGGCCCGAGGTCACGCTTCTTAGATCACTAGCCCCTTTTCAAAATGTCCTTTTTTTTGTTTGTCCTGTTTTTCAAGAGGCACCATGGGCTTTTTGTAATTAACATTGTATTGATTTTGTATTTTTAAAAAAAGATTATAAAAAGGCTAGCATGAACCAGAACAAAGGCAGATAATGGATGGTAAACTGGACGAAAGATAACAGTCCAGAAACATGCTCGTAATAATTTTCATCCACCTGCTTCCCAAAGTTGATTCAGATACTACTTTGTTTCAAAAGCTGTGCGATGTACCAGAGGTTTTCAAGAGTGGTCCTAGACAGTGGCTTACATTGATTATAGCAATTATATTGGTAGTCATTCTTTTTTCAAAATTGACAACTCTCTAAAGTCAAAAGTTTCTTCCTGGATTGCAAACACCATAGCTGGGGCTTAGGGCATGGTGACTAAAGGTTTCTTAGAACTCCAGGACTCCCCGTTGTCCAGCAAAGCCACCACCCACAGTTGGCCAGGCTGGTAGAAGTCTCAAGAGACATATTGAGGTAATGATTAACTCTGCTATAAAAGACTTTAAAGATACTTGGGAACACTAAGAAGAAAACCCTGACCACTTCTGCAGCTCTGCCTTCCATGTCCAGTGATGCTTTTCAGTCCCTTTAGGGGTATTAATTTCAGGGTGTATTGTGTAATGCAAATGCTTAATTTCTCTCAAATCTGTTCCTAGAAGGTGGTCATCAGAATAGGAGTACCAAAATTTCCCCTACACCACCCTCTGAAAATGTCTCCTAAATTACATCTGCAGTTCTCCTAAGGATATTTCACTGATCTTCTCAGTCTGCCACTGAACTCTGTGGCATCTGTCACACCTTCCTGCTTTCCTCACTCTACCTCTCCAGATTCTGTCTGAAGAACACTCAAGGGGACTACCGTGTCCAACCAAGATATGACTAGGAAGGTGGTACACCTCCTGCCACTCCCAAAGCCAATCAAATGTACAGTTATCCTTCTGGGCTGTTTTCCAAGAGAATTAAGATAGTGCCTTTCTCTGCTACACTGGATCAACATTTTTCATTCTGACCTGCACAGAACTGCTGATTTCTCACGCGAAATCAGTAACTTCACTGATCAACTCAGGCCTAGGTCCAAGAACTGAACCGAGAGGACAGAACACATGTTGCCCTCTCTGTTTTCTTTTCTCCTCTGTTCCTTTACTCCCCCATCTCTATTCCTTAGAGGCCCTACACAAATCCCCTCTCCTTTTCAGTCAAAATTTAACCGTTGTTGTTTGTAAATCAATTCAGATAAATGAATTGTTGTTATTCGAATCTCAGTTTGTGTAGGAGATTGAATCTAAAGAGAAAATGAGATGTTAGATTAGCAATGGTTTCCATATAGCTATTTGTTGCTTACTAGCTGGCATACATAATGAGGATGTGACTAAGACAATCAGACAGATATTTGGAATAGCTAAATGAAGGTGATTGATGTGATACGTGTGAAAATTACAGGGGAAAATTTAGCATTTTGAGTCAGAAAGCCTGTGATCTAGTTGCAGCTCTGCTACTAACTAGTTGTGGAACCCTAGGAAATGTAATTTAAATTTCTAGACACAAATATTCTTTCTGTATGCAATGTAGAATGCAGGTATAATGTCTAAGTCAGTTCCAGTTGTATGCTTCTAGGAGAATAAATTTCTATGCTAGTTGTTTGATAGCAAACAGGGATATATTTTCCAGGTGTATCTTTGAAACTTTGCTAGGTCCTAAAGAGAAAATCTGCAGTCAGTGACTATATCAATATTTAAGGACTGTTTTTTTCAAGCAAGTTTTTTATGCAAACACCAGGAGAAATCTAAAGGCTCTTAAGACATCATCTTTGGTGGAATAATTTTACAAGATGAAAGATCTATGTGTTTAAAGAGGTCCATCTGTGATTTAGGAGCCAAGGAGTAGAGTAAAGTCCTCTGTGCTTCTTGTACTGTGGCAGGAAAAGTTCTGTAGAGATTGAGCAAATGTGTCTATAAGAAAGGATCAATAGGAGTCAGTAATGTGTTTGCTGGAGGAAGAGAAAATGCAGCTGGCTGGCAGCAGTCATGGAATTCCATGGAAGACATGTGGAGTTCATCTCATTCACTCTAAGGAGCAACCAGAGATTTCTGCATTTACCAGGAGGGTGAACAACTGTATTTTCAAGATAAAGATTTCCCTGTGAAGATTGGATGTTGATTCCATATTAACCTTTAAAATCTGAGGTGAAGCTGAGAAAATCTGACTTAGAAAAATAAAGAAATGACATCAGCACCATCTTTTAAAAACACCTATGAATGTGGTTTAAAAAAGCTCATGGGGGCCTCTTCTTAGGCAAGAGGAGACGAAGAAACAAACATGAATATAAACTCTACATTTGGTTTGTGCCTGGAAGCCATTGGCATTAATTAAGATTCTATGGCTTCCAAACAATTATGACATAATTAAAGTAAGATTCTTTCTACAGTAAAACGATAAGAAATGACTTTTAGAAACCATGGGAACCATTAAAACGGCACATCAGTATCAAAATGAGCAATATTTACTAGTATTAGCACTATTAAAATGCCTTTTGAAGACAAACTTGGGCAATTATTACTCAGAAAAACTCACATTTGGAGATATAGAGCAGTGATAATTAAATCCCACACTCTATATATCTCTCTTTTTTGTGTTTGACAGAACAGTCTTTAAGAGGATCTGTTTTAATGGCATTGAATTAGCAAGAAATTCAAACAGAGAAAGGGCACTTAGCAGGAGGTCGGTATTCAAGGAGACACAGCCCTCATTATTATTATTGTTATTTTTATTATTATTCTCACTCTTTTGGAGGTGCTAGAGCTCCATTTGTGGTATTGGTCCAGGCACAAATAAGTTCAATCTCTGGCTCATAAACTTTCTCTAATGGGTGTAGCACACCCTTAATTAAAATGGACAATGCACAGCTAAGCTGGATGATTATGCAGGTCTAATAGATGGAGCACTTGAGACTTGGGTCATTGGTTTGGATCAAATGGTGAGCCTGTGTCCAGCTGATCAAAAGCATCTTGCAAAATGAAGTCAGGCTTTTGAGTAAATTTTGAGGCCTTGAATGCTGGACAGATAAAAACATCAATCCATTTAAAGGGAGTCTTGACAGAGACAAAGGATGGAGTATTTTCTTTCTCCTATGTATATGTTTAAATGCATGCACAGGAGGAATATATATAGGAGTACAGAGTACTTAAAATAAAAAAATAAAGGCAGAAAGGTGCCAATTACTTTCACTCATTTGGACCACAGGACTGAATCATGGTGGTCCTTTGGAGGGCTTTATGAATTAAAAATGGGAACACAGGTGCCCCTCACAGACTCTAAACACATTTCCAGCTTCTTTTTTAAAGATCATCATGAGACTGTTTCCAAAGGAGAGTTTAGGAATTTCCTCCCCCGGTATTGATGTCCTAAAACAGATGTGAAACTGGTATATGAACAGGAAGGATGAGAAAGAACCAGTCATAGACCCTGAATGCAATCTGGCCTTCAGTCTTCAAACTATAGTAGGAAGGGATGAGGAAGGGAACATCTACCACCCTCAATACCCAGTTGTAAGATCTATGTCTCTACTCAATTTTTTGTAATCTTTCATTGTTCAAAGTCTTAATTAATTGATCCATACCATTTTGGATGCAGCTATGATTTTTGTTATGCTGTACAAAGTGGGAAAGAAAGCACATTTCTAGAGCTGTTCCCTATAGTTTGAAGGCTAGTTTTGAAGGAAATTAAGAAATTCTCAAAGTCATTGATCAACCCCAAAGTGATAGCTGTGTTGAAATTTAGGTCATTGTTTTCTACATTCTAAATGTTACTGAATGTGTCTAAAAGGCCGCTAGAGCCAGGCATGTAATTACATATCTGTAATTCCAGTGGCTTGGGAAGGTGAGGAAGGAGGATCGTGAGTTCAAAGTCAGCCTCAGCAACTTAATGAAGCCCTAAGCATCTTAGTGAGACTCTGTCTTTAAGGAAAATATTCAGAAAGGGCTGGAGATACGACTCAGTATTTGAAACCCCCTGGGTTCAATCCCCAGTATAAAAAAATAAAGACCACTAGATTCTTTAGAAAACAGTCTTGGATTTCAAATGGAAATTATCCATGAAAGGAAGGTAATGTACTCACCTTCAGCTCTCAAGAAGGACAGCTGAGAAGGTTATTACATGTAGGGGGCTGTGGGCTGGCATTACTGGAGAGCAGGGCAGTGGGTCTGGTATTACTGTTGAGTCTTAATAAAAAAAAATCACACTTGATATCGTGAATTTTCATACTATTTGCTTGTATTTTTTTCTACTTAGACTATAAGTTCCTAGGAGGCAGGAGGCTTGACCTATTTGTGTGTAGGAATTAGGTCAGTCCTTTTAATATAGATTGAGTATCCCTCATCTAAAATATTTGAGATAAGAGTGTTTTGAACAGAGAGAATTTTATCACATTTTAGCATATTTACATATACATAATGAAACACGTTGAGGATGGGACCCACAAGCTAAACAAAAATTTATTAATGCTTCATATATATACTTGTAACTTGAAGGTAACTTTATATAATATTTTCAAAATAATTTTGCTTGTTTGACTATAACTGATCACAAGAGGACTGATATGGAATATTCTAATTGTGGTGTCATGTTAGCCCTCAAAAAGTTTTGGAGCATTTCAGATTTTGGATTTTCAGCTTAGGGATACTCATTCTGTTTTTGCAGAATCTCTAGACCTTTCTGAGCTCATGTTAGAGCATGCCTGTCCCTGTAGAAACAGAGCCATATCATTGTTAATGCGGGAGTATCATTGTTACTGGGAGTCAAGTGAAGAAAATTTATCCTTGATCTGTAACTATTCACAGTTTATTAGGGAATAAGATGCATATATGAAAGAAACGGAGAACAATGCAGATTAGACAAGAAGCTCTGGCCTGTTCTTGTGGAGTTCCTTTACCTGGCTTCATGGATCAACCTTCCATCTAACCATGGTTCACATGTTGTTTATATGCTGTTAGCCTTGTCCCCCAACCCCCTTTCTCTTCTTTATCAGGGAGAAGCACTTAACCATTGAATTGCATCCTCACCCCCAACTCTTTTTATTTATTTATTTAATATTTATTTATTTATCTATCTATCTATTTATTTATTTATTTTTATTTTGAGACAGCGTCTGGCTAAATTGCTTAGGACTGCACTAAATTGAAGAGGCTGGCTTTGAACTTGCTATCCTCCTACTTCAGCCTCTGGAGCCATTGGAATTGCAGGTGTACACCACCGCAAATAGCAACCTTGTATTTTTCATCCCCTAGAATATGTGCTTTCCTGCTCTCTGCTGGTCCATTTCATCCCAACTGAAATTCTGTCCTTCCTCCTCTTTGTGCAGTATTTAGAAACCACATCTTACATTTACTTGTTGAGTCACATGCTTACCTCACTGTCTTTCCAATTCTTTTTTGTCTGTTCATCTTGTCTCCCTGGTGAGATTTAAATCTAATTTATGATAGAGCTTCTTTCATTCTTCCCTTGTGACATGGCACAATGTGAGGCACATTAGCTTTATGACTTTCAAAGTGCTACTGAATAAATATTTTTGCAGAATAATTGCAAATATATTCATCAGCGTATGGTAACCTGTGCTGAAATAGCAATCACACCCCAAATTTCAATGGTTTAAATAGCAAAGATTATTTTTTACTCACCCAAGTTTTCCTGAATATTCCACTGTCTCCAGGCCAGTTATCCTGAGTTGTACACTGACCCCACAGACAAAGTAGCAGGGGGGAGGATTATGCAGGAGGGTCCTAGGCAAGCAGTTAAATATCTCTGTTTATATTTCCATGGTCAAGGTAACTCACAAGATACAGACAAGTCCAAAAATTTAGAAAGGAACCAAACACTGAATGGCTCAGGATGAGGAGAAACAGATGTTAATAAGCAATTCCACATTTTATACTTTAAAGAACTAGTATCAAATCCCAAACTGTGGGGAGAAAGCAAAGATTTCGATACAGAGCATTAGAAGAGAAAAAAAACTGATGAAAATATGCCAGAAAAAGAATTCAGGGGTAAAAAATCTTTATCATCAGATTTCAGCAAGCAGTCAAGGAATAAGGTCTTCAGTACAATTCTTGATTTATATGTTAAAAAGCAAAATCGAACTGATTATTACATTGAGGGCGAACCACAAATTGCAGGGAAGATATATCAAGGATATGAATAAAAACTAATAAACATGTTAACAAATGAAATAAGTGTGACATTTTATAAAAGCAAGACTGGTTGCAAATTAAATCCATGAAATAAAAACGAAAGCTTTATGTGAAAGGCAAAGTAAAAAAAAAAAAAAAAAAAAGCCTAATTAGATGGTAACATAGACTTGGGATGAGCAGCATCTGACAAGGAAAGATAAGCAAACACCTTGAATTATTGAGTGTATACAAATCAGCATGTCTCCACTCATTCCTGTCAAGGTGACCAGGAGCCAGACAAAGAGATGAATGACACACACCTTCATTATTTAGGCCAATTCTCCACTCTGGCTGCAGGTGATTGGGTTGCCCCGATAAACCATTTAATGTTTATCCTGAAGCAATGGGTCAGATAGCAATTTATCTCATTTGGTCTCTAAAGGAACTTAGAGAAAGAGAAAGAGAGAAAGAGAGAGAGAGAGAGAGAGAGAGAGAGAAGAGGGAGAAAGAGGCCATGTAATTGCCAGCTCTGTTATCCAAGCATCTGAACTCTGAGTCAAACTAATTTCTGACCATTTGCTTGATTGAACTACTGCTCACCTTTAGCATGTTTTAAATACTAAAGGCATTTTATAGATGCAGATTTGCTCAGAAAACCTATCTGAACCTAGGGCAGTGTCTCTTGGAGAGCTGTGAGCCATTCTTCTGTTTATTTGATACAACATAGATTCCTAGGATACATTAGACAAGGACTAAGAAAAACAGAAGTGTGGGTCTGAGGATGTAGCACAGAGATAGAGTGATTGCCTTGCATGTGCAAGACCCTGGGTTCAATCACCATCATGAAGAAAGTGAATGAATGAATGAATGAATGAATGAATAGATAGATAGATAGATAGATAGATAGATAGATAGATAGATAGATAGATAAAACAGAGGTGTGTATTCCTGGAATGATCTGAACATGCAGGATATTTTGATAGCCAAATCAGTCATGTATGACAGGTCAACAGAGAGGGGAATAAAAATTATTGAAGTTTTATAGAATTTTCAAAATCACTGATGTCTAACACCATTTAGTCCAATAAACTCAACTGTTGCTTTTGTATTTTCTTTTTTTCCCCTTTTAACCATATATATGCAAGTTTTCCCTTTAAACCAAGTGGACTTGTTTAATATTTTTTATGTATTTGTCTAAAGCTGTTTGGAATTTTTAATTTCCTTCTGCTCCCATCCAAAATATTTTTTGGTTTGGCATATTAATCATAGTTTCTTTTGCATTTGAGAGTGTTTTATGGTGGCTTATGTATTTTACTACAAAGTTCTTTCTTAATTGAATAGGCAAGCTTGGTTGCTAGGGCCAAGTTTTCTTTGTGATTGCGCCCAACCACCAACACGGTATCAAATGTAGTGCCTTCTATGTTGTAGGCACTTCATATCTGCTTTCTGAAGGACATTGAAAATAGATCCCATTGTGTATAAAAGCCACATCCTGATATTCTCATGTCATGTTCATACCATTTTTGAACTTCATTCTCCCCACAACATTGGTTATTCCTTCCTGTAAGGACATCTCTAGCACCTATTTTGAGGTCATTCCCAAAAGATAGTCGACAGTAGTATTAATAAAGAAATCTGATTATTGCTAGTAGTCATTATGAGAAGAAAATAGAGAGCACATCATCCATAATCTCATGCTCTATTTTGCCGAATTGTTGCTCCTAACTGGTCCTTACCTGTAGTCTAGATTCTAAATGTTTGTGTAAACATAGCATATATGACCACAAGAAATCTCTTTATGACCAAGAAGACAAAGTAAAACATTGAGAAATGGTTTTATCAGTCTAAACCACAAATCCTGCTTTAGTTCTATCTATCTGATGCTTGATGTGACCTAGTAAACTATAAATGGTGTACTGTCTGGACTTGAATGATCGAACACTATGAAAATAAACATTTCATACTTTTTCTATGATAACTTTAATACCACTGCATTTTGAAGAAGATTATTGCAGTTTTTGGAATAAATTTTATAATTATATTAATTAACATCATCCCTATCCTCAAATTTAATAAATAAACAAAATTTGTTAAAAATCAAGAATTCTACTTACACTTAAGTGATTTGACTTACACTATATATTTATATTTATAACTAGATCTACATTCAAGTAGAAGAGACACAAGCAACAATATTTTTCAGATAATTGAGATTAATAAACAAAATTGTGTTTACAACAAAATTGCACATCATCCTTTCTTACAGATATTTATATTTTGTACCACTTCAGGAGCAAGGTTCTGAAAACCCTTCTGTGAATTTCTCATTTTCCTTCCCAAATGGCACGCGCTGTAAGAGTAAGGACTGTGGATTCTTCGTTGTGCTTTTTGCAACATCATTTCTACAGCAGTACTGGATAAATTCCTCCTAAATGAATTGATCCAAGGTGGTCTGTGGCCTTGACTGATGAAAATCCACAATCTAATTTGGTTTTCCTTCAAACACAAAAAGAATGAAAGAAGCTGAAAGCATTGCTTTGAGTTGAAGAATGCCTACGGCAGAGAAGACAAATTAAGAAATGAAATTATCACCACCCCTCCAGCTGTTTCTTCCTCACCCGATATAAACTTTGGTTTCAAGAATAGTTAAATGGAATTTTGTACATATATAAAGGCTTAAAAGTATAGTTTTCTCTTACCAGTTGTATACTCAGGTAGAATGTTGAAACTAACTTCTCACTAAATTGCAAGTTGTTATTTTTATTTTTTGGTGCTGGGGATGAAACCCATTGGTGCTTTATCATATCCTCAGCTCTTTTTATTTTCAGGGTTTGTGTGTGTGCGTGTGTGTGTGTTTCCAGATGAGCAAATGAGATAAGGTCTCACTAAGTTGCTGAGGCTGTCTTCAAACTTGGGATCCTCCTGCCTCAGCCTCAGGAATAGCTCTGATTACAAGCATTTGACAGACCTCCTTCCGCTGATTTTTTTTTTTTAATTAAGGTTACTAATGTATGTGTAGATGATTCTTACATGAACATACCAGGCTGCAGCAGTTGGTCCTGGTCCCACTGGGCTACCACATCTCATTTATTCAACAGTCTTTACTGTAGTAGGAGCAGTTGCCATTGGTTTCATTTGGTGAATTGGAGCTCATCATGAGATCCATGGAATCCTATAAAGGGACTCTCTGTGCATGTCCCATATCAGATGGAGATGCTTCTGCACCACACTGGCCGTCTATGTGTTCAGAAGGTGCAGATTGCCAGTCTCTGAGTCTCTTCACTCTTTGCGCTAAGTTCCAAAGCTTCAGGGATAAAGGCAGGAAAGGCCAGAGGGCTGCAGTGGAGCAAATGGCTCTCACTTTTCATTTTAGCCAGCTCTTTCAGTTTATTGCCTCTTGCCTTTATAAGGTTGTGAGTGTCTCTGTAGCCTAGGAAAGAAACACTTTTGCTCCGGTAAGTTCCATGGTCAGTTCTCATCTTTCATCTGCTTCTTAGGTAGTTATGTTTTTTCTTTATCTGGATACTCCTCCCCCCAAAATGTTGCTTTATTTTGTATGACTTATTTTGTTAAGTTTTTAATAAATCTGATCTACATGTAAAAAAATGCACAAAATAGCTGGAAGCAAAAAAAAAAAAAAATTAACCAAAAGAAACCAGAAATAAAACAACAACAATAACAATAGCACCAACTTTTTTTTCCAATTACAGCCAACAGTTTACCAGTACTGGAGCACATTTCTGGCACCAGCCAGCCTGTGTTTGTTTTTAATACCACTGTGTCTTGTCATATAATATAACAGCTTTTTATTTTCAATGATATTAACTGTCTGCAGGGAAAAAGAGGCAGAAGACCTCTCCAGGACCTGAGAGTCTTATAAATAAATGAGTTTTTTAACCTCTGCTGTAATACAGATATCTTTTCAATATAATATTAAGACCCTTTGTGACAGGATCTGTCATTTTAAATACAAAAAACACTATGCCCATGGAATAAAAATACTTACTTGGCAGATGAAAAATATTTATGCTTCATTTTTAGTTGCTATGGCTCATAGTACAAAATTCTTTGTTGTTCCATCCTTTTAAGAAGGTAAGATATGGCCAAACCATAATTAAATAGATGCCAGATGACTAATGGTAAATCTCAGAGGCAGGAGCTTTCAATTTTCCTCATTTCCTCAGTTCTGTCATCTCCATCAGAGTATAAAATAACTGGACATCTCTGGAAAAACCTAGGGGTTCTACGAAGTTGTGTGGAAATGATGAGGCTCATAATGAGCATCAGTAGAATTACAACTCATTTTATGTTTTAGAAAATCCTTTGTACAAAAACATGGAAGACCTTTAACTGAGGCCAGAAGCATCAATGAACTTTAGCACTTGCTGGAGTCTGGAATTGTCAATGCTGGGTATTTAATCACTAGTAATAATTAGATATTTCTTGGACAGTTATGTTCAAAGTCCTGTGCAAGGTACTTTGTTGGATACAAAAAGTCATCCTTTCTATGAAGAAACTTGTATTAACCACTTTTAAATAAAATGTAACACCATAAAAATTTAAATACTTTTCAAATTTTTGTATGAATTCAAAATAAAAATAGGATATGTAACATGCACTGTCAAATGGATGGTGCAAATGTGGGCTGTGGCTTTATAGATAAATGGCTGTGTCCTTTCATTGATCTAACAAGATCTTATGATAAAGAGAAGAAAGATAAGAGTTAAATAATAAGAATTTGGTAGGTAAGTAGATAAATGATAGATTATCATTCCAGATGGCCATTTGTCATGCCCAAGGTATAGAAGAGAATGATGTGTTCTGATCTCACATGACTAGCTGTGTTAACAATAGCAACAGCTGATTTTTTTTTCACTAAAACTAAAGTGTGTATAAATTTCAATATGTTTCAAATGTTTAAGTATTATTCCTGATATTCTTTAAGAGTAAACTGGATTAATTTGAGCTGATTTAATTATTGTGGAGGAAAACAGGCTCAGGTAAATTAATGGACTTTCTCAGTAATACAAATGGTGGCAATACTTATCTAGAACTTACAATTTCTGAAGATTTTTCACCTTCTACAGTGCTATTGTAGATCAAGAACAAAGTATAATAATAATAAGCATAGGAATGACAGGCATGGTGGTTCATGCCTGTAATCTCAGCGGTTTGGGAAGCTGAGGCAGGAGGATCACAAGTTCAAAGCCAGCCTCAGTTACTTAGCAAGGCTTTAAGCAACACTCTCTCAAAATAAAAATAAAAGAGCTGGAGAGATGGCGAAGTGGTTGAATACCCATGGGTTCAATCTCCAGAACCAAAAAAGAAAAAGAAAGAAAGAAAAAAGCAATACAAGAATGAAGAGAAGGAAAAGAACTAGGAGGTGGAGAAGAAGGAAGTAAGAGGATGAGGAGGAGGAGAAGGAGGAGGAGATGCCATCATGTTAGAAATATAGAGACATAAATGTCAAATGCCATTAGGAATGCCTTAGCTAGAGTGAGGTTCTAAAGGAAAATATTTTTTTAGGAACCAAGTAAACCACACGTATTTATTACTTTTGGTTTTTGCTATTTATTTTCATCTTTCTGGTTTTGAAGTGTTGTGATGCAGACATTAGCTATTTTGACTAGCTGTACTAAGAGCTTATCTTTGGTCCATTCTCTTTTATTACTTAGGAAGGAAACAGAGTTCTCGACCATTGCAGCAGAGAGAAACATGACTAAAAAAAGAAGATAATTTAGCACATTTGGCAAAGACCTCAAACTTAGGACAGGTAGGCTAACTGATATTGCAGGTTGGATTAGGCATCCCTTGATACTGTAACAAGCATATGACATGATCAACTTATAACCAGGTTTCTTTGGGCTCATAGCTAGATGTCTCAGTCCATGACCCAAAGCCTTGTTGCTTTGAGCCTGAGGCAGCACATCATGGTGAGAGTGCATGGTGCAGCCACCTGCTCACCTCATTGTGGGGAAGTGGAGCAGAGAGAAGACCAGGAACCCTTCACCCACTTCAAGGGCACATTCTAAATGATATAAAACTTCCTACTAGGCTCCATCTCCTCAAGGCTCCACTGGTTACCATTAGTAATACAGGGTGGGGACCAAACTGCCCTCTACATTTCAACACCTTTTTAAAATTTACTCCAAAATTAAAAGGAAAAACAAAAACAAAGAAACAAGAAAAACCAAAATCTCTGAAGAAATGATCTGACTGGACTGTCACGTGGGAATCCCATCTTCATAGATCGGTTAATTACATCTCACCCTTCAGCTTCAGTATGTACTTTACTGCAGAAGGTATGTAGCATTGAATTTAGGGATTCCTTTATAAACCTAAAACCTTCTAGAAGCCTCATTCTTCACCTTTTCCCCTTCTTGCCCTATGTTGCTCACTCTTGTTACAAACATTTTGCTAAGGAAGCAAATCAAATTTTATATTTTAACTTTGGAATGAGGCCTTCAAGCTAGGTGGTATTTTGCACCTTATGCTTATATGAATACTTAAATGATTCTTTTAGCACAGTGACCTTTCTAAGTTTTAGATTATTCAGACAAGTTTTAAGTATTCTTCTTTTAATTATTATACTCAGATATAATGTGAAGTCCAAGCTTATTAAGCTTATTTTCAGCAGCTAAAATTATAAAGATATTTTCAACTTGTTGAATTTGCCCTTTGAAAATGATAAAAAATAAAAACTGAAAAACAAAATCATCAGTCAATTTTCCATTATTCCTGGTTTCACATTGGATTAGGCTTTTCCAATCAAGTATTCTGATGTCATCATGGAGAGACACTATAACATCTAGTTTTGGTGACATGGTGTTCTACTTCAGGTGAAAAAGGGAATGGAGGGTTTTGAAATAATTAATGTTTTAAATGTTCACCTATTACAGAAACCTGGAAAGATGAATCTTTGTCAAATGCTGTGCGATCATGTTCTACTAGCCTGAGGAAATGCACTCCATTTATTTATACAACTAAACCAAAACAAATAAACAAACAACAACAACAAAAAAAAAGCAATGGCAAGAAAAACCCAGAAACAAACTAAAACACTGAAGAAAAGAGGCAGCCTGGAGAAGTGGCAGAATAAGGTTTGTGGGTAGCTCCTGCCTGGATATCCTAACCATGCAACTCTCCTTTTAATTAATCTCTTCTTGTAAGGCAAGGGATTAATATCATTTGTAAAATCACTGTTAGATGCTCACTTGTCAGTTTTCACCCAGTTACCAACACCACCTTAAATTGTCACCCAAGACTTTCAAAAAGAAACAAACAAAAAGGACTCTACAAGTACCTACCTCAACTAAAATAGCCCTGGGTCCTTTGCTTACATAGATCTGTTCTTTGAACCTCTGTTGCTTCAGTAAGTACAGTTCATTTTCAGATGTTGAGTTTGTTGCTCATATTATAAATTGGGAACTTTCTGGAAGAACTGCTGTTCTTCTTGCCCTCCCTCCCCCTGTTATGAGAATGCTGGGTGTTCAGATCAAGACAGATTGTATATGTTCTTGTGCCCTCGCTGGGCATCAGGCAGATATGTGCCAGGCACTACATGGAAGCTTTTGGTCCCGGTATATAGGGACCTTATTCCTCCACAAAGTAGAATGATTGAAAATTTTGCCAGCTATGTTTTCATTTTAGTCCAGCAGATCTCTAACCTCCCAAATGTTTAGAGATAAAACAGAGTTGGATAGTAAAGCTCTTGCTATTTCACTCCATCCAAACAGTCCTTCGTAGAACTAACCTCAGTGATATCCCAACCACAACTTCCTGACCACAAGAGCAAGTGACCGGCAGAGAGTTGCCCTCTTCCACTCATTCACCCACCAGAACAAAGAATGCCTACAACAAGCCACAGTGTTTGCAAACCCTGTCTCCAGTTTCTATAACAGAAGCCCCCATTTTCATTTGCAGTAATGAGAAAAGCTCACAACAACAGTTCTTGCCACTGCCCTCCTTATTGTTCTTGTTTGGAAATGGTCTATAAAACTTTACCACCTCACCATTATAGATCACTTTAAAAAATAAAATAAAATAAAATAAAATCTAATTTACATTTTGTTCCAACTGGTTTTCTTGACTGACAGTTGTCCACAGCTCAGTGGTTGCTCTGTTCAGTGTACTTTAATTTTGAGCTTTCAAGTATTTCGGAAGCCCATTCAGAAGTAAATTCTCAGAGAAAATTGAGCTCTGTCATGGATGGATTAGTACTATAATAGTTGGTCACATATCTTGCATGAAACCTTTCAGAAGCAAGGCAAATGAGAAGGAAATGAAATTCATTTCATACTTCTTCAAGCACGCTAAGAGACTTTCTCTCCAAGTAATCTGTGAAGTAGCACTGGTTTATTGGAGGTTCGCATAACTACCATTACATTATACCTTGTCACAATCTCATGTATTGGGTGACTGCTTTTTCTGAAGGGATAGTACCTGCAAAGTGCTCTCTGAAGGCACTGAACAGTGAGTGTCGTTTCTTTGATCAAAATGTATAGGTCTAGGGAATAGCATAAATAAAAGTACTTGAGCTAAATTGGACCATTATAGGTCAGAGGTGAATGAAATCTGAAAAGCAGATATATGGAGGAGTCATCACATTTGCTTTTTTGATATATTGATAAGCCAAGGACTACAAAGGGAGGGTGACTGAAGGAAAGGGTGAGTGAGAGATTGAGGGAGATATACATACAGACAGATAGATAAAATTGCTGTTAGATATACTTCATTAGGAAAAGCAGCTTTATTACTTTAGCAATATTGTAATATGGTATTGGGTTACTTTGTCAATGGCCATAATCCAGCATTTCTTTGGAAGTGTGTGTGTGCACACATGTGTAGAGCAATTTGTTTTGCCCAGCAAAGATATTTATGTAAAATATTTGAAGGAGGAGAAAATGAAAACCTGAAATGTGAATTAATTACTTTTGGGTTTTAGTGATGTTATTTTGTTACGGAAAACAAAACTATAGAAAAAGTCTGGGTAAATTGTACCAGGAGATGTGGAGATAACAGCCCGTGCTGCCTGGTTTGGGAGAAGCAAAGGATCATTCAGTCTTAAAGGTGATATGGAATTGAGCAATGTCAATCACTGGACTCATATACCACCACTAGAGCCTTTATCATTTGTGTTCCTAGAGGCTCTCAGAGATCCAGTATGCCTGGGACCCATATGGAAAAAGAAAAGATTTGGGTAAGGGAATGGGAGAATATTAAAAACAAATCTTATCACTTGTTACATTTGAATATGGATACGCCTTTTGTGAACCAGTACAAAAAGAATAGGATGTACCCATTTTCATTTCATCAACTTTTGCCTAATTTAAAATTGTTTGGAAAGGTCATAGTGCTCTATGGAAATCAGAGAAAGTAGCTTCATGCATCTTCCTTACAGTGGGCTCCTTTTGATAGACTTCACTTTCTAGCTAACCTCTATTTCTTTTAGATGTAGGCCTTTTGGTGAGATGTCTCCTTTGGCCAACTATTGTATTTACCTACCAGACCAGGGCCTCCTTCTCCAGCCACTCTTCCAGCTTAAAAAGAACACTTTGGGCTGTATCTGGTAATACAGCTCCAGTTAATCAATCAATTCCAGGACATTTAGGGAAGAAGTTGCTAGAAGCAAGCCATTTGGGATGGTGGTTAAGTGCTATTTTTATTAGGTCCTGAACCTACATGTTCTGATTCTGTAGTCATGCTTTCTATGTTAGAGCTTTAAGCTGTGCATTTTTAACAAGCTGATGGTGGTTCTGACCCCAAGCATCTGTAGACTTTCTCTGGAGTGACAATTAATTATGATTAATAGGAGTCAGGAATCTAGCTTTCTAATTTATAATCTCTGTAATTTTCACTTACCAATTGATAAAAATTGGGTAAATTATCCCAGCCATGTCATCTCACAGGTTTATATGATTAAAGTACATGAGAAAAAAACCCTCAATTATATAGTCACTAAATATGGGTTGAGTGAATGTTAAATAAATTTGTATTTATCTAAGCTACTATGTGAGTCACCTATCATTGCTGATAAGCAAAAAAAAAAAAAAAAAAAAAAACTATCCACTATTTACATCAACTATTCAATGCAGTGTTAAGATATTCATGTTGTAATAATATGCTCTATGTGTTTCTGTGAAATCTTCAGAATAAAAATGGTGTTAGCTAGTGCCATTTGGTGCTTCCTATCTCACATGTCCAAAGTATTTGGACTATATTTGGTTCATGATAAGTCATTGAACATAGCAGATCAAGAATGGACTCTAATCTTTTTGTACTTGAGCAATTTTTTAAAACAACAAACATAAAGAAATGAGAATCATGAGTAACTCCATATAATACCATTAGTATTAGTAGTAGTTCTCTGAGCTTAATTTATTTGATTCTTTATGTTTGGAAACCCCAGCACAAAAACAATAGGTGGACTTTCCCTCATATTTTAAGACATTAGAGAACTCATAGTTTTCAATTGTGACATGTAGTTTGGCCAAGATTTGGGACAGATAAGTCAGCATCGGGGACCAGGGCATCTTATGGCTTTTGCCACTTTCCAGGTAGGAAATTGCATTGCATGCCTCTTTCCGATCCTGAACTTATCGCCTGCGATGTAATGTCCCTTCTTGCTAAAATGTTGCAGAAGTCTATTCACAGAACTAGAAAAATTTTATTTTTCCACTAAGAAATATTTTATTCATTTTGAGGAATTTAAGCACAAGATAGTTTTTAAAAACACATTAGAATGTACTAGTATCCACCAAAAAAGTTATCTTTTTGCAAATACTTGTGAATTTGTGCAAGTATTCTTTCCAGCTAGGAAATGTCACTGCAGCTGAATTTTAAATCAAGTGTTCATATTTCTTTGGGGAGTTTCAGATCAGCAAAAGAAATGGAATATTTACAATTTGGTGCATAATTCATTTTCTGTGTGTAACTTCATTTTTTTTCTTTTTTTTAAAGGCTGAATTGTGCTGAATTTTAGACAAAAAAAATGGAGATCATAAATTATTAAGAATCATTCCAGAGGCTGGGATAAGTAGATTATTATTAGCATCATTATCATTGTGACTAATAAAAGAACTTAGCAGGAGAGGAAAAAAAATAATAGGATCTAAGATTGCTGACAAAGGTAGCTTAATGTTTTAGTGCTTGCATATTTATCAGAATCCATGTGGGACAGGATTTTCTTGAATCTCCACTCTGATCTATGTCTTCTCCAGCTGCAAAACCCAAGGCACATTTCAGAGCTGTCAGCCGGCTCTCCTCCCAGAACAGCCTATCTCCTTCAGAGAACTGGCAGGGTGATAACATCTTTTAGCACAAAGGTGTGAAATCAAGGCAGGTTTTCATAACAACTCCCACTCAATCTGGATTGGAATCCACTGGAGTGGCACTGGACTCTCCTAATCCCTCAGGTTTCTTCCTTTAGCATGTTGACATGTGAGCAAAACAAGATTAAATATTTCAGCAGGTGGTTTTACCTTCATGCCCTCATTAATTTTCTTTCTGACTTAGGCTCCCTGCTCCAAAACCTCTCCAGCACCACAGTGTATCCTTACCTGAAATTCAATCACTAAACATTCATGCCTTTCCGGTAAAGTATTGACCTCTCAAAAAAATGTTTACCCCTTGCCAGGGAGCAACCACTGAATTGCAGTTTCCTATTCCCAGGGACATTTTAGTTAATGGTTATGATCTGAGACTCATGAGGCCAGGTTTTAGTTCCTCTGTCTGCTGTCTGTGCCACAAGGTCTTCTAGATAGAGGATAGAGGAGAGGGTGGCAAAGGCTGTATATCCCCACATGACCTCACTTTCCTTTACATCCTCCACATAAAGTTGTATAGTTGCAACAGTCTCAGTGAACGATTCAAGACTTTGTAACTAAAGGTAATCAAAATATGTGAGGAAGATAATTTGACATGTCTACTGATAGACAAAAATGTCTCAGATTTGGAAATGGACTAAGAAGTGTACCGTGTTTCTTTGCAGTGATGATTATCTAGCAGACCCTTCAAGAGTGTAATCCTGCAGGGGTGTGCACCTTTGAAATTTTTCCATTGAAAAGCCATCTTTATAATTCTGTAGAGGAAGAAGATGAGTTGTAGAAAACAGATAGAAATGCAAATTACTATTGTCCGTAGAAGTACAAATAAATGTTGGATGCAATTGGTTTCTGTCCTATAGAAAAGATAAGTCCTAGCATCACAGTTTGTTTCCTATAGAATATTAATACGGTTTGCATCTATTAGCAAATTCATTTAGTATTGTTGATTTTGTGTGTGTATTACTATGTATATCATATATTTTTTCAAAGACATATGTGAATTGGTTTGAACTGCCTTTAACATCATACTATTCTCTTCATCAATTAATGAAATGATACAATATTTCACATACGTTCACTTTGTATTTGCCTGAGAATGATAGTTTAAGTGTTAAATTATAATTTAAGCACCATCAATTGAGATTCTACTTAGTATCTTAAGAGAAAAGCTGAAAGAAGATAAACTCATAGGTTTTGCTCCTTATGTCCCCTGCTTCCTTACACTAGCCTCCGTACTACCACCTACCACCACCACTGCCGCCAATTTCAGTCTATTTGGCTTTGAAAAGTATTTATTCTTAAGTTTTTTCTTAAAGTTCCTTCTTATGTGATGAGAAATCCATTCACATACTTTTGTTTGTTTTTAGAGGGCTGAATAGCCTTAGTTGATTATTAACTCCTTTTTAAAAGGGGTTAATCTTTAGATTTTCCATTGATATAACTTAAATTTTTGGATCATTTACTGAGTAGTCACTAGAATGCAGGCCTATGCATATGTACACACAGGTATATTCATACTTGCACAAACCTCACTAAAGAAAAAAAACCAGAAAAGTCATAGACAGTAATTTTGCTGTCTAAATTTATGTCATAAATAGGAAAAAAATGAAAATATTTCCTAACTGAAATATAAGCTGAAAGCTAAAGCTTCTTTTATTTTAAGATTTTACCTTCTTGGGATCATTGTGAGTCAGAAATAGGCCCATTATTGGCTCATATGGATTTTAAGAACTCCTTTTTGGCTACACAGAGTCGGGTACAAATTTGTATAATGATAGCTAGAAGATCAAATTTTGAATCAAGGCACTGTTTTTCCTTTCATCTCTGCACATGGTAAGTGAAGCAATTTTACTCCCTTAGCTATATAAGAAAAGACTCAGAAATAAAAACATTTTAAATACCAGGGCATAGTAAACACATTGGTAATAAACATTTATGTTTTTTTAATTTAGTGAAGAGAGCAAAGAAGAACTAGAAACATATCACATTATTTTGTCACTGTGAATATTGTAGATAATAGTCTAATCCAGGGCTATTCAAGGTGTGGGCCTTGGACCATAGTATGAAAAACATCTGGAAGCTATTAAAAGTGCAAAAACTTGAGCTCAACTCTAGACACACTGGATCAGAATCTCTGGGGTGGAGAGTCCACAAATCTCTTTTTAATAAGTTCTCCTGTTGATTCTGATGCATATTGAATTTGAGAACCACTGAATTCTGATAAAAGTTTACTGTTAGCTTAGAGCAAATATTTTAGAATTAGGCAAAACAAACAAACAAACAAAAAAAGCAATATTCATCCTCTGAGGAAGTGAGTCTGGGTGGGGACTAGAATGAGTAAGTCTGCAGACTGTAGACCCTCCCTCCACTCGTAGTAACCTGACCTAGTAGGCAAAGGTGGTTGTCAAGGCTTGACCTCTACTTAGGATTTGATTTGGAAGTGAACAACTGTGCCAAACCTATTTTGGAAAGGAAATAAATATTTCTCACACTTACCATTTTGCAGTTGAATTTGCTGATTATAGGGTATGGTTTCTTTTCAAATGTATTTTTTAATCAGTTGTGTATTTTACATATGGAGGGAAAGGTAGTGCTATGCTGGAAAACAGACAGAGCTGAGCAAGAGGTGACGTGCCTTTTTACTTAGTTCCTACTACATCTTTACTCTTTCTCTAAGTGCCGTGTGTTTTCCATTTATAAATTTACAGTAAAAATGTATTAAGCACAAATAGGAAACAGTGCTTGAGAAAACACACTGAAGATAAAATAGCAAAATCGAGAAAGAAATCTAAAATAAATAAGATTAAGTAGGAAAACTAAAAATTAAGAAGTAAGATGCATTAAGAGACAAGACAAAACAAAAATAAAAAGGTTGGCTGGGAATGTGGCTCAATAGCACAGCCCATGCTTAATATTCAAGAGCCCCTGGGTTCCATCCCTTTCCTCCCAAGAAAGGAAAGTAATCAAATGAGATTATTATGGTACAAAAAATAATTAGTAAATTGTTAAGTTTATTAATTTAACAAAACCACACAATATTGAAAAATGACATTACTTTTCTTTCATAGAATTATAGTGTTATAACTAATAGTTAACAACATAGTTTGGTATTAGGGTAGGGTCCAAATTCCAGCATAATGACTTACTTTGTGACAAGTGGAGAGTTTCTTTCAATGTCTCTAAGATTCAGGTACATAATCAACATAACAATAATAATTGTGGTACTTATTCTAGAGGGGTGTTTCTTGATTTGAATGAGCTAATGTTACAAAACACTAAGCAAAGTACTAAGATAATTAATATTATTCATTATTTTTATTAAAGCAGAACTTTTTTCTTCATCCTAGTCCCTCTGTCTTTCCCTTCTCTTTTCTTCCTGTCCCTTCCTATGGTACTCAATATTAAAGACACTAATTTTGGCATAATGAGGCAAGATTTTGTGTGGTATTTGGAACCATAGATAGGTTAGAGGGAATTTCAGAAGTCAAACAGGATAAGTAATGCATTCACAAAGGCGAGAAACCCACGTTGAGAAGTCACATCTCAGCAAACACAGAAGATGTTCACATGACATAGTGCCTGGCATGGGTGTCACACCCTAAGCAGGGTAAGGATAGGATCCATATAGAGGTAAATCTCAAAATAAGTGTCAGAGCCCTAGGGATTGAAAAGAAAATCCATAGTATCAGAATTTAAGCAGGATTCAGATGCAAAGAATAATAAAGCCCAAGCAGGCTAGAGAAGCAACTCCACCCAGGATGCCAGATCCTAAATGGCATGACATCAGCTTGTGCTGGTCATGGAGGTCATGGCAGTCGTGAAAACTTAAAGCAAGATAATACAAAACAGATTTCTCAGTCACAGGAGTACATTTCTAAAGAGAAGAGTTTATGATATGCTGCTTAATTTTTTTAAAAAAGATATGTTTACAAAGCACTTTCAATCATGTAATGAAATTTTTAAAATATGTCAAGTATGATGGGATGGGGGTGTAGTTCAGTGGTGGAGAACTTGCCTAGCATAATGCACAAGCCCCTAGGTTTGATCCCAGTAGAGACATCTACATATTAGTTGTCAGATGGACCCTAATTGATGATAGATACTTAAAGCATTCTTAGAGTTCAAACTGTGCAAAAGAGAGAGAATGGCAATGCAAATAGAACATGTATCCTATTGACCTAAGGAGGATAATGTAATAATAATTCATTAGTAGCTATTTTTGATACTTCCAGACTTCAAGAAGTTTTCTAATATATGGTAACCATGAAAGTTAAATGTATCTTTATACAAATACATAAGTTGGTGTGTAAAGGCAAGAACAAGCAGAATCGCCTCTGGTTATGTCTACAGGACATACAATCACGTGAATAGTTGGGAGGAACTGGATCTAATTTGATCTGCATAGATAACCAATCTAGTTAATAAATCCTTTGGTTGAGTTGGTTGTACTGACTTACTTGGTTTGGCTATCTACATGTAAGCATAGATCAGATTAAAAGGATAACTGACAAACTTGTTCTTCACATTGTGGTTCACGGATTTGCTGAACACTGGCACTCTGGGAGAGTCTAGCTCCAAACTGGATTTTGAGCAATTGGGTGTTGGGATCCAGATGTTTGACATTGTTAAGGCTAGTCAGTATTTAATGACAGTCCTCAAAAGGTGCCTAACAGTTCTACTTCCATTCCACAAACACAAACATGGAACCTTAATTCTGATTTCTGGAAGGAAGGGGTAACAAAAAATAATATTATAAAAAATAGTGGTAAAAAAGAAATAGATACCATAGAGAGGGCAGTTTAAAACACAACTTTAAATATCATTAGTTAAAATTTTATATTTTTATTAGATAATTGCCCTTAGGAAGTCTGACTGACAAAAATGGCTTTATGAAAAGAGTAATACATGAATACAATAATTATGTCCTCAAAATTGACATTTATCAGCATTCAGATCTCATTATGTATTCTCAGCAAAACACAAAAATGAGGGAGATGGTGTAAATTATTAGGTAAAGGCAAGCTTTTTTCCATTCTGGAAAATTTAGAATATTCAGAGTGAGTGTTTCCAAGGAAACTGTCTGTGTTTTACCCTGAAAATAAGCAGAAGGGAACGTTTGTTCATTATTTGGGAAATCTTATTTGAAAGATATGATAGCACAAATATCTACATATCCTCACTTCCATTTCCACCAGTCATGCAAGTTCACATTAAACAGCTGCTCTGTGTGGAGTCCTCATGAGAGGTGGAAGTCATGGGAGAGAAATAATCACTGAGCTCTCAGTAAATCAATCCACCAACAACCAATAAGTAAAACATATTTCCTGGACACTAGCTAAGGACTGGCATACTTTGCTGCTGTCTGTAGGAAGGTGCAGAGTGACAAGAAATACCCTTTGGTTTCAAGGTCCTAGTAGTTGAATGGGAATTAGATATATGTCATAGGGGCACCATCTATGGCCAGAGGGGATATTTTCCAAAGCAGGCAAGAGTGCTAGGGGTAGGGAAAGCTGCTTAGTATGTGCTTCCAGGAGCAGCAGCAGTAAGATCATCTGGGAGATTGCAAAAATGTATGTTCTTAGATCTACTCCAGATGCTAAATCTGAAAGGTGGAGCTTGGGCCAAATACTGTGGATCTCAATAAGCTCTTCAGGTTTATACCACAAATCACAGAAGGATTTAAATCAGGTGGAGATCACTGAGATCCTGTAGGGTTATGGAAGAGGATGATGCATTTGAGACAAAAGATGGATGGAAATCAGGATGTGGGAGTCTGGGAAGGAAGAAAGCATTTCAGACAGACAGCCACTGTGAGAAACAATAGCACTCTGCTGCTAACCCTGTTGGAGACTCATCTGTTAAGGTATGTGCATCTCTTCACATGCTTTTGTCCTCCAGTGGATTGCAAAAATCTCTAAAAGCAGAGGCCAAATTTTAGTTTTCTTACGATTTCAATGTTCACATATAGGCATTGCTCAGAAAACACAGAAGGGGAGAAAGTGGGTCAGAACAAAGAAAGATGAATAGGAAGAAGAAAAATATATAGGTGTGTAGGATCTGTGATATTGTGAAAAGTGCACTGAGGTAGATTGGAAGACTATATGCTTAAAAACAATACTTCTGAATATTACCACAAGAGCCATTGTATTTTTTCATATTCTGTGTTTTGGTTTTCTCATCTACAAAATGGCAATGACAAGTTCCACTCAAAGATGTGGGTGTAGCATAGACTACATTATGTTATTTGATGTTTCTAGCACTGTATCTAGTTTGTGATGTTGCTGAATAAATACTTATTAATAAGGAAATAGTGATTTTCTCCTGAACACTCAAGTACATGGTGATCTCATTTAACTTACCATCCTCTGAGTTCTTTCTTAACTTATTCCTCTATTCCTTTAGTTCTTGCAGCTACTCCTTATTTTTTATGTTTCTTATGTTTATCATTTATACTTCATCTCTGGATTCCTATTGAACCGATTTCCCTCTCCATTTACTTACTTTAGTTCCTAATATTTATGGAGCCCTTAATAAGTGCCAGTAATAGAGCTAAATATTTTACATGAATGACCTTAAAAAATATAACAATAGATTATTATAATTATTCCTATTTTTTTTGTTTTGGATAGAAATTCAGACTTGTAGAAAGAGTCAGATAAGATTTCCAGCATCAATCATACAGTTGTGATGACCGTCATATCCCACTACCTTTACTATCCCCACACCCCCCCCACTTACACCCCTGTAAACAGAGTTCCTCCATTGTTGCATGTATGTTGTGATTCTATATCACTTACAACCAGAGAAATGAAATGTTATCCTCTATCTGTGAAAAAAAGAAAAAGACTGTAATTTACCTACCACACACACACAAAAATCATACAGTTGTTATATGCCTAACAAGTTAGGCTGCTTCTTCTACCTCAGAATTTTCTAGCTATGCTCCACTCTCCAATGATGGAAAAAAAAGTTCACCCAAAATGGAATTGAACAATTTAAAACATCTACAATTTCATCCCATTTGATTTTAGGGCTATCATTTGTTTTGGTTTATGTTGCTTTGCATCTGCATTCTATGCAGGAACGTGTTAACACTTTAAGAACAGCGGTTGTAAAAGTGTACTGAGATGTCCCCATCCCATCCTTAGATGAAAAAATGGGTAAGCATTACATGAGTGTGATTGAATTGTTGACCCAAGTCCTAGTTGCAAATCCACTCTCCCTATCAAAAGTTTGGTTTGTTTCTTTAAGCAAGAGAGCTATTAAAATATCATCCCATTTTATACGTTGCTTAACAAGGAAGAGTAATTAATAATCTACTTAAAGTGAGCTATCCTTTTCCAATGAAGACATTTTGAATCTGAAACATTTTGTGCTTAAATGGTAAGTTTTGGTGTTCTGAAAAATTCGGTTATTTGTAACTCTTTCTTCCCAAACAATGCTCAATAAATGAGAAGTTGTCCATATCTCTCTTTTGTGGGGCTGTTGCCTCAATTATCTGTACAATTGCTTCATTTTGGAACTTCACTTTGCCTGTGTAGGGCATTGCCCTGGTTGGTAATTGTGTGGCCTATTGTTTGCAGCACATGGATAATTATTATGCTGTGAACATCAATTTGTTGTATTGTGCTGAATGGCACTACTTCCCCAGGGACATGATGATAGCTGTGATTCTCCTCAGTAGGGGGTGGGATGTTGCTCAGGGCTAGAGCTCTGCCCAGTAATTCCCTCTTTACAACTAAGACTATACATAGTACATCCTAGAAGTCCTTCATTATAGCATTTGTTTTCTGCTTGTTAACATCATTTCACGCTGGATGGGCACTAGTGTAATTTTCCATTTTGTTTCATCAAATTAAGGGAAGAAAGGAGACTGTCTTGCGAGTCTTTTATTTTATAGACAGTTGGTCATTTCATTAACACTTTTCATATTCTTGTTTGTCATGATGACTGACGATAGTAAAAAGATTTTCTTCCCATTAACTTATGAGCGAACAGCACTTTTATTTATTTATTTATTTTGGGGCTGAGAAATATTGATCGACCAAAGAGGACATTTATTAAAATGTAACCAGCATCTTGGCACTTGCAAGTGGTGCACACTTTAACCGATTAAATAGTCATGAAGAAAGAAATCAATACATCTTGGATTCCTCTGCTTTGGTCTCTGCCAGCAAAGTGGCCTCACAAATTAAGAAAGAAATAAACAAATGTGTTTGCGCTGAATGTTTAAAACACTTTGCACTTTAATCAGGAAGTAAAAGGACATTACTAATATTGGTTGGGTAGGTGGTTTGGATGGGGCTACTTTTGTACAAAGCTGGGCATAAATAAGAAATCTACCTCTGCAATTCTCACCCAGAATTGGAGGGAAGAATGTACAGGGAAATAATGCAACTAGGACTGATGGTCCTGTGAAATTCAAGAGAGAGGTCACAGGAGGTTCTCAGAGCTAACACTTTTTTTAGTTTTTATTCCTCAGATGTTTTAGTTTCAGTTTTTGATTTTTGGAAACCACAATTTGCATGGCTAGGAGTTCCAAATCTTGGAGATCCAAGTTTCTATAATATGATGACCTGGTAGAAATGTAACTTTTGTGATGGGAAAGAAACAGGCTATCCGTGTTAGTTGCTTTCATGATCAGTCATAGATGATTGCCCACTAAATTATACAGCCTTAACCCAAAATTATTAATTGTTCATTTTAATTTTTAACATTGCTGATATTTTGGATCATTGTGATTATTTTGAGGGATCTGTTACAGGATCTGTTAAGATCTCACTAATTATTTACATTTATCCTTGCCAAATTCCATCTTCTCAGTGTTAATTTATCATTTGAGACTATTGTGACAATGTCCCTGCTAGGCTTGGTTATTGAAACATTTGAAGAGAAACGCCCATCACCACCAGAATCGAAGACAAGGAACCCAGGTTCACAAAAGCCCAGCACAGGTGCTTGGTCACAATTAACTATATCTCAAGTGTTTTCTCTTTTATTATTATTTTTTTTCATCATCCTTGACATAGAAATTATTTTCCACAAGTTGAGACCATGTTTTCTATCTTTTTATAAAAAGAAAAGCCTTTACTACAGAATCTGAATCCATATACACACAAATGTATAACCCAATATTATGTAGGAAAATTATTTATCATCATTTTTAATCCGTTGGAGCGTATTATTTAGGCCTTTTTTTGGAGTGGGAGAATATTAGCAATGCATGTCCTACCATCCTCTGTGTTTACAAAAAGACTGTCAGGGGTAGAAGTGTGAATGAAGTACTCTCCCCATAAAACCATATTCTACCTGCATTCTAGATTTCTACAATGCGTTCTTTGGTGCAGCTGCACGAGATAATCTCTATCCTCTCTTACTTCCATAACATAACCTACATGGCACATTTTCCAACTTCAGTACATTCCTATTGAGTTAAACTTCGTGCTTTCAAATCTCAGCTCTCCAGCTAAATCAGAAGCTGGGAGTGGAGGATGATAAATGTTGATTACATTTCATCACTTGAAACACTTAGCACATTTCTGGGGATATAGTATATGTTCAAGAAAATCCTTTTATTTGAATGCTATTTTATCACATCGTCACATTTAAGTTTTGATTCCTTATTCAAACTCTTATCTAACCAAGGTTTTTGATTTCAATAATTTATGCAATGGCAACTTCATGTTTAAGTTGTTCCTAAACTTAGAATGACATGTCATTTGCATACTTTATTCCATGTATTGCTATTCTCCTGATTGATAGTGATATTTATGGGACTTGCCATAGTCCCACAACCACCAAATCACGATGAGACAAAAATTATGCTAATCCTAAAACAGATGTATCAGCTTTACACTAAAACATTATTCATTTACATGAAATGGTATCACTTGTAATACATAGATAAGTGAGAGCAAGAGATAGAAACGTGTTAGGCAGACAGGTTAAGTCCTTCACCCCTGCCCCAGGAGTTTACAAATTGAGTAGACATCCCATGACCAGAGACTCCATTGGAGCCTGAAGGTATGTGCTGGATTTCTGAGCCAGTCCCTAAGATGAAGCGTAACATGTTTGACATTCCTAATTGAACAGGGGATGTATGGACATCAGGTGCGTTGGCATGATTGGACTCTAAGATCCACTTCTTTAAAATATCTAGCCTATAGTCTTCAAGGCCATCTAACTCCCCTCTAACATTATCACCTGAACTCCTAGACAATAGCTACCCATCAATAACCCTCCTTGGGACCCCTCCCACTACAGAAACTCTGCTTTCTTTCTATTGCTTTAATAAATGTTGTTACTTTGCTCTCACCTTTCATGTCTGTAGATCTTATTCTTTGAATTCATGAGACCAACCCCAGCAGATCTTCCCCAAGGATGGGCCATGTACGTCTTACTAATGAAGAAACAAGGTGTAAGGAGATCATCAGGAGATAAAGTATAAGGTGTAAAAGGTACCACACAGGGTATTGCATTAAATTCATGATTGTCTTACACAAAAGAGATGAGTGAATTTAGATCTTTACTGAAAGAAATAGTGTTGTGAGTGGGAAGGAAAAAGAATATAAGGATGTTGTTAAACAGGTAAAACAAATTATGAAATAAGTTTCTGTCTTTACTGGTTTATAAAGTTCAATGAACAAAGGAGAGGAAAAATAAAATTTCCATATACCTTGGACACATTTTTATGTCCTCCAGTGAACAATGAACAAAAAGGGATTCAAAGAGAGGGGAAAAAGTAGAGTCCTGAAATCAGTAAAGATCTTATAACCCAAAGATATATGAAGGAGCAAAACAAAGCAAGAAATAAAGTCATTAAACTCAAAGAACAAGTGGAGACATAAGGACAGCGGAGATAAAGTGGAACTATGTGCAGAGTGAGGATCTTATCTCACTTAAAGGAAGGAACAATAGAAGCAGGCTGCCTTCCCTATTCCACTAGATAGAATTAGGGATGGAATGTGAAGATAGCAGAGAGGCCAAAGACTGCAGAAGGCTCTTCGGTAGCCTCTCCAGGAAAGCATTACAGGCCTGCGTGAGTGTGTGTGCCATGTGTTTGTGTGAGTGCTCTTGTGTACATGCATGCAAAAGCATGAAATAATTTATTTAGTATTTAATGATGCATCTTCTAGAAAGTTATGAAAGGCAGATTGAGTTCACGATGTCCCTCACAAGAATGTACAGAACTCAGAATAACAGACTTTTATGGATTTTGCTGGCCTTTTAATTCCCTGTTTTTCCCTCTATGCTTTTTCCCCTTCTATCCATAACTGTTTCCCATCTGCATATAACTTGTTTCCCCGTAACTATGTTCCTATTGTTAGTATCCTTGTTATATACCCCATATGACGAGATTCTTATCTCTGAGGTAGTATCTCAGTGTTTTCTATTAAGAATTATAATCTTATTTAAAGATATGCAAGTCTCTGGTTTGTTCAGTCCATTTTGTATTAGGGTTCTCCAAAGAAATAGAACAAATGTTTATTGTATCCAGAAACAATTATGAGAATTGACTTTTGTAATATGGAGGTTCTCTAAGTCCCACGACATGTTCTCTAGAGCTTGAGAGTCACCAAAGTTCGTAGTGCAATTCATTTAGAGTCTGGAGGCCTGAGAACCAGGTAGACTCTTGCTTTCTAAGGACTCAATGCTTTCAGTGTAAAGGATGTGCAATGCTCATACAACAAAACAGGACTTCAGTGCAAGATCCTGATTCATCCCAGTGGTGTGTGCACAAGACATTAATGTCATTGAACCACATAATGAGAGAGTTATTCTCTCTTCCATTCTCCTCCGATCCTGCTGATCAAAGGAAGACAAAAGTGTCATTTGGGGATTAGAGAGTCACCATACCTGAGAGAACATTTTTTATTTTTAATAAAATTGGAGTCAACTTTAGACTCAGATCCTTAAACCAGCAACAGGTAAGAGCTACAGTTTCACATATGCTTTCATTTTTGTTGTCTTTGTTCTTGATTTATCATCTAAAATTCATGGAAAATGTACACATGTACACATATGCCATAGTTACCAGTTTCTCTCAAGAAAATGGAGTTTTCTAATTAACTTGATTTATTCAACAATAAAGTTTTCATTTATAGAAAATGAATAGTAGTGTAGGTGAGACATAAAGTTCTGAAAACCTCACACCATCCAAATCCCTGCAATTCTTGTCACATCTATTCTTGAGGTCTTTTTGATGAAGTGGACCCTGAATCATTGGCCTTCTTACCCCTCCTTATCTCATACCTAGCTTTCTTCCTGTTTTTAAAAATATTCCTATGATTATATGCAGCAAATGGAGTAGAGGATTAATTGACATATTTAATTGTCTGGGATAGATATTAATGTAGACAGTCAAAGTGAGAAGAATTTGAATTGTGAAGAGCAGAGAGGAGAGCTTCCCAGATAAGCAAAATTGGAGCATCCAAGGAACAGATACAGCATCTCCACATTTTGGTTTAAGAGGGTAAAGCATTGACTACAAATAATCTGAATCTCTATGTTCTTAAAACTGCAACAAGAGGACTTAAAGCTCTGAGCAGACTGTGTGGTGTATGCTGCTTTAACGTAGCCCAGCTCTCAGCCTTGCCAAACATTTCACCCATTCACGGTCTGTGTCCATGGATGTGTCTATTGATTGCAGGGCCTGTCTTTACCACATTGTTACTCATCTACCTTTTCTCCACTTATATATTTGCATGTTTCTAGATTCACAGAAACACTGTCCCTTGGTAGTAAATCCAAATGGTAATAAGTTTTAAAGTTCTATTTATCAATTTTCCTTAAAATATACCCAGGACAACAACCTGGTTATCGTCTATGTTTGGATGTAGTACTCAAAAGGGCAGGTAAAGATAATGCAATAAGGTTTCTTTGGTAATAGCTCACATCCTATTTCTCAGTACCATAATCTGCCCAATTTGAAACAATGTGAAAGTCTTCACAAAACAAGTGATAAAAGGGGAAACCATAATACCAATAAGAGTTTCATGCTTGGAGGATGTGTTTAATAGTTCCAACATGTATAACATTAAAATTTTATCAACAAATCAGGGAAAGGACATTTTGTACACAGAAATCAATTTACCTAGCTACTATCTGCAAGACTTGCTTGTAATTTATTTTGCCTCAAAGAATACACTGCTTTTAAACCTAATTCTATTGCATTTTAGTGTGTGAAGAGGAAAGGATGTGAATTTTTTTATTTTTTTATTTTTTGCTTAAAGCATAAGCATAAAATTTAGAATATTCCTAAACATAGCAGACAAAAATAAATACTTTGGGAAGGCAAAATGAAGTTTTTGGCACCAGGTTTCTTGAGTGCGAATGTGTGTGTGTGCTTTTGTTTAAAATTGTTTCTACATGTATAGGCTACTCTGTTGCTTTGTGTGATAAGCTCATCTATTTATCAAGGAGAGGCAAAAGGCCACTGGCTAAGCCAGATTTAGAAAGTCATATGATTTATAAAACATAAGTTCCAAATAAGTACAATTAGAGTGGCCTTGCCATATTCTATCGGGGGAAAAAATAAAACCACACAAAATAAATAAATAAATAAATAAATATGCAAAAGACCCACAACAAAACAACAAAAAATCACAACAAGTTTGCAATTCACACAAATCTGAGTTTGAGTGTCACTTACAATACTTTTTGACTATCTGACCAAGTAGGTTACTCCTAAATAGGTCTTAGTTGTAGCCTTCCAAAAATGTGTATGATTTATTACACTTAATCTACGTGGTTGCTGTGAGGTATAAATGATGAAACATTGAAAGCTGCTAGCATGATGTCCAGAACATACTGTACACTAAATAACTGCTAGTTCCCTTCTGAATTTTACCCCCATCATCTGGATGCTTCAGACCATTACTTTCAAATAAGTACTATTGGAGAGGCCAACTGGAACTAATGGTTTCATAAAGATGAAACCCAGGCGTCCCACTGCTGATGAGATCTAGGCCATGGTTGATTTCCTACCACTGCAAGCCAGTCTGGTCTCACCATTAGAGTACTTCCTCCCAAAGAACAGTAACCCTATCATGGGGTGCAGGACCTCAGCACAGCACATCTGAGCAGAGCACTTCCATATGATGTGGTCCAACCAGCCATTCTGGGCCTCCTCTGCTTTGTTATGACTCGCTCTCTACTCTACACATAGACTCTCAGAGTGGTATGGTCTCTAGTTTTGCCCTTTCATTTTACAGAAGAGAGAATCAAAGCTATGATAGAAAAGCAAGTAGCCGGCTTGCCTGAGGTGTCACAATAGGGAAGTGGAAGATCAATAATAAGCCCGCAGTTTATTGAGGACTTTTTATTTATGTGATATCTGCTGTAGTCTTTAGGGTGGAGATAGAGTCCTAGTCCTCAAGTAACTCATTCCTCAAGTAACTTGGGACTTTGAAAAAGAATCAAGGTACAAAGATTTAGGAACCTTTAGTAGGTACACTGAAAAAGGAAATCCATGGAGTGATGAGTCTAGGAAATGGCTGAAGGAAGGGACTCTAGAGCTGGACTTGACTAGCAGGGACAGACAGGAGACTTCTGGTGTTGAGGCAGCACTGAAGCACCTCCCCCAATTTGGGAAAAGAGCCCTGGGGCCTGGAAGAGAGGCCCAGAATTTATATTATTATAAAAAAATAAACAGGCCCATTCATTCAGTAAAAATATTCACATTGATATAATCCCACAGTATTTTGCTTCAATTTAAATGGTCTTATTTAAACTAATGTTGGGTCTTTAGGTCCACTTTCCTTTCCCAAAAGTCAGACACATTTATATACATGAGTATGCATGTATGTATACGAACATTTATATGCATATTTACATATATGAACATACAGACCTAGACTCCATATACAGGTATATATGCAAACACACACATTTATACTCACACAGAATGCTTTATACTGTATTTGATTTTTCATGCCAAAAACATATTATAGTATATTTGACATTTGCCAAAATTCTTGTGCTTTTCCCTATCATTGCTCCTCATAAAGGAAACTATAAAAAGAAAGCTAGAAGTGTTGTTGATGGAATAAGAACACCTAGGTTTGAATCCTAACTTTGCTATTAACTGCATGACCTTGAGCATGTTTCTAAATACCTTGTGTTTAAGTTTCCTGTGAAACAGCAATAATAAAAGTGCCCATCTTTTATGTTTGTTGCATTAAATGAGCTCGTATATATGAAGTACAAAAGCAGGGTCATTTAAATAAAATTTTAGTTCAATAAACATTGTCTGTTCAATGATATAACTTGCTGTGGTCCGTAGGTATGATAGTATTGTCCTGATATTCTTAAGGAAGTATCTATTTGAAATCCAGTTGTTATATTCTTGGTCACATGGGAATATATGACTGTACGAGATGAGAATTTAAAAAGGAGAAAGTTAGTATAAGAAGGAATGCAAAAAAGAAAGAAAATGAGGCATCTTTATATTGAACGTATAGTATCTATGGACAAATCAGAAGAATGATGCGATGGATTTGAAAACTAAGCCACTTACTGTACATGTTGGGATTGTTAGCCTCCACACATCTGGAGTGAGGTAAAGCAGCTGGGACCCTGAGCACATCTGCATGTTGGCAGACTGACCAAGGGCAGCCCCAAGCTGCACACAGCCCCACAGAACTCCTCTTGGCCCACTCAGTTCTCTAAACCTCACTACTGCCTCGGCAGCAGAAGGGGCTCAGGGTAAGGGACATTAGTTGTGGATAGTGTGGTTTGATATGTTTATGTTCTGCAGTCCCCTGATGGATTATTGTTCTTTGATTAAAACTGCACTAACGAGGAAACATCCTAACATCAGTTGGCATATTCTGGTCAGCCTAGAGGAAAAAGCATGGCAGAGAGCCAAATTAAGGCCCCTCAGCTGCTGCATACTCTATCCATATGTCTGCAAATTTGAAAGCACAATAAAAAAAGGGAAAAATGTGTATGTATGTATGTGTATATATATATATGTGTGTGTGCGTATACATACACACACACATATATATATATTTAGAGATAGCTGGAAATCAGAAAACACTGGAAGTAAATATATTCAGATAGACAACACCATTTGGTCATATGTAGAAATGGTTGAATTCAGATATACAACCAGATTTTTTTTTTGTTTTGTGGTTTCTGTGCTTCATTTTATAAAGGATAATACATTCTCTGGGTGTTCCATTGATTGCTTTGACATTTTGTAAATTAACATTTCCAAAAGTTAGTTTCATGTAATGTAAAAAGGTTATCAAATAAGTTTCCATAACAGCCAGGCGTGGTGGTGCAAGCCTGTAATTCCAGCACTTAGGGAGGCTGAGACAGGAGTTCAAAGCCAGCCTCAGCAACGGCGAGGCACTAAGCAATTCAGTGAGACCTTGTCTCTACATAAAACACAAAAAATAGGACTGGGGATGTGGCTCAGTGGTCGAGTGCCCCTGAGTTCAATCTCCAGAATCAAAAACAAAAAGTTTCCATAACAAATTTGCATCGTCAACACTAGTTTAAACAAAATGAAATGCTCTGTTCTCTGTAAAACTTTTGTGATATATATATATATATATATATATATATATATATATATATATATATATATATATATATATATATTGCCTTTGTCCCTGGCATAAAGCTTCAAATCTTTTGAAATTTCCTGTGGGATAGAAGGGCTTGTTGTGCTAATCAGGTGGGTTGTAGGGCCCCCAGATAACTTCAATGTGGAGATTGGTTGTCAGAAAATCCAATGAATGTTTAGAAGGTTAGAAGTTTTGCCTTCCCCCCAAACCACCTGTGTGAGATATGGGGGAGAGGATCTAGGGATTAAGTTCTATCATCAAGGACCAATGATTTAAACAATCATGCCTATGGAAAGATGCCTCAATAAAACTCTTAAATGAAGCCGGGCGCGGTGGCTCAAGCCTGTAATCCCAGCACTTAGGGAGGCTGAGACAGTAGAATAGCAAGTTCAAAGCCAGCCTCAACAATGGCGAGGCGCTAAGCAACTCAGTGAGACTCTGTCTCTACATAAAACACAAAATAGGGCTGGGGATGTGGCTCAGGGGTCGAGTGCCACTGAGTTCAATCCCCAGTACCAAAAGAAAAAAAAAAAAAAAACCTCTTAAATGATGGAATTGGTGGAACTCTTGAGTTTGTGAATATATTGATGCCATGAAAAGGTAACACACTCAGGACAGGGTCCACCAAGTAACCCTTACCCTGTCTCTGCATTCCTTCCTTTGATCGTTTGTGAATATAAAACTGATATTAAATATAACACTTGGCTAATTTCTATGAATTGTTTAAGGATATCATCCAACCTGAGGGTGGCATGGCATTGGTGCTCCCAAATCTGTAGCCTGTTGAAAAGAAGTGCAGGGAAACTCAAAATTTATAGCCAGTTTAGGGGAAGCAGTCTTGGGGACTAAGCCCTTAACCTGTCAGTCAATATGAGGGAATTGATTGTTGTGGGAAAAGATGCAACTTCAGAGACACTTTGGTATGTTAGAGAGTATTCAACATCTTCAAGAAAAGGGTGACAAAGTTTCCAATATTATTAGTTTATGCCTAAATTCTTATGGACAACATCATAGAACCTTTTACTATATGGTACACAGTTTGGAAAACAATTTTATAGAAACAGTTTCTATATATTTGATGTAATATTTTACACCTTCCTTTATGTTAGGCACTGGCAAGTAAAGAAAGAAGAACAAAACATTTTAATTCAAATGGGTGTTTTGTCTTATTTACCATCACAGTACCTCTGGAGCTTCTCTTTGCTTTTATTTCTAGTTGTGACCTGAGGCTTCAGATCTTCTTAAGAAAAATCAATTCTCAAATTCCTGGGATGACAAAAATTTTAAGGAACTTCAGCCAGAGTCACTAGTTTTTAAATAAGTATAAGAGGGCTTGGGGACCCAATGGGAGGAAATATAAATGATCTTGAAACAAAACCAAGGTTTAAATCAAGTTCTGTAAATACAAGCCAACTGAGATAAGTCAGTTACCACAAAAAAAAAAAAAAAAAAAAAAAAAAAAAAAAAAAAAAAAAAAAGGCAGTTTTGGGAATGAACATGTCATCTTAAGGGAATCACTCTGTAGTGCCAATTGTCACTATCCAGGAATCCAGACACAGTGTGGGCACCTGTCCTGATTTTTCAAAAAAAAGCAAAAATCTGAATCTTCTGTGAAATCCTCTTATTTTTTTTCCAGTTAATTTTAGTTTAAAAACATTCTGTATGTAGACAATAAAAGAAAGGAAAAGTACATCTGTTGTCTGAATTTGAGCTGCCATCTGTGGTTTCTGGAATACAACAGTTTGTGATACAGCCCTTGACTACCTCTTCAGTCATAGAACTAATGATATAACCTATTTATACTCTTGATTTTTTATATCCATTTTAGTTATATCAACACTAGGATACACCCTGACATTGTCACCAAGGTAAGAAACTCACCTATTCCAATTCAGTCCCAAGCAGACCCCCACCTGTTGTAGTGCCACCCCCCACTTTCTCTACTTCACTCATCTCTCTCCAATCCACTTACAGTTTACTTTTTTTAAAAAAATTACTGTCTGTGGATACACTCAAGGCTGGGACTTACCCTGCCACATTTGTGCACACACATGTAAAATTTTGGTCAGATTAATTCTGTGGTTCTTTCCTTTTCCTGACCCTTCTTCTGCCTCCTTAATCCTCTTTATCTACTTTACTAGTCTTTCCTCTATTTTCATGAAATTTCCTCTCCCCCATATTTTTCCCTTTTTGTCCTTTCTTTTTTTTTTTTTTAATCTCTCCCCCCTTATTTTGGATTACTTCCACAAATCAGAGAATATATTTGACCTTTGATTTTTGGGACTGGCTTATTTCACTTAACATGATAGTCTCCAGTTTCATCCATTTACCATCAAATGCCATAAAGTCATTCTTCTTTATAGCTGAGTAATACTCCATTTTTTATATATACTACATTTTCTTTATCCATTTGTCTGTTGAAGGGCTTCTAGGTTGCTTCCATAGCTTGGCTATTATGAATCGTGCTCCTATAAATGTTGATGTGGCTGCATCACTGTAGTATGCTTGATTTTAAATCTTCTCTCTCTCTCTCTTTCTCTTTACCCCCGCTCTCTCTGTATATATACACTAAGGAGTGGGTTAGCTGGGTCATATGGTGGTTATATTCCTAGTTTTTTTAGAAATTCCCATACTGCTTTCCAGAATGGTTGCACTAATTTGCAGTCTCACGAACAATGTGTGAGAGTACATTTTCCCCCACATCCTTGCCAACATTTATTATTATTTGTATTCATGATAATTGTCCTTCTGGCTGGGCTGAGATGAAGTCTCAATATACTATTCCTGTTTTGTTGTTTGTTCATTTGTTTTTTGCCTAGGATACTTAATAAAATCTCACAGCACCTACTAACATATTATATTTCCTTTTTAAAAGAATTTTTTCAAGCATCATTTCTTTCATGAAGCTTTTCTTAACTCATTCTTCTTGTGCTTCCATGGTAGGCTTTTCCAATTTACCTGTTACATAGCAATCGTGCATTAAAATGTTTTTTATCATAGCCTTGTACTGTATATTGAATGCATATTTCTACATACCAATCATCCTCTACTGGATTTACAAAAATATTAATATTCCTGGAGTACATAGTTGGAATATAGTCACTTTTGAATAAATGAATTCTTCACAAATATAGGTATTTTGAATCTAAGTAATAATCAATTAAGTAGCCCACCATTGCTCTAATCTGACCTTGAGCTCCTTGGCATGTCATATGAGACATGTAAAGAATTTGTATTTTGGAGCCTCTGTCCCAGATTAATTGTATCAGCTTGTATAAGGTACTTATTGACTTATAATTATTATTATTATTAATTACTCTTTCTCATGTCTGCTAAATAGTGATAATTATAGGTACCTAATAATATTTTAAATATTTAACTAATAAGAGGTAGTGTTTCTATTATAACAGTTGCCACAGAAGGGATTTAATCCTTCAACTGCTATATGCTTACATTCTCCCCTTTATCACATCATCAGTTCAGCTGTATCAGGTTTTCCTATTGTTATCATGCACTCATGTTTGCACACAGATGAGTCTGTACAAATTACTCCTTCCAACTGAAATATGTTCCATCTCTCCTCCACTTGAGGAAGTCCTTCTTGTCCTTTAAGAAGCACTTCAAACTCTATCTCTTCTTCCTCTCCAATGAGAATTAGCTCTTCCCAACTTTGGAGCTAGCATTTAGAACAGAGTCTAATACATACCAGGTGCATAACAAATATCAGCTTAGACTGTTATTCTTTCTCAGACTCAGAGTTCTTCAAGGGCCAAGAGAATACCTCATACCTTCTGGAACTCTGTTGCTTTTCATGGTGTCTGGAAAAGCACTATGTCTCTTCTGATGAACAGATGAGCAGAACCAAGGTGAATTTCAGAAACTAAAAGGTAAGATTATGGTTTTTCTTGGCCACCAGCACATTTTCCACTCCTGGGCAATTCTCGTAAGAATTAAACCCTCCAAGTAGCCAGGAATGGTGGCTCACTTCCGTGACACCAGAAACTCAGGAGAGGTGGGAGGATCATGAATTCAAGGTCAGTCTGGGCAACTTACAAGAACTTGTCTTAAAATAAATGTAAAACAGATCGAGGCTTTAGCTCAGTGGTAGAAACACCCGTGAGTTCAATCCTCATACTGAAAAATAAAAATAAAAAATAAATTATTAAACCCCTACACAGCTTTTCACCTACCAGCAGAAATAATCCCTTATTTACTAGCAAACATATTTGTACTTGGACTCAAAGGTATTATATTTGTGATTACAGCTAAAGAAACTGCAGGTATTAATGTATATATTAAGCAAGACTAAGAGAAGTATAACATATAAGGTGAATATTCAAAATTACACAAACTTTCCTTTTCTGATGACACCATAAAATAAACTTTGTCTAGAAAATAATGTGTTTCAATCCTGAATAAATGTGTAATTCCTAAATAACTGAATTATCTTTATACACATGCATACATACACATCATTCTTGAAATATACCATCAAATGTACATCAGCTATGTAGCACAAATAGAGAAAGAGCTCTCAAACTCATTTCCTTGCAGGTAACAACTTGAAATTTTCTACAACCATTCTTACAGTCTTATTTATATTGCTTAAAGTCACCAATTTCTTTAATTTTCAGGGTCATGTACCTTTAGATTTAGCATAACAATCCTTTGACTGGATTACACGTCCCACCTGCAGGTAAAAAATTTAATGCCTGATTGATTCCCAGGCACACCACTTCCCATCTATTTCTGGGAACCTCTTAGGAATGCTTATTCATCCAACCATCTGACCTGCTCATCATATAGAGGCAGAGAGATGGGAGCTTTGCTGCATATGTTCTGCTCCTGAAGATCATCTGTAATCATCTTTTCATGGCTTCTTCTTTCTGTTTATCTGTATCACTTTTCTCCATATCTGCCGTTGGACTTTGTGAACATCTCTAGGCAGAGTTAAGACCAAGTCATGACCAAGTCATGACCTTTGCAAGAAGGTTTAACTGAAGAACTGAGGATAACAGAAGAGAATTAGAAAGATGAAATAAAACCTTTGGTTGACTACAAGATATGACTTTTACTAGAGTCACAGGTCATCCTCGCCCCAATGGTGTCCCTGCCAATTTCTCCTTTGCTTTGCTTCATATCTCTAAGTACTGAGGGGAAGTGAGCTTTCTCTTAACACATGCACCTCTCAACATGCTCCTTCACTCAGAGTTTGACTTCAGATCTCCTGCCTCCTGAGGATCAAGAAGGGCAAAAAATACACTTTCTCTATCTTTTACCCCAACCCCAGTCTATCTTTTACAGGGGAAGCAAATTGCTTGCATTTATTTAAAATAAATCTTTTTAAAAATTTTTACAATCCAAAAGAGAAGTTTTCTGTTCCTAGTATAACTGAAAGATTCAATATTGTTTACCACCTATCTTCCTGAAACAATGGCCTAACTCCACTTTACAGGCTATTTTAAACATGTATTCCGAGAAACCAAAAAGCTGCTGAAGATTCAAATAGCAGACTCAGCCCCAACCTCACTGCCTGTATCTCAGACAGTTCCTATCATAAGCTTTCCAAAACACTGTGATTGGATTCAGTTACAGAATCTCATTAAAATTGCAGTCTATGTTTAAAAAAGAGGAAAAATCAGCTTCATATCTGAATCACTGTGGGAAGGACTAAGTAAACGAAAGCCATCATACTATGCAGGGCTACATCAAAATAATATTTATAATCTTACTAAAAGTGCCATTGAGAAAACTAGAAATATTATGTTGTTTTATTTGAAACATATTTCCAAGAATCCACTGCAATGGTTTTAGGTAATGTTCCTGAAGACAATCTCTAAGGATAACATAGTATCCTGAAATTTTCCAGAATTCCAAATATACCACCATTAAATTCTCAAATTCACAGACACATTTAGCATAGTGCTATTTACACAATTCACTTGGAAATTAACGACAGAGTAGTAAAGCTGAGTGTTCTAGGAACTTTAATCTCTGACTACATTTGATATACCAATCTATATATATGGCATAGGTAGTAAACCATCCATTCATGGGCTCATGTGTATCTCAGATAGTGAAGTGAATGTGCAGGTGAATTTTGACCAAGAAATAGCTGTAGGTCACATGTTGTTCTGTAGTTGCTAACTACAATTCATAAATTCTGGAAATTCAAACTCTGATAACTTCCTATTTCTAGACAATGGAACTAAATGGCTTTGGAAATGGAATTATAATGAAACTGAAAATTGTAGCTATTAATATATATTTGTGTGCTATTCATGGAAAAACTGATAGAAATATGATGATGAGCTACATCATCATAGCAACAATAAACATGATATTATTAATATGTTATAAAATTGTATCACATTGTTGATTTGTATGCTTTTCTTCAAAAATGAAACATTATGTGTTTTAAAATCAGTACTACAGCTGTCACTTCTGCATTAAAATATGGAACTTGCACTAGAATTCAAGAAACACCTGTTTCTGCTGATATTATATCTCCAAAACAGTTATCTATGTTTACAAAAAATACAAATTCCAGCTGGGCACAGTGGCGCACGCCTGTAATCCCAGCATTTTGGGAGGCTGAGACAGGAGAATCGCAAGTTCAAAGCCAGCCTCAGCAACGGCAAGGTGCTAAGGAACTCAGTGAGATCCTGTCTCTAAATAAAACGCAAAATAGGGCTGAGAATGTGGCTCAGTGGTCGAATATCCCTGAGTTAAATCACTGGTACAAAAAAAAAAAAAAAATAGAAATTCCATGAACACTGCACCAAAATATGAAAAAAATATTAAACTTTTCTTTTTAATAGATATTTCCATTATAAACCAATTTATATTTTTCCTAAGAAAACTGGAAAAAATGTAAAATATAGAAAGAAGAAAATGCAGAAATATAGTTAAAAAGTTGGTGTATTTATTGCAATTTTGTTTCTGCTTTTTTGTTTGCATGTGAGAATATATGGCATATTTTATTTTATAATAGACAAGTTATAGAGAGGATTTTAGATTAGAGGCAGTATATATGGCTATTAGGCTATTTCCATATTTTTAAAAAATTTAAGATGTCCCAGTTTGCTTAACACTTTGTTTAAACATTCAGTTTATTCATTAAATTTTCAGATCTTTTGGATAGAAAACATATTTTCTTTGGAATTTTCCTGGTTAAAGAACAACATTTCTGATTCTGGGAATGTATCAAAAAGAGGATGATACTAGAATGCCAACCTTTGCCTTGGGGACTAGAGAAATACTATGTAATCTAAAGTATAGTTTAATTTCTAAGTTGAGAATTGAAAAATAAATATAAGAAGGCATATAGATTTTTATAACTAGATGTCTGTGATCTTGAATTCTTTTGTTTCTTCTTTTTTTTTAGTTATTTTAATTTCTGAGTAATGTGAAAATTCTTCTGTTAAATTTTCCTTTCATCATCTCAGAATATTTCTGGATTCTCTTATAATTTGAAATACAAGAGAAATTGCCATAAATTGATGACTAATAACCTTAATTGCATTATTTTCCCCAAATCAGTGTGAGAGAGGAAAAGTCTGGTGCAAAATAATTATTGTTACTTGATATTGTTTTTCCATCTACATGGCTACATCAATGTTCTCATCTTTTTAAAACTAAAATCATTTCTAGCACCTATGGAACAATGTTTCCTTGCCATTGATTTTTTTAAAATATATTTTTTAGTTGTTGATGAAATTCTATTTATTTATTTATCTATATATCTATCTATTTATTTATTTATTTACTCTGCTGAAAATCAAACCCACTGTCTCACACATGCTAGGCAAACATCTACCACTGAGCTACAACCCTGGACTGCCATTAATGTTTTGAATGTATGGCTAAAACCATTTGATCTGCATATATATACTTATGTATTTCCTTCTCTTTCAAAGACAACATATTCATTTTTTAGTTTGTCTTATAATTCTAAAAGTTCTAAAATCATTCTTTATCAAAGACTTCTATTATGTTTCTCATTTTTGTAACCATATCTATTTAATTTTTCTCTATTTTATTGTACATTGTGAGAGAAATTTTCAAATATATTCAAACTTTGAATTATATTTTACTTTGTAAATATGTACATTTTTCCTTGCATTACTAGTTTATTTTTCTTACATCCTTAAGTCACCTTTCCTTATTTGTTAAATTTCTTTGTTATCTGGATTTTTGAGCTCAAATACTTTTTTCATGTATCTTCTGTCTATATTTCATTGACACTATATAATCTTTTTTTAAAATATTTTTTTAGTTGTAGATGGACACAATGTCTTTATTTTATTGCTTTGTATGTGGTGCTGAGGATCAAACCCAGGGCCTCACGCATGCGAGGCAAGCGCTCTACCACTAAGCTACAACCCCAGCCCGACACTATATAATCTTAACAACATTTTAATTCTTTTTCAGAATCTTCTAATTTATTTTCCTGAATTCTGCAATAGGTACATTTTGAGAGTCTTCTTCAGCAATAAGTTTCATGTTTGAACTACCTAAAAAGTTATTTTTTTAAAAAATCATTCATTATCACTCATACATTTGTGGGTTGCTTGAGCTGATGTAGTCATGAATCAATTGGGACAGTTTGAGCTGGGAGGATCTGCTCATGTATCCTTTTTCCTATTTCTGACCAACTTGCTAGCTCAGAAATATTTTTCTCCTGGTGATGACAGATATGCAATTGTTTAATATAGAGCATGAAAGTCCTCATAGCCCTGGGCTCAGAACTTACACACAATCAAGTTTACTACATGTTATTGGCCAGATCAAGGGATGAAGTACTATGCTTTGGTCCATCCCAGTGTCAAAGGGTTGGGAAATATATTCTGCCTTTGTGGAAGAAATTCTAAAGTTTCAATGCAAAGGGCATGTGTGCAACAAATAAAAATTAGGTCAATAATGCCATCTCCCAAGGGTGTGTTTTTTAATAAGTTTTGTATATGTGTTTATAAATTTTACTCTTTTGATTTTTAAATCCCTATCTGAGCAAAATGTAATATAACTAGATTCAATTATTACCAACAAATACATTGTATTCATTTGCTTTGGCTATAGCTTTTCTGTCCATTTCAGTGAAATCTATTTCTTGTTCATCTTTTGGAAGATTATGGACTGTTGGGAACAATTCCTGACAAAATTCCCAGTATCTAGCAAGTAATGTGGCTATGTGGAACTGAATTGCAAACTTTTCCACCCTTCTACTATCTGATTGTTTGCCTTTTCAAGATAAATGGATTTCATAGAATATTGTAGAGAGCCATCTGTGGGCTGTGTGTGGACCACCACTCATTGTAGCCATTTCTATAGAAGAATCTGGTGTCTAGTAATTACCAGTCAATATTTCTTCTGGTTGACTGCCCAGAAACTCTGAGCCCTATTCAAGCTCTATCAAAGATCCCACACAGCAACGGTGATGGTGTGATCTGCTGTAGCCACACAGCCCCTCAGAGATAGGTGTGACCTACCAAGATGCCAATCAACCTGCTGACTGCAAGACATCACAAAGCAAGACTCTGCCATTGAAATTTTATTCCTGCCTTTGATGTATCCCTTTAAATAAACCATGGGAACCATCTTGTCTTGTCTTGCCCAGCTTCTGCATGGACTAGGATCTATCAGGAGCTCCATCTTTTTGAAACTATTATTCTGCCTTTGTCTTTTGTTCTTTCTTAATTATGTAGACTTTAATTTCTTAGGTGGCTAAAATCCTCTTCAACAGGAAGAAGAATCCCCTAAAGGAGAAATTGGATGTCTCACCTTAGAATATGATAATGCCAGAATTCTCTGCTCCTAGAACTTATTGTTTCCATCTTGATTAGCTATGTTTAGGATGAGCATTTTCCAAAATGTAATGTACCTCCACCATCTCTGTGTGTTTCCTGCCATCACATTAAACCTAGCTCTGGTATTCAATGGCTTATTCTTTTAAAGCAAATAAAAGTATTCTCCAAAATAGATCATATGTTATGCCACAAAGCAAGTCCTAGCAAACACACACACAAAAAAATATAGAGATACTACCCTGCATCCTATCTGACCGTAATGGAATAAAATTAGAAATCAATGACAGGTTAAAAAACAGAAACTACTCCAACACCTGGAGACTAAATAATATGCTATTGAATGACACACGGATAACAGAATACACCAGAGAATAGATAAAAAAAAATTCTTAGATGTAAATGAAAACTCCAATAAAATATATCAAAATCTCTGGGATACCATGAAAGCAGTGCTAAGAAGAAAGTTCATTGCTTTAAGCTCATTCATTAAAAGAAGAAAAAGTAAACAAATAAATAATTTGACACTACATCTCAAAGCCATAGGAAAAGAGGAACAAACTAACACCAAAGAAGTAGAAGACAGGAAATAATTAAAATCTGGGCTGAAATAAATGAATTTAAAACAAAGGAAAAAATTCAAAAAATTGACAAAATAAAAAGCTAGTTCTTTGAAAAAATGAATAAAATTGACAAACCCTTAGCTACCTTAATGAAAAGGAGAAAGAAATCCCAAATTACTAAAATTCATGATGAAATAGGAAATATCACGACAGACTCTACTGAAATACAGAGGATAATTAGAAACTACTTTGAAAATTTATACTCCAATTAAGTAGAAAACCCTGAAGACACTGACAAATTTCTAGAAGCATATGACTTACTCAAACTGAACCAGGAGGACATACACAACTTAAACGGATCAATTTCAAGCAAAGAAATAGATGATGCCATCAAAAGCCTACCAATCAAGAAAAGCCCAGGATCAGACGGATTCTCAGCTGAATCTACAAGACCTACAAAGAAGAATTAATACCAATACTCCTCAAACTATTTCACAAAATAGAAAAGGAGGGAACCCTTTCAAACTCATTCTATGAGGCGAGTATCACTCTGATTCCAAAACCAGACAGAGACACATCAAAGAAAGAAAATTTCAGACCAATATCCCTGATGAACTTAGATGCAAAAATTCTCAATAAAATTTTGGCAAATTTAATAAAAAAATTATTAAAAAATAGTGCACCATGATCAAGTGGGAATCATGCCAGAGACACAAGTTTGGTTCAACATACAGAATTCAATTAACATAATCCATCACATCAATAGACTTAAATATAAGAATCATATTATTTTATCAGTTAATGCAGAGAAAGAATTTGACAAAATACAGCACCCTTTTATGTTCAAGACAGTAGAAAAACTAGGGATAGTAGGAACACATCTCAACTTCATAGAAGCTATCTATGCTAACTCCAAGACCAGCATCATCCTAAATGGAGAAAAATTGGAAGCATTCCCTCTAAAAATGGAAACAAGACAGGGATGCCCTCTTTCACCACTGCTGTTCATGATAGTCCTTGAAACACTAGCCAGAGCAATTCAACAGACAAAAGAAATTAAAGGGATATGAATAGGAAAAAGTATTTTTTCCTATTCATATCCCTTTAATTTAAGTAACTATCATGATTTGCCAACAACATGATTCTATACTTAGAGGATCCAAAAAATTCCACCAGAAAAGTTTTAGAATTAATCAATGAATTCAGCAAAGTAGCAGGATATAAAATCAACACCCATAAATCAATTATATTTCTATAAATCAGTAATGAATCCTCTGAAAGAGAAATGAGGAAAACTACCCCATTCACAATAGCCTCAAAAAAATAAAATACTTGGGAATCAATCTAACAAGAGAGATGAAAGACCTCTACAATGAAAATTGCAGGACACTAAAGAAAGAAATTGAACCAGACCATAGAAAATGGAAAAATCTCCCATGCTCTTGGATAGGCAGAATCGATATTATCAAAATGGCCATACTATCCAAAGCACTATATAGATTCAATACTCTTCCAATTAAAATCCCAACATCATTCCCTATAGAAATAGAAAAGGTAATCATGAAACTCATTGAGACTCAGAATAGACAATCCTTAGCAAGAAGAGTGAAGCAGGAGGCATCACAATACCAGACCTTAAATTATACTACAAAGCTATAGTAACAAAAACAGCATGGTACTGGCACCAAAATAGACATGTAGACCAATGGTACAGAATAGAAGACACAGAGACAAACCCACATAAATACAGTTATCTTATACTAGACAATGGTGCCAAACATGTACATTGGAGAAAAGATAGCTTCTTCAACAAATAGTGCTGGGAAAACTGGAAATCCATATGCAGCAAAATGAAACTTTACCCCTATCTCTCACCATGCACAAAACTCAACTGAAAGTGGATTGAGGACCTAGGAATTAGACCAGAGACGCTGAGCCTAATAGAAGAAAAAGTAGGCCCAAATCTTCATGTATACTTAGGATTGTACTTCCTTAAGACTCCGATAGCACAAGAAGTAAAATCAAGAATCAATGAATGGGATGGATCAAACTAAAAAGCTTTCTTCTCAGCAAAAGAAACAATCAATGAAGTGAACAGAGAGCATACATTCTGGGAACAAATTTTTGCCACATGCACATCTGATATAGCACTAATCTCCAGGATATATAAAGAACTCAAAAAACACTAAAAAAACAAACAATAAATGGGCTAATGAGCTGAACAGATACTTCTCAGAAGAAGATATACAATCAATCAACAGACATATGAAAAATGTTCAACATCTCTAGCAATTAGAGAAATGTAAATCAAAACTACTCTAAAATTTCATCTCACACCAGTCAGAATGACAATTATCCAGAATACAAATAAATGTTGGTAAGGATGTGGGGGAAAAGGCATGCTTATACATTGTTGGTGGGACTGCAAATTGGTACAATCAATCTGGAAAGCAATATGGAGACTTCTTAGAAAATTTGGAATGGAACCACCATTTGACCCAGCTATCCCATTCCTCAATCTGTACTCAAAGTACTTAAAAACAGCATACTACAGTGACACAGCCACTTCAATGTTTACAGCAGCTCAATTCACCAGAGCTAAACTGTGGAACCAACCTAGATGCCGTTCAATAAATGAATGGATAAAGAAACTGTGGTATATATACACAATGGAATATTACTCAGCAATAAAAGAGAATAAAATTACGGCATTTGCAGGTAAATGGATGGAGTTGGAGAATACCATGCTAAGCAAAGTAAGCCAATCCCAAAAAACCAAAGGCCAAATGTTCTCTCTGATAAGTGGATGCTAATCCATAATGAGGGAGGGGACATGGGAAGAATGGAGGAAATTTGATCAATAGGGAGGGAGTAGGGAAGGGGCATGGGGGCAGTAAAGATGGTGGAATTCAATGGACATCTTAGCCCCAGTTTCATGTATGACTGCATGTATAATATGATTCTACATCACATACAACTGGAGAAATGAAAGTTGTGCTCCATCTGTGTACAATGAATCAAAATGCATTTTGCCACCATGTATACCTAAGAGAATAAATAAATTTAAACAAATAAATAAAATTTAAAAAAATATATAATGTTGAAAACCTGGAGTATGGCAATTTCTGTACATAATCATTTATGCTATAATTTTGTTACAATAAAGACAAATAAGGACTTTAAAAAAAAGCAAATAAAAGTAAAGATATTATCACTGGAGAGAAAGTACCCAAATATTTGTCTTAAAATAGGAGTTGCAAGGAAAGTGACAGATATTCAGGAATTTTGCATTTTTAATTTAAAGTGAGCATAAGTGGGACAGGATGAGAAGTTTTCATATATGTTATAAGGTAGGTAGGTTCTCTATCTGCACAGCATGTGTTCAATGACATCCTGTACTTCATGAAATTTATCATTAAAGGCTAACATTTGACTAAGCTTTCAATTCTAGGTGAAGCTGTAATTGTGAATCATCTTTTCATCATCTTCATAGGAAATATATATATGTAATTTGGGATATTTCGTATCAGAGTTCTTTTCCAAACACCATTTTAGAGCAGTAGTCCAAAAAAATAAAGGATTTTAATTACTTGAATAATATATCCAATGATACCTGAGTACTATAATTCTTAAGGTCATGTAAAAGGCTATTTATATCCTAAATATCTTCTATGACAGTTTTAGTGATGCCCTGAGAAAATTGTATTAAGGCTTAGCAGTACAAAAATTAAAGTTAAAATATGATAAAAATTGCCATCAAGTGTATCTGTGACTAGTACATGGGATGAAGATAAAGAGTGGCTATCATCTCAGGATTATGGACATTCTAACATTTTCTACAGCAACTGCTAAAGTTGGGTTATGGCTATTTAGTAACCATATATAATTATTAAGGCATTTCTGCATATAGGAATAAGTGAAAGGTACAAGGTTTCTTATGCTCTCTACCATGTAGCTAGAATATAATTGGATTGTCACTGGAGCTGCTTTAAGTTATTGCAATTCAACAAATGTTTGGTGACACATGGAGTCAAAAGTACAGTGCATACATTATCTACTCATGGGTTTCTTCCATTCCTGCCCAGTTTAAGCTAACTACACCCAATATACCTACCTCTCCTCAACACATCTAGGTATGATTGTAAAATTCATCATTTCTAGGCATTACCATGATCCCAGAACTTTAAATTTCTGTCATGACAGACATTGAGGAGGGATCATTGTTTTATTTAATTTTTCTTTTTTCTTTTCACTGTGACCAAACAATCTGACAAGAACTTACAGTATAAAAAGTTTATTTTGATTCACAGTTTCAATAGTTCAGTTCAGGGTTGGCTGACTCCATAGCTCTGGGCCCAAGGTGAGACAGAGCATCATAGTGGAAGGGCAAAGAGAAGGAAAAAAACTCAGGACATGAAAATCAGGAAGCAAAGAGAGATCTCTGCTCACTAAGGACAAAAATATAAATCCCAAAGCACACCCCCATTGATTTACTTCATTCTTACCTATAGTTACCCCAATAATGCATGTCAGTGGGATAATCCACTGAATAGGTTACACCTCTCATAATCAAATTTTACCTCTGAAAATTCTCTCCTTGTCTCACATATGAGCTTTTGGGGGACACTTGATATTGAAACCATAACCATAACCATGATGAAACTAAGGTGAAATGTTGTAAGGACAGGTGAAGATGATGATAAAAGTTGGTTACACTGGAAAAAGGGGAAAAGAGAACTGATAGAATTCAAGGATAATTTAACATAAGGAAATAATTGGTGCAATGTAGTTTATTAATATAGCAAATGAAAATTACATGATTAATTGACACAGAAAAGGCATTTGACCAAATCCAAGATCTTTTCATAATAAAAACATTCATAAACTAAAAATAGGAATAATCTTTTCAACATGAAGAAGAACAATTATAAAGACCCCTATGTGACAGCATACTAAATGGCAATTAAAAATTTCCTCTTAGATTAGAAAAAAAGATAAGAATGACCACTTCCATCACTATTTAGAAGTATGCAAAAATCAGACAAGAAAAATGATAAAACACATCTGAGTTAGGAAGAAGAAAAATGATCTCTATTTGAAGACAACATGACAATATAATTTTTAATATATTAAAAGTTCTGAAGAATCCATAAGAAAATTATTGGAGATAAAAACAATTTTAGGAAATTTTCAGATTATGCAATAATCATACAAACTCCTCTGTGTGTCTATATACTTACAATAAATCACTAAGATTTATATTAAGAAATCAATACTAGCTGGGGGTAGTGGTGCACGCCTGTAATCCCAGCAGCTTGAGACGCTGAGGTAGGAGGATCACAAGTTCATAGCCAGCCTCAGCAAAAGCAAGGTGCTAAGCAACTCAGTGAGACCTTGTCTCTGAATAAAATACAAAATAGGGCTGGGGATGTGGCTCAATGATTAAGTATTACTGGTACAAAGAGAGGGGGAGAGAAAAGCACAAGTAACAAAAGCAAAATAAATGAATTAGATTTTGTCAAATTAAAATAACAACTTTTTTCATCAAAATGCATTATCAAGAATAAGGGAGAAAACAGTTGAAAATGATATATCTGAAAAATGTTTAATGTTCAGAATATATAAAGAACTCTTATTACCCAGCAACAAAAAGACAAATAACTCTAATTTTAAAAACAGACACATTACTTGAATAGGTATTTCTCAAAATAAGATACATAAGTGGATATTATGCACATGAAAAGATGTTCAGGATCATCAATTATTAGAGAAGTACAAATCAAAACTACATATTATTTTACACCCACTAGGATGACTATAATAAAAATCTGGAAAATAACAAATGTTGGCAGAGACATGAAGTTATGAGAACCCTGGGCATTGGTGGTGGTATGTAACATAGTGCATCTGCGTATAAAATGGTTTGATGGTTCCTCAAAAAGCTAAACATGAAATTCCTACACATAAAAAGATAAATATCATGGTTCTGTTAATATGGAATATTTAGATAGGGCAAATTCATAGTAAAAAACACATTTGAGAATGAGAAGAAGGGAGAGTGGAGAGTTTTGCTTAATGAATACAAAGTTTTGGTTTGGAAGGATGAAAAGATTTTGTAAATAGTTATACAAGCTAAACAACACAGTTAAAATGATTAATGGTACAGATTTGCACTCCATAATAGGTGAAATTGAAAATTTTATATATTTTTGTTCAATTTTTAAATATTATTTGTTCAATTTGATTATATTGAATTTTCACTTACTTCATAGATAAGCTACTCCTTGATAAAAAGAACCTAATAAAGTGTCAATATCAAAAAAGTTTTTGAATTTGATATATATAAATTAGTGATGATTAAGTTATTCTATATTTCTTGTCCATATAGTTCTAAAAAATAAATTCAACTTTATAGATTCCTGATATCTACTATTATAAAGAGGATATGACATTATGTTTTATAAATTTGCCCCATCAAACCTATTTGAAAACTAAATTTTATTGTAATAATTTCCAATATTATGTAATGCAATTGCTCCTTGACGGATATTTGTTTTTTTGTCTTGCTAAATCCACTGAAAATTGATAATTGCATAAGTTGAAATGCATTCACTACACCCAGCATATATCATAGCCTAGAAGCACAGGGTACTGCATGTGCTGGTTGTTTGTCCCTGTGATCAAGAAACTGACTTTAAGCTTCACTTGCTGCCCCAGCCCCTGTATGCAGTACCCAAGAATATCATGCCACATATCTCTAGCCTGGAAAATTTCAAAATTTGAAGTATAATTTCTACTGAATGCTTATTGCTTCACACAAACATAATGTCAAAGAATTGTTAAGATGAACCATTATAAGTTGAGCAACATCTGTACATATATTCTAGAACTGAATAGTAAAGGGACTAATATATAATATTCTTAATCTATCACATTAACATTTGACCCTATGCTGATATATTCTGTATGCTTTTCTAAAAGAAACCCATGTTTGTTTTATTTGATTCCACCAATAACTCAATTGCATTCCTATGCTACGAATTATTATACCCATCCCAAGGAAGAGTGACCTCAAGTCACTGATTAATTCTTTTAGTGAACTACTGGCAGAGGAAGGACAAGAACTCATGTAACTAGTATTAAGAAAGTTGCTAAGAAATTCTAACCCCAGAATTTCCATACTTTAACGGAGGTGGTAAAGTATTTGTGATAAGAAAGTTACTGTGAGAGGGCAGGTGGGACTGTGCATGAGTACCCTCTCCCCTGAGGAACTTTCCTATGACTGGCATGTGCAGCCATCAGGGAAGAGAACCCTCAAGGGACAGCCCTGGAAATCAGCATGTATGGAATATATACACAGCATGCTTCTCACTGCAGTTAGCATCAGCTGTGTTGAAAAATGAGCTGTTAATTGGTGTTCCCTGAGCAGTCTAATTCTCCTCTTTGAGATCTGTGACTTTTTTAGGAATGGGGAATGAAAAGGAGGGGTAGTGAGAATGTCACTACCATTGGAAAACTCAAAGGAGGCCTCTGTAAAATCATTTCCAGTTTTGGGGTGTATGGTCAAGCACATTGTGAAACCACTTGAAAGCTAGGTAAGAATTTAAATTCCAGATGAAGTTTTAGGTACCATACCTTTATCCCATATACTATTCTCTAAGGCAAGAGGGAAAGACTGTGATTAAATTACAACACAAAGAACCCAAGTATCTGCGTTTACATCCCAAATTTCCTTCTGTGTATTTTCTTTCTTTCTTTTTCTTTCTTCTTTCTTCTTTTTTTCTACCTCTGTTATCACTCTGCATGTTCTTACAATCAGGAGACTTTTATCTCATTACAAAACTATGTGTCACTCTTCTTTTCAGTTACAAAGCTATGCAAACTTACCTGGCATGGGTCCTCCTTTATAACTATCCCTGTGACCATGTGACTCTTCCTGGTGGCTTTTGATCACCAGAACATTGCAGTATGGTTGTGCAGGTTCTTGGGGACTAATATTGGGATTATTTATGATTGAATTTGATGCTCTTCATATATAGTCAGTACCATTCAGAATAAATGAAAACAGCCAGGTGAGGTAGTGCATGCCAGTAATCCCAGCACCCCAGAAGGCTGAGGCAAGAGGATTGCAAGTTCAAAGCTAGACTCAGCAAATTATTGAGGCCTTCAGCAACTTAACAAGACCTTTAATTTTTTTTTTTTTTTTTAGGCAAGGCTGGGGATGTGGTTGAGTGACTCTGGGTTCAGTTTCTGGTATTAAAAAAAAGAGAGAGAGAATAAATGAAAATATAAATGCATTTACTGTCTATACCATGTCTTGTTTTGAAATGGGTTCTAAATCGATGCTTGTTGCCCTCTAATTCTATGTCAAATGTCATTGGATCCCACATTACAATCACATGCTTCTCTCTCTGAAGTGTTGCCTGCTATAAAGTAATTATTCCAATACTTGAAGTGAGATGCTATATTTTATACTCCTGAAACAATATGAAGGAAGTTTTACTTGAAGATGAGGGTGGAAGATGATGCCTTTATAACTCTGAAATGTTACTCTGACATGATTGCCCTTGAAGAAGAAGTAGAAGGAAGGCAGACAGCACACCTGAAACAAGAGACTGTTTCTTTAGGTCACAATTCAACAACGTAAGTTTTAGCAAAGAGTTGCCTCTCTCTGGGTCTTGATTTTAGCATATGTAAAATAAAACGACTCAGATCTAATCAGAGGTCCTTATTCTGTGCTTTATGGGGAACCAGAATTCCTCAGAGATGCCTCGGGATGTCAGACAGAGTGAAGGAAGGGTGCATGGCATGGCAGGTACCTAGCTAAAAAGACCAAGTTGAACGGCAGTGTCACCAAGATCAGGTTTTATATATTGTGTTCCCCGACAAAATTCCCTTTAAAAAGGACTGCTTTATAATGGAAATTTAAAAAAAAAAAACAAGCCAAAATAGTGCATGGAGACTTGCCAGCCATATAAATTAAAATAAAATATTGCATATAAAAATATTAATTTATTCATTTTTTCCAAAGATGCATCCTGGTACTTCTTTTGTCTGCAGCATTCCAGAGAATAAACCTGTGGATAACTCACTGCTTTTCTCATCCTCACTCTCTGGTCTATGTTTTGGTTTATTATGAAGAAGAAAGATAAACCAATTCCAATCCATCTATCCCAATCCTATTCAGAGCCAAGCAATAACAATTATCTCCGTCTTTACATTTTCTCCCATCTCTTGCTATTTCTTGTACAGTAATGAATTGTAACAGCTACTTCTTGCTGACTTCTCTCCCATATAATTAATGTCCTAAGATATTCTATTTACTGGTGAAGCAGTTTGAATCAAGAAGTGATTACTTTTAGAGTAAACAGAGCTGCTAAACCCTCTCCACAAACAAAGCTGACAGCAGTTTTATTTTTAAAATGATCAAATTGAAATCCCCAAAAGCCTCAAGTTTGGAACTTCTTATTTATTATGTGTATGTAGGTATTTTGTGTGTGTGAAAAGTATATTAATATTTAGAACAGAAGATAGAAAAGTACATAGATCGATTGAAAGGAATGGCTTAAAGAAAGCGATAATGATGTCACCTGCCCAAGCCTTCTTGTTAGGCCTAACCATAAGCCCTCAAATCAAGAAAATAACAGAAAAGAGAAACTGTTTATTTAAGAGTATAGATTTAATCCTCAAAAATATCAAAATGAGATATTGAACTTTCTGAGTTTGGGACAAAGATGTTGTCCGGAATCAAAACTCCAATAATCAGAGTGAGAATAAGGAAAAAAGAAAAGCTACTGCCAAAAAATGCTGTTGTTTGGAGTTTAATCTACCCAACAAGAGGATTCCTGGTTTCTCCATATGTGAAAGGAATATTAGCAACAGTAAAGGCCACAGTTCTCAGTTGATTAATACACATTAAGTAGGTGACTAGTTGATTGGCAAGATGACCTTCTGTCTTAATCTGTTTAGACTTCTGAAACGAAATACTGTAGGTAAGTAATAAACATAGCATTTATTTCTTATAGATCTAGAAGCTGAGAAGTCTGAGACAAAGATGCCAGCATATTCAGTGTTGGGTGACTGTCTACATGGATGTCCTCACATTGAAAGAGAGGGAAAAACCCACTGCATTCTTTCTTTTTAATTATTAGGGCACTAATTTTATTCACGACAATAGAGCCTTCATGACTTAATAACCTCCCCAAAGGCCCCATGTCTTAATACTATCTTCTTTGGTGGGGAAAGGGGTACCAGGAATTGAACTCAGGGGCACTGAATTACTGAGCCACATCCCCAGCACATTTTTGTATTTTATTTAGAGACCTGGACTCCCTGAGTTACTTAGCACCTCCCTATTGCTGATACTGGATTTGAACTTGCTATCCTCCTGCCTCAGCCTCCCAAGCCACTGGGATTACAGGTGTGTATCACTGAGCCCAGTTAATACTGTCCTTCTTGTGATTGTTTCAACATATGAAATTTGATAGGACATCAATATTCAGATCATAGAAGCTTCACATCTTAAAATATAGCCATCAATTTTATAAGCACCATAGTACCACAAGACCATCTGCCCACCTCCGTGTTCACCCCCAGTTTCAGAATTCCTTCCAGCCCACTCCCCAGTGAATTCTCTTTCAATGTTCTAGTCCTGTGTTGCCAGTCAGTCCTTCAGAAGCCTTGACTTGGCTCCTGCTTTCCTTGGTGATCTCTTAATATTTTCAGAATAATTTTCCAAACTCAAAATTTCAAAATGGTTTTTAATTTTTTCTTCTCTTACTTCTCTCTTATCCAACAGTTAGTTCATATTTACTATTTTATATATAATTTCTCTTTCTAATTGTGTCCATGATCACCTTTTTATTGCTTCAAACATGGACATAGAAATAACTTTCTCAATGGTTTCCAATCAATATATATCGCCTACTTCACTTCCTGCAAGATTTCACACCTAGGCTAAACTAAAATCACTAATCAAGCTTCAGAACTAGTGACATTAAGAAAATGGAGAGATCACTGAGGGCAGAACAGTTAGAGATGATAATCCTGAGAAGATGGGTCTTACAGTGTGAACAGAGAGGACACAGACAATCAGAGCAGAGGATGGAAAACATTTGCAAAAGAGAGAAGAGCATGAAGAAAGCCATGGATGAGGTACTTCAATAGGACACACTGGATTTTTTCCAAGTCTCCTGGCTGCCCAGACTTTAGGCAAATTCAACTCATTTACAACTCTCTGACAGACACAGTCTTTTGCAAGGACAGAAAAATGGTTTGACAGCTTGACTTTTTGAAAGCCATCAACACCTTCACATATGACCTTGTCATATTTATGTATTGTCACAGAGAATCTGAACTTATTTTCTAAACCATATCCTTTGCACAAATTATGTTGGGCTAGTCATGTGCTTAAAATAAACGCCTGCCCTTTTGATCATGCTGTATCTGCACCTAGAACTCTCCTTTTCCCAAATTCAGGTATCTACCTTTATGCAGTTATTGCCCAAGTTGAAATTTCCTCTTACCCAGTTTTCATTCATATTTATACTATCTTTAGCACTGATTAGACACTCTATATGAGCTACCTTATAGTGTTAGTTAAACTTTGATGTTGTTTTATATTGTGTGTGTGTATTTAATTATCAGTCCCCTTAGTTCATTGGCCAATGTGTAATTCCTGAAATAAACAATCAACTCCCACATTATATATCTTGCGTGTTGCTGAAAATCAAAAACAAAATTCCCAAAAGAGGCCCTTGTACTTAAAGGTAAGCTAGTGAATCCATCAGGATGAAATATGGTTGCATCTAGGGTACTATATGTTGATGACAAAGAATTTCAGAAGTTCAGCTGACTAGGTGAGTCATTTTGGTTTGAGTGGTCATCAATACATATTTTCTTACTGGATTTAAATGAATTTGTATATTAATATATTAGCCTAACTAGAGAACTAATTTTTTTAAAACCAATGTTTTGGTACTAAAATAAAGTTACTTTTGAACAAAGTGCTCCACAGGTCCACTTTTGTAATTCTTGTACAACTAGGAGCAGACATTGGTTTATTGTTCTCTATTTGTATGCAGTTTATTCCAAAAGTCTGACAAATAGAAATGAAAATTATAAAAAGAGCCATGAGGTAGTATTTGGGCTGCATCTGTAAGTGGGAATAGCTATTTATCAGTGATGGTTGTACTAGGTATTGACATCATAAGCAGAGATGAAAAAAACTAGAATCTTGGAAATACTTTGTGCCTCTAAGAAATGGATCTTAAGCTTTATCTTAGGTTCTGCATCCTTAGATTTGAGGAAGAAAATATTTCCCTGGTTATGGAGTTTTCTTTCCTTGGGTGGAGATAATACATAATCACAATTGTGAGTATCTAGAAAACAAGAGATAAACTTGGTAGTGAATAGTGTGTCTGTCTGTGTAGTAAACTTCAAATCAGTCTAGTTTGATTAACAAAATTAAGATATATGTGATTTTTATTTTACCTTCTTTGTCTCTTATTCTAGTGACTAATGTGGTATCTTAACCATAGATATAAAAATAACTAGTTTTTACTGTCATAGCCTGATTTCTTTTGCTAAGGTGTTCTTAATCATCACACCCACCTTTAACAAGGAAAAGTGCTCAGGAGTAGACATGTGATTAGCAATATGCTCATTAAATCATCAGGACTCAAAGAGTCCCCATCATGTGACCACAATTAGGGAGCACAGTACTTAGCTAGAGAAGGAAATATGAGTTGTGGTCTTCATACTGCCACTTTGCAGCTGTATGATCTCCATCAAGTTACTGAACTTTTTTGAACCTGCTTCCTTTAATTGTACTTGAGAGGCTAAATCCAAGTAAATTTTTCTTATTTCTTCCACATTAGCAATTTTACAAATTCATAAAAAAAGCTTAAGTGTGATTTCAGAAACTTGATCTCTGGTCTAGAAGTCACAGGAACAATTTTGTGTCACATTATACTATTTTTTCCCATAAACATCTTGTATATGATTCATTGCTTAATATAACTAACTCCTTTGAAATTTTACTATAGTGCTCTTAACACTAAGGTTCATTCATGTATTTTCAGAATATATTTCTAATCTGTGTTTACAACTTCTAAGAGTCTTCAATTTATATTCTGTGTCTAGCTAATATGTTTCCCTTATCATCTTTTTTTTTTAAATCTTTATTTTATTTATTTATTTTTTATGTGGTGCTGAGGATCAAACCCAGTGACTCACGCATGCGAGGCAAGCGCTCTACCACTGAGCCACAACCCCAGCCCTCCCTTATCATCTTCAAGTTAAATTCCTATAACCCTTCACTTTACCCAAGCAATGACAAGTCCTGACCCATTAACCTGGAATATTCATTACACTTACCAAATCTAATAGTAACAACGAGAAAAGTTAAGTGGTTATTAAATCATAATAGCGATAAATAACATTATTTAGAAATTTTGAATCAATTATTTTATTCTAATAATCTGTGTACTCTCTTGTCAAGTACTATTCTAAGCCATTCGTAAATATGATAAATATTAATTCCTTCACTTCATTTCTCAAAGCACTAAATCTATGGTGCTGTAGCTGAGGAAGATTGTCTTTCATGATGATGGATACCTTGGATGTGTTGTTTGATAAATTCCATAGCACTAGTGCTCATTAATATTTACACTATGATTATGTAAGTAAAACCACAGAACTGTAGAACATTCCCTTTATCTGCTTTACCTTTGTGTATCCCCATTGTTAACCATATGAAGACCATGTCCATATGCACACAGAGGAGAGCTTGACTCAAATCTTGAAAGAATAGGAGGTCACTCATAACACAACTTCATTGAGCATAATATGTGAAGCATAAATAGCCCCCAAATATTTTCCTTACTTACAGTACACGAAATTCTTTTATTAGGATTTTACTTATCAAGTAAAGACTGACTCAACTAAGATACAATTTAAATACTTCTGAATGCCATCTAAAATTAAGGTTAGCTCTACCTACGGGCAAGCCACTGTGCTGATCTTTGAGTACATAATAAAGAACTACTACCACCTTCTGCAAACTTAAAATCTAGTGTTTTTGTATACTTATGTAACTATGACTCAAGTCAATAAATGAAAAAGCATCATGAAGAAAAGTTCTTTAGTAAAGAAAAGAAGATATGTATTCTGTGATCTTCAAGAAATAACAAAAACTATAAAACAGTGCTGTAATTTGAACTGAATTTGGAAGTGTTACAGTATAGAAGGGAGTAAGGTAAGAATGTCAGTTTTGAAGAAAAACATCATCAAAGTACATGAGGTAACTAATTATTTCAAGGAATTTTAAGTACACTGAAGTTTGGACAGTAGATATGTTGAAAGGGCATTTTTGAATACAGCATTGGAGAGCTTAACTTGGACCATTTGTTTGGGACTCTTGGCTTTACATCAAGAGTCCTAGGACATTGTTGTACATTTGTATTAGAAATTGATTCAGAAATTGTCCTTGGACAAGCAGCTCCAGAGACAAAGGAAAGAATATACTTAAGATTAGTGTCTCAAGCTGTTTTAGTCAGATATTTCACTGTTGCAAACAAAAGACCTAACAAGAACAATTAGAAGAGGAAAAGTTTATTTGGGGATCATGGTTTCAGAGATCTAAGTCCCTAAATAGCCATCTCCATCCCTTGGGACTCTAGGTGAGGCAGAATATCATGGTAAAAGTGTATGGTGGAGGTAAGCAGGTCAGGGAATGGCCAGAAGAAGCAGAGAGAGAAAGAGCTCAGTCCAACAAGAAAAAATACACACCTCAAACGTACACCCCCAGGGACTCACTTCCTCCAGCCACACCCTATGTGCCTACAGTTACTATCAAGTAAATCCTTGTAAGGGGATTAATGCACAGATTAGGTCAAGGGTGTTGTAATCCAATCATTTCATTTCTAACCTCTCATGTATTATCTCAAACATGAGTTTAGGGGGGATTTTGTATCTAAACCATAATAAAAACCTTCCTCACCAACTCCCCATAGTAAAATATTTAGCTCATTGATGACAAATGACAGTGAGCTCTTTGAAAGGAATGAGGTATGATTTTGTAAAGAGAAAGCACTGCCTACATTGATCGTGTCAGGAGTAAAGCAGGATGGGGATTCAGAAGAGGCCCAGCAGCCCAGGAAAGAAACATCTGGGAAAAAAAAAATGACCCAGGCTGGAAAGGACAGTGGGGCTCTACTTACAACTTTGCTTGACTTAAGTGCTATACTCCCAAGTTAACAAAACATTGTGAAAATCTCGGGTGAATCTTTAACGCTCACTCAAAGTGGTGTTCATTAAATTGTATCGAAGGCAAAAATGAAACCAGAATGATAAATTAAAATGAAAACTGCCATTTCATGAATTGGTTCAATTATCATTATTTTTTATTCATTGTGCTGGTGACTGAAATATAGGGGACTTAAGAATGTGAAGCCATTAATTTCATGAGAGACCAAGTTTTAGATTGACATCTCCAGATTGAATTCAAAGCAGAGAATTGTCTGACTGAAGGCAAAGGTGAATACTCAAATCTTTGGCAGACTCTCAACTTTCTAGAGCCCTAATTTGGCCTGATGACATCTCACTGGTAAACGACCTAAAGGAACTTCACGTGTTGATCCATGAAGGAGCCGATCAAGGGTATATACTAACATTTGAGGTAAACAGACTTGTATCATATTTGATAAAGACAAAACCCATGCATCCATCATCTTATCTCAAAGACTTTCATCTGTGAATCACGTAGACTTCGTACTTCACATACTAGCAAGAGGAAGAATAAAACAAGTAGAAAATGCCCTCATAGTTGTAAACTGACCGTACTTTCTCTTAATTATGGCCACAGTTGGGTAAAACCATTGGCATTACCACAGAGGTATTTTTTTCTTACCATTTAACTTTTTGTTTCCTGTAATGTAGCAGAGCACTCCATGATCCTTTTAGAAAATTTGAAAATACAGAATGAGAGTAATACGCAGAAACAAAGTCACTCGTGATCATATAAATCAGGGAAAAATAAATTTAGAAAAGCCTCCATAGATCTATTTGAACATCTCACTTTCACTGAAGCCATCTTCAATTAGCATTTAATGTAATTGCTAAATATTTTTATGCATACTTCATGCACCGCAATATTGTGTGCAATGATGACTATGATGTATTCCCTGCACTCTAGGATGCTTCTGCTTTGATAGAGAAAAAGATATGTAAAAAGTAAATTACAAAACAGTATCGTAAGTGCTGTACTACAGGTATATTTCTTGCTAAGACACTGCACATGTTATTGAACTGTGGAGTGTACATGTATTTGGGTGAGGAGTGGAACATTGCCTCAGAAATGATGACACTTAAAGATTAATACCAGTTTATGTCTAAACTGTATTCTTAACACTGAACCCTGGGCTAGATATGTTAACAGTGGTATAGCACTTGCCTTCAATATGCATGGTCCTATGTTCAATCCCCAGTACTGATAAAATAGTGAATCCTGTTTTTGTCTCAGAATTAGATTATTTAGATGGATTCTTTATGCTGAATACCAGTTTTGACATAATTCCTTAATGTTTACAAAAGTAACATTCATTCCTGATACGTCAGAATGTACAGGGAATGATCTGCAGGCCCTGGAAGCCATATACTATCTGCCAATTGCACTTTAAAGAAAGGAATTACTTTCCTCCATATAACCAAATATGGAAGAATCATTTAAAGCTTGTTTGTAATATTTTTCATTTATTTATGAATTGGTTCAGAAAAAATCTTTAAAGGGAGTTCAACAAAGAACCTGAGAATTCTACAGGGTGTAGAAACATGGATTTCTCAAGAAGAATGATACTTGCAGGAGAATAGCTGGAGCTAAAGAGAGACTAAGCAATAAAAAGACTACTTAGCAATAGTAAAAGGGAAAAGATAGTAAACTTGTAGGAGGGAACAGGTAGAAGTCTTGTTTTGGTAATAGGGAAGAAGGGCAGGAGTATTCACCTTTCTCAGGATTCCTTCTGCCTCCTTGATCAACTGACCAGTAATAATTCCACATCACCTACTGCCAGCTGGAGAAGATCTGATTAGAGATTGGATTGGCCTAATGAAGACCCTTTCCATCTCTAGCCTCAGCAGTTCTGCAGGCACATTGATTTCTTTATAGGCATGTCAAGTAAAGAGATATCCTCTGCATAGGGAAGAGGCAGGTTCATCCTGAAGGACTTGCATCTGAGGTTAGAGAGCAAGTCTTGCTTTGCAGGGCAAGATTAATAGATAAGGGCAAAGTGCTAAACAGTCAGCCAAATCCACAGCCAAGACACTCAGGTGGAGAAAAGTGGAATCAAAGGCCAAGGAACTCACACTTAGCCATTTTAAGGTTAAGAGATGTTTTAGGGCAAGACAATCTAAATGCAATCTGGAGACACAGGTCCAGGGATTGAACTATGGCCTGTGTGACAGCTACTGAACCTTTCACCACAACTTTTGCTTGTAAAACAGGGAACTATGCCAAGGTACAAGTAAACTCAAAGGAATCATAAACATCAAGAATTCATTGAAGTTTTACATACCTTTGTAGCAAAGGTAATATCTTTGGATAAACCTGAGTAAAAAAGGAGGGAGAATTTGTTGAAACAAAGAAGCACTTACTAGTAATGTATTGGCAAGCAAATGAAGTTATCTACAATGATAAACTGAATTTTCCAAACATATGAAAGATCATTTCCACAGATTAAATTCATTATAAATTGCTAATCATATTTTCCATGATTTTCTCTATGGACTACATGATGTCCTGACAATTCCTCCACAATGTCTAACCAACACTCTTCAGAAACTCTCCAGATACCAGTAATTTTAGGTCCAAACTAATTTCTCTCCCTTCAGAGAAGTCTTCCTCAGCTTTTACTAGTCAATAATAGCTTATATTCAACATCTTTGATATGTTTTATTTAAAGAAGTCACTTGGTGATTATGATGGAAACTTATTTCTCTTATGAACCTCAATTTTATACCACTTAATGGTCAGACCTATGATTCATGTAAGGGTTCCTAAAACCAAGGATATTGAAAGTATTTTGTAAAAGAGCAATTGGCAACTTGGAATGGTGTTTTTGTTTTGTGTTATTCAAAAAAATCACATTCAGTTGAATGTTTATGAAATTTAATTTTAAAGATTATTTTTAAAAATTGCTCTTTTTTTGGTGATGACTCAGCCACTGAGTCACATCCCCAGACCTATTTTCTATTCTATTTAGAGATAAGGTCTCACTGAGTTGCTTAGTGCCTTACCATTGCGGGGGCTGGCTTTGAACTGGCAATCCTCCTGTCTCAGTCTCCTGAGCCACTGGGACTACAGGTGTGTGCCACAGCACCCTTTAGTTTTTAACTGCATTTAACGTATTATAGATACAAAAGAGAATTATCTTGACCTATTTTTTCATTAACTTATAAATACTTATGTACTTACAATGCCTTATCCAAAATATCTGTTCAATGAACATCAGTAAAGGATGAATCAGGAGTAATTCCTTTGAGGAAAAGCCATTGATTACCATGATGGAATTCAAAAGATGGGGTTACCACTTGTTCTTTGAGCAGAATGTAGTTTCCTAGAGAGTCTCCACTTACTCCTTGGCTATAACTATGTGAACAAAATTTGGCCTTCAGTTTTCTCCCTGCTTTTTGCCACTTTGGCTCCATGTCACTTGTTATGGGTTCCAGTTTTAATCCTGTCTTCCCCATCCACCTGATTCCCAGTGCTTCTTCGCTTATCTCAGCCATCCAGCTAAGGTTGAGAACCTAAGATTAAGGTAGGTCTGTGGGAAGGCAATGACAATTAATAGTTTGGGACTATAAGGTTGCTGATGAGTGGCACATTCTGGGTACCTATTGTGGCAGATGATAATAGGATGTTCTCATACCATACTACTAACAAAATTCAATGTTATGGTTTGGATAAGGTTTGAGCATTTCACCAAGTCTTAAAGTATTAAAATATAATTTTAATTGTGAATTACTAAAAGAGTGGAAATTTTAATTGGACTATGGTATTTAACTGTGGGGCTCTTGAAAAGTGATCAGGATTACATCAACTTATTAAGATGGAGTCCCTATCATTCAATCTTGGTGGCTTTAGAAGAAGAGGAAGATTGACCAAAAGAGATTGACATCCAAGGGCAAGTTCCTTGTTGCTTGGCATGTGATGTCCTGCCCTGTCTCAGGATGCTGCCAGCAAAAGACCATCACTGGATGTGGCCCTTCAACATTGCACCTCCAGAACAATGATCCAAAATAAATATTTTTTTACAACTTACTCAGAGCCTTGGTGGAGGGGCTGGGTGGTAGCTGAGCCCACTTCAGCTCTGTGAAATTGTGTTATTGGCAAGCAAAAATGGAGTAATATATTAATATTGCTGAAAATCAGCAGCAAAGCTCCCTTCCTCCTGCAATGTCTTCCAGCACCCCATGCTGGGAAAGACTAATATTGTGCTATTGTAAAGGAATGCTTGCAGGAATCCACCAATCACTGCAGATCATCACTGAAGGGTGAATTAGGAACTGAGAGAAAACACTTTGATAACTGGAACATCCCTGCATAGGATCATAGAATAGACCTTCATTTCACATGCAATAGGTGTTTCTCTATGAAAATGTATGTCAGTTGATTTTTTATGAATTAAATGCCATTTTAATCACATTAATGAATACTTCCTCCTTAATTAGAATTAAAATTAAGAGAAAAAGAAAAAGTGAGGAAAAGGATAAATTCTATTCAATAGCCCTTTTCTTACCTCCGGAAATCTACTCCTTCATGTTCAATTAATAATAAATTAATATGATTAGAAAGAAGCTTAAATGTATTATCCTTTAAATAATTTCATTTATATAAGATATGTATGCAAAACAAAATATATTCCATCATTTATTAACATGAAATTTATTATGTAGAGTATAAATTTTTAATAGAACAGAATTTAAGATTAAGAATATCAAAACTAAAAGAACATAACAATTGTTAAGTGTCTGTGTAAGAACCATGGGAAGCATAAATGCTCAGGGCTAGAAATTTCTTCTAAAAGAGTTAATGTACAAATAATAATAATGTTGGAGATTATGTGAAAAAAACATAGTTCTTATTCAGACAGTTCTGATATATGCACACCTTAGCCCATTTACCCATGAGCCTTGACTCTCATATCAGAGGTAATTAATTTAAAATGCTTGTCCTTAACTCTGGATAAACCTGGAAGATTCCAGCACAGAAACCCTTGGGTATTAGGTGACTGGACTTTGTGCTTGGGAGTCAGAATTTGTGCCTTTCTCTTATCTAAGGAACGCTTAAAATAAGCAACCAATTTTAATTCGGTCAAGTAGGTACAATTGTTGAATTGGGTGGTAATTCTGGATCTCTCTTACTGTTCCTGAATCGGCAACTATTCCCCAGAACTGGGGACCAATCAGTAAGATTAGTCAAGCGTAGTCTCCCAAGAGCTATAATAAAAGATTGGGGCAGGCAATGTCCAGAACTTACTAGATGTTGGTGGAGGTACCAGCAGCCCTTCCAGCAAGGTTCTATCTCCTAACGTCATTGCTTCATGGAGGGATGCTGGCACAGGGTGCTTTGTGAGTATAACTTGCAGACACTGGCATCTTAATGAGCAGTAGGCTTAGGGGTAGACTGCTGAGATGTGGAAGCTCTTGCCAAAACACATGGTGGTGAGAAGTGTGGTGAAGGAGTTCCTAAATGTGTAAAGTAATCCCCAGAGTTCATGACATGGACCAATGCTATATTTTGTATGCAGATTTATGAAGGAAATTACAAGAGCAATTTCAGTAACACTATGACTATGGGCTATGGTAGTTTCTTCTGAACCAATTGAAAACATAGGAGAAAACTCAGAGCCTTCAGCTTTTCATGTGTAGGAACTCAGAAGATAGGAGTTCCTGTGAAGGAGAAGACCTGGTCACAGTGAAGAGTCTAAGAATAAAGGCAGCCTAGGCCTGCTCTTCCATTCTAAGTGTGCCACTGGTGACAGAAAAGACCAAGATAAAACTAAGCACAGTTCCAAACATGCAGACCAGTCTCATTTATAAAAAGACTACTGACCTTCCAGTTAGAACCAGATAAGAGATATTGCCTTTCTATTCTGAGATTATTAAAAAGCAAGTTATATTTTTAAGAAAGAAGAAGCCTATCTTCACAATTATCCTTATGCATTCAGCTTTTGAAGGAGGGCAGGAATGATGTGTTCCAGAGTAAGGATATGATCCACTTCCTCAGAGGAAACCTGGAATTGGAGGACTCCCAGGGCTAATACCAACACAAAGGTCTAGGAGCCTCATTATCCCTCAGGAAGGTGAAGAGATGAATTTTCAATCAAAGGTTGGACTGTTTAATGGTCTAGACTTTTACTGTTTGAAAATGATCAAAAGTTTGAACAAAAAGCCTTGAGTTGTGTCTGAGGTATGAGTAAGGGATAGGATATCAGAGCGTAGTTGAAGTTGGTGACAGGAGAAAAATAACATTTTGTGTTTACTCTCCACTGACTTCAAGTGTCATAATAAACTGGTCACAGTAGCCTGACTAGAAAGACAAATGAAACAGAAAAAAAAAAAAAAAAAAAAACCCACGATAAAGTGAAAGTCCAATCCAGAGGCAGCCATAAGAGACAGGACAGGTGAGGTGTGGGTGGGTGTGAGGGAAGTACTGGAGAAGGTTGGGCACTGGATTTACAAAGACAGTGGGATTAAATATAAACCTCTAGTAAGCAACGCTAAGTGATTGCTTACCTTTAAAACTTGAATAAAGACTTTGAATTAAGGCTCAGTCCCTTTTGAGGATGTCCCTCAGCAGAGCCGGAGGAGCTCCATGAGCACTCATTCCGTGTTCCCTGCTATCCACAATCACCATCAAGTGAGATATATCAGTTTTAGTAGTTGCAGCAGATATCAACCAAAATAAATATCTTCAATTCAATACGAATAAAACCCTTGAGGCATCAAAAGAGGAGAAAGTAGTCAGAGTCAGTCTTCTCACACCCATGGACATCCCACAACAGCAGCATGAGAGCTGGGATGAAGACCAGGCAGTTTTGCAATGAAAGGTAGACTGTAACCTCACTTTTGCTCCAGTGGATTGAGAAGCATTCAGCAGTTCTTCTCACTTCTCTTGAACAATTTTGCCAGCTCCCACATATAGTCATATAGTTGGTTTCTTCAGGCAGGTATCCCTTATGGAATTCAGTGATGCTCCTGATAAAGATCCACTAGCTGGACTTAATCCAAATGGCCCCAACTACTGCAGCAACACAGCCTGTGTCTATTAAATCCCTCCTCCCCTCCGAATTTTCCTCCATTTAATTTAGGCACCATTCACATTTGCTAAATACACTTAACATCAACTATCCTGAAAAATCCAAATCTCTATTTAAAAGAGACTATTCAGGTTTTGAAAATCATAAAGCCATTAGAGAAAGCAGTTAATGGAAGAGTCATAAGGAAGTGAAGTGCCTGAAACTATTAAAGTCACTTAAAGCTAGTGTTTACCATTTCCTTGGAAATAAAAATAAAAACAATACAGAAAAAAAGCAGAAATATTTTTCTAGATAATATTCTTATGCATTTGTAAGACATCCCATTTTTATAGGGTCTGGAAAAACATTCTGTGCAGTCAACTCAATAAGCAATTTTCAAGAGCCCATTTCCTCTTACTTAGCTTGAGGAACAATAATGTCATCCTCATTTTTGTCACTGGGTGGTTGTGTGGGTCAAGTAGATGAGTATAAGTGAATGTACAATTTAAACCACAAAGCAGTTTATGTATTTTAGCATCTACTATGGCATAAAGGTGAACTTATTTGTAAGATTCTTTTGTTTAATGCTTTAATTATTTCATGCATGCTTCACATGTACTTTATATAGTAAAGTCCAAAGGAATCAGAGAAGAATATTATATTGTTTTAAGACAGTTATTTAAATAAGTCCTTGGAAGTTCCACTTTAACCCAAGAAAATCTTTACAGAGCTGAACAGGTTGCTATTGCTGAAATTCTCCTTGCTTTCTGTTCTTTAAAGGAACTAATATTAATTCAACCTTCAAGGATGAATGATCAAAATCTTTAGGATCTACTTCTTTGTTAGATAGGCATATAAACACAATAATGAGGATGAAAGGGACTACTGGACTTAAGACAAGGCAGAATTTGGGGTATTATTGAGATAAATGGCTGAACAAGATTATGTTACACCAAGATTAAATCACAACATCCAGCACAATTATCTTTTCAATGTGGAGCATGAAATAAAATTATTCAACTATTATGAAAAAACAAAATGCCATGACAAATACACTTACATGGTGTTTTTCAGCCAAATACTGGTCATATGTTCCTCAGGATCAGTATACCCTGTAGTAAAGCGATCATATGGAGCCTCGCTGATAAACGCTCAGATACTCAGCTAGGTGGGTATGGCAACCTTTCTTATCTACTTATATAAAATCGGTCTACTTCCTTCAAAGGAACAGCTCAGTTTCTTCTCTTCCTAGTGCAAACTGTCCTTCTGTCTTTACATTTCCTTCCCCTAGGTCTCTGTCCCTCTTCTCCTTTACCACTATTGTTCTTATTTTCTGGATCATTATCTCCAGTTTTGACTCTTCTGTGTAGTCTATGGCAATGTTTATTTTTTAAATTTTATAATTATGGTGTCATTTATCAAAATATATATATATTTTTCTCTTAATGGCAAGTCCATGAGATAAAACCATGTTTTTCATGTAATTCTACTCCATTCATTTTAACTTTTGTATTTTGCTGTTTAAATTTACATGATTTATCTGTTCTGCTTTTGTTTCTGAAAATAACTGTTGATAAATATGCCTAAAGTTCATTCATTTTCATAATTGAAAATTAAGCTATTAAAATATTCTCCAATTTATTGATTGGCCATATGGTTGGTGAATATTTTTGTTGCTCTAGGTTTTTAAATTTAATTTTTATTATTATAGACTGTGATGCTATAACTGCACATGCACACATATATCTGATTATTGAATGTTCTATATCCGTTCTTCATTGATAATTAAAATTTAATGTTAATTACTGGATTTTAGAGATAACATACATATATGTGTGTTTGTGTGTGTGCTTCCATATGTATATGATCTCAACATTTATTGAGTCAATATTGAACCAAACATTATTTCTCACTATTCCAATTCAGATTCTAGTTCAACACTCACAATTTGCAAATGCTTCCATGATTTAAAATCTTCACAACTAGCATCTATGTTGCAATCATTGGCATCTTATAATCCCTCTATCAGAGGGCAGTTGTGCAAAGAAATGTGGAATCTACTAATCTACTCAATAATAAGTTAGTCATTATTTCTAGTAACATGATAAATTAATCACCGTTTTTCAAAGTTTTGGTCACTGCTATGATTTGCTTCTAAGAATGTACCCCCAAAAGCTCACAGGTGAGGTGTGGGTGGGTGTGAGGGAAGAACTGGAGAAGGCTGGGCACTGGATTTACAAAGACAGTGGGATTAAATATAAACCTCTAGTAAGCAACGCTATGTGATTGCTTACCTTTAAACTTAAGCAATGCAATAAGTTCAGAAATGTAAAGATTGATTCTGGGAGCTGTAACCTCATCAGTGGATTAATCCATTTGATGGGTTAATAATTTAAATAGTCTACTGGGTAGTAACTATAGGTAGGTGGAGTGTGACTCAAAGAGGTAGGTCACTGGGGACATACCATTGGACTCTGTTGCCGGCCCCTACTTCTTTGCCTATGTGCTTCCTGGCAGTCATCAACTGAGCTGCTTTCCTTCGCTATGCCGCCATAATGTTCTGCTCAGGCTAGAGCAAAGGAGTCAGCTGACCACTGACTGAGAACCTTGAAACCATGAGGCAAAATAAACCATTCCTTCTCTAAGCTGGTCTTATCAGGCATATTAGTCATAGTGAGGAAAAGCTAACTAACACAGTCTATACATTATTTATGAATATTCAAGGAAGAAATATGTTCAATTGACAGAATATGTTCAATTGTCACACCCTGGTAAGTGTGTCAGCATTAAAGTTTAGAGAACGGATGTCAGTGATGTCAGTGAAAATCCAAGAGGTAACCCTCAAGTATTTTTTTAAGAAATGAGGATCAGCAACACTCTTCATACAGAGGATGATTTTGCAAGGAAAAATGTGAACCTTGATTCTGTGAATGGAAATATGATTTAGAAGTTTTAGATATTAGGTGGAAAACATTTTAGTAATACCTTAACCCATTTATTTTACTTATACATTCACATCAATGTATAAGAAGTTTTGTGCATATGTGTGAATGTATGTACATAACTAAGTGAGCCCAAATGAATTCTGATGAAATCAGTTCCAAGTGTTTGTATTTAGTATCAACCTTGATCTCCAAAATTGTCTTGAGTTTTCAAAGATCTTAATTCTAGGATGTGAATTTCATGAACAATTTACAATCCAGTTGGACTTTTATTTTTCGGTTGTCCTATACCCATTTGTGGGAGCAGTTCAGTTAGATAATATATTATTTTCTTCAAGAAATTTTTATTTTCAGAACCTTAAAGTTCTGAAAATATTTGATAAGATGAATAAGATTAATCATGCTATTCTTAGACATGATTTTTATTTTAAAAGGATGCATGTTATATGTATATAAAAATTAGAAACTATGATATATTCTCTAATTGCTGGTATGTATGAATGACATTGATTTTTACATATTGGATTAGAAACAGGCACCTGGATGAGCTCTTATTAATTCTAATATTGTATCTATTGATTTTCTGATATTTTCTGCCTAAACAGTCTTAATGATGATTTTCTTTCTACTTTCTGATCCTTTAACTCCTTATTATTCTGTATGATTGGAATGGCCAAGGCCTCCAGTACTTTAAATGGAATAGTAAGACTGAGCATTCTTTTGTTTTTGAATATAAAGCTAGGATTTTGAAAAATAATTTAACCATTAAATGCAATATTGATGTTATACTTTTGATAGATATCCTTCATGAGGAAAATAGTCATCCAAACATAATTATGTTTAAGCCACGAATGATAGTTGAATATTATTAAACACTTTGCTACATTTAAGATGATCACATAGTATTTTTTCCTTCTTTGATCTACTAAATGTTGAATTTCATTAATAGATTTTCTAACTTTAAAAAAATCTTTATATTCCTGGTACACAGTCAAATGGGCATGCATGAGCATATTTGAAGTCACTGAAATACTCAGTATACTGCTGTGGGAGAGACTGTATATTATAGTGGCTAAATAGATAAACTCTAGGGTCCTACTTTTTGGTTCCAACATTGAATCTATCACTTATTGGCTATTTAATCTTTAAAAAGTTACTTAAACTCTCTGTACTTCAATTTCTTCTTGTATCAATTAGAAATGAAAAGAAACAGCTTATTTTCCATAAGAATAAGATAAGGTGGACTTGATATAATATTTTCTACTATAGAAGAGTGAATAACAGATGAATTAGCATATAATCATTTGATAAGTTAAAGTAAATCTTATTTCCTTTGGAATTATATTTACATGTGACTTTTTACATTCCTTATCCCTATCTTTCTCTGGTTTGAGGGAGAGAGCCCAGATTTTCAAATAATTTGAGAAAATTTTATTTTAAGCAGCTATATTGTTATAATTGGTATATAAGCTGCCCATATTTGCAGTGTATAATTTAAGAAGTTTTAAAATATGTGTACACATGTAAAATCATCATCACAATTAAGGTACATCACTCCTTCAAGTTTCCTTGTGCCCTATTTAATTGCTGCCTCTCAACCCAGTGGGCACATCTGTTCCCCAAGCAAGAACTGATCTGTTTCCTGTTACTTTAGATTAATTTGAATATTCTAAAATCTTGCATATATGCAATCATATGGTAGGTATTCTTTTAATTTGATGTCTTCTAGTGAGTGCAATAATTTTAGATTTACCCCTGTTGATGTCTATATCAACAGTACATTCTTTCTTATTCTGGAATAGTCATTACAAACTTTAATATAATCTGTTTAATCTTTCAACATTAAGAAAATGTTTGTTGTTTAGTGTGTGACTATTGCAGTTTATATGAATAGGGATGCACAAAGTGTTTTTGGATATAAATTTTCACCCTTTCCTTTCAGGTTATAGGTGACAAATGTTATTGTTACATGGTAGATGGATGCTTAAATTTTTAGAAAATCATCCAACTGTTTTTAAAGTGGTGGTTTAATTTTATAATTCCATGAGCACTGTAAGAGAAGCTCAGTTCCACCCCTTGATCACTACATTTCATTAATGCAAAGCCTTCTGGTAGGTGTGTGGTATTTCCTCATTGTGGTGTTAAATTGCATTTTCCTATTGACAAGTGGCATTAAGCATTTTTTCTTGTACGTGTTTGCCCTGTGTACACTTTTAATGATGAATGTGTTCAAATTATTTGCCCATTTCCTGTCTGGTTGCTTTCTTGAGTGTTTACATTTACATTCTTATTATTGAGTTTCAACTATTCTATGTATATTCTTAAAAATAGTTCTTTATCAGAGATGTGCTTTACAAGTATTTCCTTCTGAGAAAAATTGACTTTCTTTTTTTGTTTTCTTTAACATCATTTATAAAAGAGCCTATCCTCTTAAATTTAATAAAATTCAACTTAACAATTTTAATACACTTTTTTGTATTGAATCTAAGAACTTCTTTCCTAATCCCAGACCATACAGGTTTTACATTTAGCTCTATGATTAATTTGTGGTAGATTTTTTTATATGGTGTGAGACTGAAACAAAATTGTATCTTCATATGTAACATCCAGTTTAGAACCACTGGTTGAAAGACTTTATACTTCTTACACTGACTTGCCATTATGCTTTTAAATGTAATTAGTTCTTCATATGTTTATGAGTCTAATTCTATACTCTGTTCTGACTATTTAATCTGTCTCTGTCCTGATGCCCCACTTCTTTGATGGTTATAGATTTAAAAGTCTTAAATTCAGTTCATTTAGTTTTATGAATTTCTTCCTCTTGAAATAATTTTGGCTATTCTAGGTCCTTTGCAGTTCTATGAATTTGGTTTAGTTTTTTAATAACTACAAAAATTCTGGCAAGGATTTCATTTGTGCTGAATCCACATAATCAATTTGTGAAAAATGAATTTTGCAATAACGCTAAACTTTTTGTAACATGCCCAAACTATATCTCTTTTTCTGTTTAGGTGTTTTTAAATTTTGCTCAGCAAAATTAATATGTAGATTTTAGTGTTTTGGTATTATTCCTGTTTTGTTAGATTTAAACATAGTTTTTCATATTTTTTATGAAAATATGAAAAGTATATAGTAATTTTAATTCATATTTCCCAATTTTTGTTGCAGGTATAAAAACAAAATTGATTATTGAATGTTAATCTCATGCATGACAATCCCATTAAATATAGATATTAGTTCCAGTAGCATTTTGTAGATTTCATCAGACTTTCTGCATATGTACCATGTTTTCTACAAAAAAAATTTAGTTTTTATGTTCTAAATTGGATGCTTTTTATTTTTTTCTAGCCTGATTATACTGGTTAGAACCTCTAATAAAATGTGTATTAGAGGTCCTGGGAGGTGTTTTATTGATTATCCTAAAAGAAGAGCATTCAGTTGTACCTCTAAGTTTTAGAATTTTTATAGATGTCTTTGATCAGGTTGATGAAGATTCTTTCTATTCTTATTTTCCTGAGAGTTTTCATCAGGACTAGATATTGGCTTTGTAAAAAGTAGGTATTTAAATATTCATGTAAATTGTTGTTTTCAGTTTATTAAGTCATTGAATTAAACAGTTGACTTTCAAATATTTAAACCAACCAATAATTCTTGTTATAAAATACAAATTTACTCATAATGTGTTATAATTTTCAAATATTGGGAGACTTATTATAATTCTTTTAATTTTTACATTTATGTTCATAAGGGATAGTTATATGTAGTTTCCCTCTTTCTTTCTTTGAAGGATTTTTATTATTTTAGTGACTGTTATGGTCATAAAAAGAGTCGGGAATATTGTCACCCTTAATTTTGTGAAAGTTTATTTTAAGTTGGTATTATTTTTTTCATTAAATAACTGATAAAATCCATCCATACACTTGCTGGGGTATGCAGGGTTTTTTGTGAGGATGTGTTAAAATACAAATTTAATATTTTTCTAGAAATTTTGGATTGGTAGTTGCTTTATGTCTTTGCTCTTCAAAGCTTTTTACTAGTTTGTGTCTTTTAAGCAATTATTCAACTTCCTCTAAGTTATACAAGTAATACACATGAGGTTGTTGAGAATAGTTCTGTATTATCCTTTCAATATCTGTGGAATCTGCAGTGGTATATTTTCTCTCTCTCATCTCCTAAGTTTGACTTAACAAGTCACTCAACTGTTCTGATAGTGCGTTGATAGTATCTCAGAGAAACAGTCTGACAACTTGTTTTCTTTCAATTTCATAGATTTGTGTATTTGTGGTTATTATTTTTTATGTATGTGTATTTCAAAAAGACAATGAATTTTAAACATTTCCATTATAAAGAAAAGGTAAATGCTTGAAGAGACTTGTGTAACCTGATTTAAATATTATAAATGCATACATTCTTTAAAACATCACATCATCCTGCACAAATATATACATTTGTTTTTGATGTATCAGATTAAAAAATAATTCAAAAAGTTAAAAGAATAGCTATTCTTGATCATGTTTTTACTATAGAATTTCAGGTCATGAACTTGAGAAAATGTATTTTAATACAGTGTTTTAATGCTCCAAATTTCCACTGAAATTTTAAAATTTTGATAATTTTATGATTTTCTTCTTTTTATTTGTTCTAATTAGTTGTACATGACAGTAGAATGCATTTTGACACATCATACATAACTTTTCATTTTTTGGGTTGTACATGATGTAGAATCACACCAATCCTGTAGTCATACATGCACATAGGGTAGTAATGTCTGATTTATTTTCCTGTCTTTCCTACCCCCACACTTGTCCCCTTCCTTCACTCCCTTCTGCCTAATCCAAAGTACCTCTATTCTTCTCTTGCCCCACTCTCCATTGTGAAGTAGCATCCACATATCAGAGAAAACATTAGGCCTTTGTTTGGGGGGGATTGGCTTATTTTGCTTAGCATGATATTCTGCATTTTCATCCATTTACCGGCATATGCCATCATTTCATTCTTCTTTGAGCCTCAGTAATACTCCATTATGTATATATACCACATTTTCTTTATCCATTCATCTGTTGAAGAGCATCTAGGTTGATTCCATAGTTTAGCTATTGTGAGTTGAGTTTCTATAAACATTGATGTGGCTTAGTCACTGTGGTATGCTGATTTTAAGTCCTTTGGGTATAAACTGAGGAATGGGATAGCTGGGTCTAATGGTTGTTCCATTCCAAGCTTTCTAAGAAATCTCCATACTGCTTTCCAGAGTGGTTGCACCAATCTGCAGTCCTACCAGCAATATGTGCTTTTTCTCCTCATCTTCGCCAATATTTAGTGTTGCTTGTATTTTTGATAATTGCCATTCTGACTGGAGTGAGATGAAATCTTAGAGTAATTTTGATTTACATTTCTCCAATTGCTAGAGATGTTGAACATTTTTTCATATATTTGTTGATTGTATTACTTCTTCTGTGAAGTGTGTGTTCAGTTCCTTAGTCCATTTATTGATTGGGTTATTTGTTTCTTTGGTGTTCAGTTTTTTGAGTTCTTCATATATCATGGAGATTAATGCTCTATATGAGGTACGTGTATTAAAGAATTTTTTCCATTCTATAGGCTCTCTCTTCACGTTATTGATTGCTTCCTTTGCTGAGAAGAAGCTTTTTAGATTGAATCCATCACATTTATTGATTCTTGATTTTACTTCACATGCTTTAGGAGTCTTGTTAAGTATTAAGTCAGTTCCTAAGCTGACGTGGTGAAGATTTGGGCCGACTTTTTCTTCTATTCTGCATATAGTCTCTGTTCTAGTACCTAAATCTTTCATCTACTTTGAGTTAAGTTTCATGCAGGGTGAGAGATAGGGGTTTAGTTTCATTTTGTTACATATGGATTTCCAGTTTTCCGAGAACCATTTGTTAAAAAGACAATCTTTTCTCCACTGAATGTTTTTGGTGCCTTTGTCTAGTATGCAATAACTGTATTTATATAGGTTTGTCTCTGTGGCTTTGATTTTCATTTAGATCAAAATACGTAATAATTTTCTTTCTTTGTTTTCATTATACCATGGGTTACTTGGAATCATGCTATTTAATGTCCAAATATTTGGGAAGTTTTCAGACATGCTAGTTTTATTGATATCTTATCCAATTCCATTCTGACTACAGAATATAACTTTTGTGGTTTGAATTTGCTTTAAATTTATTGAGAATTCTTTTATCTTCAGTATATGGTTCAACTTGGTAAATGATTCATATGCAATTGTGAATAATATGTATTCATCTGTTATGTAGAATCTTTTTTTAAAATATTTTTTTAGTTATAGATGGACACAATGTCTTTATTTTATTGCTTTGTATGTGGTGCCGAGGATCGAACCCAGGACCTCACACATGGGAGGCAAGCGCTCTACCACTGAGCTACAATCCCAGCCCCTGTAGAATCTTTTAATGCCAAAAAGATCTACTTGTTAAATAGTGTTGCTGAAATTATGTACTTGTTGATTTTCTGCCTATTTTTCCTACCAATTATTAGAAATAGGGTATTAAAATTTCACTATTATGACAGTTTTTGTTTATTTCTCTTTGAAGTTCCATCAGTTCCTATTTCATTTATTTTGAAGCTTTCTTACTAGGTCTGCCAACATATATCATGGTTATTTCTCTATTTTATTGTCTTTTATTATTATTTTCTCTATATTTGGTATGATTCTTTGGTCTGAAATATTCTTTATAATTAAAATCATTGTCCTCACTTTGTTTTTATGGTTTATATATTAGTGTGAGATATTCTTTTTTCAGCCTTTTTAAATTTCTTTTCCTTTTTCAACTTACATGATATTTCCAACTTCTTATTTTAACCGTTTTTAAATTATTATATTTCAGAAAATCTTGACTTGAATTTTATTTGTATGTAATCTAAGTTTCAAATAAGAAACATCACATCTTATGATATTGATGTAACATCTATATTGGATTTTTAAAACTTTATTTTTAGAACATTTTGGATTTCTAGAAAAATGGAAAAAGATAGATTAGAATTCACAAATGCTCACTCTTCCAATTTTCCATACTATTGAAATCTTACATTAGTCTGGTTTGTTCCTTACAATTGATGAAGCAATATTTATACATTATTGTTGGATAAAGTCCATATTTTATTCACTTTTCTTAATTTTGCCTAGTAGTATTTCTGTTCAGGATCACCTGTAAAGATACACATTATATTTAGTTGGCCTATATTCTTAGGCGCTTCTTGGCTATACCATTTTCCTCAATTTCTCTTGTTTTAAATGCCATATAATTTTGAGAAGTACTGGTTAGATGCTTGTACAATGTCCTTCTATTTATATTTGGCTATTTTTCTCATAATTAGACTGGGGTTATATATTTGGGGAGGAAAACTACAAAAGTAAAGTGCCACTTTTATCTCATTGTATCAATAATAGAAACCATCAGCCTAAACAAGACCTCCAGCTGGAATCATGGTTGAGAGATTTCTCCCATGTAATAAATATTCTTTACCCCCTTTTCTGCACTATGCTTTTTGGAAGGAAGTCATTATGCACAGTCCGCACTTATGCAGTGGGAAATAATGCTCCATTTCTTTGGAAGTGGAGTATTTATATAACTTATTTATAGTTATTTTGTACATAAGTTATTTCTATCCCTTATGACCATTTATTCAATAATTTATTTATACTCACATATACTTACAGATGTGCACTTTATATTTTATGTGATAACCTAATGAAATTTCATCTCTTTTCACCCAGATTCAGGGTTTCAACATTAAGAGTACTTCTGCCTGGTTCCAGTATCTGCTTGACATAACAATACCATTCCTTCATTTTGTTTGTGAGCAGTCTCTTTCTTTTGACACAAGATGCACATGGATAGTCTTGTGTACTTTCCATTCTAGTCAAAGAATTAACTTTTATTGAATTCTTTTAAGAATTTCTTTTATTGCAGAATAGTATTAGAAACCAAGATCTGAATAGATTTGCTTATTACTGTTTTGATGTCCTTTCTATTGGCCCATGTCAGCTGACAAGAGTATACTTTCTACTACCTACTTGTGCTCTGGCAGTGGAATAGATTACCAAGAGATCAAGGAGGACACTTGGAAATGGGAGATGATACACAGTATTTATTGAGAAATGTTAAGGGGGAAGTTCATAGATGACAGAGTGGACAAGGTACCTCTGAAACAAGCAGTGCCTCACATACTTCTCCAGAAAGTAGCACTTCCTATCTCTCTCCACACTTTAGGCAGGGATAATGATATGGACAAACACCTCCATCTCTATGCTGCTCTGGGATGCCAGTCATCTCTTAGAGGGGGCATTTTATATGTGAGGCTGCAGAAACAGCATGAACCTCCTTGTTTTGTCCCATTGTATGACTAACATCTTAAGAAGATGTTCTAGAGTGACCATGAAAAAAGTAGCTTTCTCCAGAAAACACTAAATTACTTAATTTCCAGCATACAGGAAAGAAAGCCAGTATCCTTTAATAAGACGTGTATTCCATTCCAAACCTTCCATTATTGCTCCCTTGGCTTGCTAGGTATTTGGGAATAAAAAGGGACTTTCAAGGATATGGTGTTTTAACATCCCCCTTTTCTTTAAGAAGAACTAGGGGATATACGAGTATATGCATTATGTACCTAAATTTATGTACACACAATCCTTAAATATGTACATACATGCATAAACATTCCCATTTGTAATTCTGTGCAGCTATATTAAGTTAATTATGAATTTATACTGATTTCTCCAACTCTGGTCTACAACCACATGGAATTCTCAAGTCTTCCCCCCTTGCATATAGGTAAATTCACACTTCAAAATAGAAAAATCTGACTTCCACAATCCACTTTACACTTACATATTTGTTCAATCCCAGAATATATAAATATATGGTAGCACAAGTACCAATATTCCCGTGAGAAAACTCTTTATTAACTCAGTTATAGCACTTACGTGTATTTTGTCTTTAACAAAATCCACTAATTTCCAAAATGTTTAGATCTGCAACCTAATCTCCTTCAATGAAGGAGATTATTGTTTCATATATTTTTAATACAGCTGGACTGTGTTTCACATTATGCATTCCATCCTGAAAGCACCCAACTGCCTAAATGATATTTTTAAAATTTGCATGCATTAAGGTTCAATCTTTGTGCTGTAAAGTATTGTGGAGTTTGACAAATGCATAGTGTCATGTAGCCACAATTACAATATCATACAAAACAGTTTTCCTGCCCTAAAACATAACCTGTACTTCACCTATTCAACCCTATCCACCTTCCCACATTTTCCTGTCAACTACTGATCTTGGAATCATGCAGTTTGTAATCCTATCAGGATGTCTTTTTGTAGTTATAATATGCATTTAAGATTTAACCATGTCTTTTCATGGCTTCAAAGTTGGCAGATTTTATTGTTGGATAACATTCCATTTTGTGAAGTATCAGAATTTGCTTATTCATCACCTAGTGAAGGAATGTTTAGTTACTTCCAGTCTTTGCTAGGAATGAAAAAGGCTATTATAAACTATAACATTCAGGGTTTTGTAACTAAATGTTTTCATACTGTTTAGCTAAATACTTCATGTTTAATTTGTTGTAATGTTATTATTTATTCAATTTTTTATAGTAGATACAGGCTTTGTCAGATTATCTATTTCCCCTTGTTTAAGTTTTGGTATTTTGTTTCTTTAAAGGAGGAGTCCATTTAATCTAAATTATCAAATTGTTGGATATAAAGATGATCTTAGCTCCATTTAATTTGCATGCCTTGCTTTGTTCTTAATTATTATTTTAATTATACATATGTATAAGGTACAGTCTAATGACTCAATACATGTATATGTGTAATTATCAAACCATAGTAATTTAAATGTTCCTGCTCCTTAAATATTTTTTGGAACTTTCAATTAACTTGTAATCATTGTTCATATTTATGAGGTACCATCTGATATTTCAATATATGTATACAATATGCACTAGTAAAGTCAGGTTAATTAACATTTTTGTCTGCTTACTATTACTTTGTCTTCAGAGCTTTTGAGCATCTCTCTTCTAATTATTTAAAAATAAACAATAGGATTATTGGTATAGCCACCAAGGAGAACAGTATGAAATTTCCCCCAGAAATTAAAAATTAATCTATCATATGATTCAGTTATTCCTTTTCTGGGTGTATATTCAAAGAGATTGATATCAGTATATATCAAAGAGATATCTGCATACCCGTGTTTATTGATACACTATTTACAATAGCCTAGATATGGAATCAACATAGATGTCCAATAACAGATAAATGGATACAGAAAACGAGCTATATATACACAATGAAAAATATTTTAGTCATAAGAAGGAATAATAGCTAATTATTTGCAGCAAAATTGGTGGAATTGGAAGACACAATGTTAAATGAAGTAAGTGAGACACAGAGAATCAGACACTGAATTTTCCATTTCACACATAGGTATTTGCTATTGTATTATTTTCTTTTCAGAGACATTTTCAACAGAGCATTCCCAGGTCATTTCTTGCATTCTTTATGGATTATTGTCATTTATTTTATGTACCCATATGCTATAATTATAGAATATGTTGTACCTATTATTATTTTAATCAAATATAAAAAATTCTAGGAAGAATAAGAAAAATCTTTTAAAAATTATATTCATAAAATTTTTTCCTGATACCTTTCCTTTCTTACAGAAGTGCTAAGAATTATACTTTTCCTTTAGCTGATGAATGTCAAACTTTTTTTTTTACTACAGTGACACTAGTGATGAATTCCCTTGGATATTATTTTCCAGAAAAAATGTCTTTATTTCTACTTCAATTTTGAATAATAATTGCATTGGATACAGAAATCTGGGTTTTTCTTTCAACCTTTTAAATAGTTCATTCTACTCCTTGTTTTCATAATATTTGACAAGAAATTCTGTGTAATTCTAACCATTTTTCCTTCAGACAAAAGATTTTTTTCTTACCATTAGGCTTCTTTCAATATTTTCTGATTTTTTTTCTCCAGTTTGTATGTGGTATACCTCTTTTGGTGTTTACCACTCATCAAATGATGAAAATTTTCCAAAATTAATGATATCCTGAAATCAAACACAGATATATCAAGTTCCAAAAATAGGTTTGAGTTTTGAGTTTTCACCATTATTGCAGTAACTATTTTTCCCGTTCTATTCTTTTCTTTTTTCCCCTCTAGTATCCCAATTATGCACATTTTATATGTTCTGAAGTTGACCCACAGTTTCTTTGATATTTTGTTTTGTTGTTTTCGTTTCTTTTCTTTTTGGTTCTTGGGATTGAACTAAGGGTACTCGATCACTGAGCCACATCCCCAGCCCTATTTTGTGTTTTATGTAGAGACAGGATCTCACTGAGTTACCTGAGCGCCTTACCATTGCTGAGGCTGGCTTTGAACTTGCTATTCTCCTGTCTCAGCCTCCCAAAGTGCCGAGATTACAGGCATGTGCCACTGTGCACCAGCTGTTGTTTTCATTCTTTATTTTTTCTTTGCCTCTGCTTTTCAGTTTAGAAAGCCTGTATTGACATATCTTAAACTTCATTGACTCATTACTCAGTCAAATCCAGTTCACTTATGAGTTCATCAATGGCATCATTTATTCTTTTATATTAGTTTTGATCTCTAGTGCATTCTTTTTATTCTTAGAGTTTTGAATCTCTCTGCGCTTGTTTCACATATTCTTGTGTGTTTAATGCTTTTCTTTTATAGCCTTAACATAGTTTTAAAGAATCCTCTAGTTATTCCAAAATCTTTATCATATCTAAAATTATTTTCTGATACTTGCTTCATCTCTTCAGATAACATTTTCATTTCCTTTTAGCATACCTAGATATTTTCCAGTGGAAAGCCAGAAGTGATGTGTTGAATAATAGAACCTTAATTAAATAGCCCTTTATTTGTGATTTTATGCTACTCTTATTATAATTGGGTTTTGTTTAAAGTTAACTGCAATTTTAGGTGCCTGAAATTTCAATTACCTGTGGTGGTTTGTTTGTTTGTTTATATCTTGTCTTGGGGCCACTTTAAGAATAAGTACCTTATCAGATAAAGTCTTTTGACTTGTAGTTTTTTCAGCTGTAATCATCTGTTGGTAATGTAGGCCCTTTTGGGCATGTTGGTCGGATGTAGGAATGTGGATGGGCTCTGTAATCTTATGACCAAGTGTCATCATTTTAAAAGAACCCTGGACTCAGCATATGACATTCATCATTTATTTCTTAACTTTAGTTATCCTTCATTAAGTGATATAGGAAGGCTACAGGGGATAGATTTTGGAGAAATTTCCACCCATGTAGGATAAAGACCTGGTGTTCTTTTCCCCTAAAGAGTAGACCTTTGTTATGAAAGACATTCTGAACAAATTTCACATTTTACTCTATTCCCTCTGAAAGCACTTTGAAGGGCTGCTCCTTGGCTCTTCCTCATTAGAACCTGGTGATGTTACTGGGAAAAACCACCCATGAAAGAGTGAAAGCCCCTCAAAGATAACATTCCACGAGTTTCCCATGCTCAAGCTAATCTGTACACACCCTACATCAGTTCATCAAAATAAATATTTAAGTATTCGAATACATATATGTATATTCAGTTTATGGTTAGTCTAACCAGTTTATGGTATGAGTTTAACCAATTTGTGACTGAAGTGGCTTTTCCTCTAAATATGGAGATTTTGAGATTGCCTGTCTCTCTAGGTTTCACATTGCCAGTTTAACTGAAATTTCAGTTTTCTAAGGAGTCTAAGTCACAGATTTTCAGTTTACTGACTTTTTCATTATTATAGGGAAACAAGTGACAATTTTCAAGTGTTTTTAATGTCAGAGTTGAAATCAATTTTTGCATATTTGTGTTTTAATTATGGAAAGACTTCTTTGTGTATTTTTAATGAATCTTTGTTATTTATCTATAAGAGTACTTCCTCCAGATAACCCAAAGAAATTGCAAACATTTTTTTTCTTTTTCAGTTTTATTTTCTCCTATAGATGTTAAAAAGTGAGATATTTTAAATCTACTCTTTAATGATTAGGAATGAGGGATGAACTACTCTATGGAGAATTTCTTTTAAAAAACTTGAATAAAAGTAAAGTCTAGGGAAGTGCAAGCCTTTTTTAAATTGCCTTTATTATTGCTATATCCTAGGAAAGTGGTAAAAATACTCAGTAGGAAAATGAGCATCTTGTGATAAATGAACCCTCATTAAAGATGGCAGAGCAGGGATATAGAAGGAACAAGTTTCCATTTTGGGGTTACTGAGTACTTACACCAATCTTGGAATGGTTACTGCTCCATGTTTTTTTTTTTTTTAATTTATTTGTTTTTATTTTTTAAAACAGCAGAATTCATTTCAAATCACACTACACATATGGAGCACAATTTTTCATTTGATTGTAAACAAGGTAGAGTCACACCATTCTTGTCTTCATACATGTACCTAGAGTAGTGATGTCCATCTCATTCCACCATCTTTTCTACCCCTATACCTCCTCCCTTCATCCACTGTGCCCTATCCAAAGTTCCTCCATTTCTCCCATGCTCCCCACCCCCACCCCCATTATGGATCAGCATCCACTAATGAGAGAAAACATTCAGTCTTTGGTTCTTTGGTATTGACTTGCTTTGCTTAGCATGATGCTCTCCAACTTTATCCATTTACCTGAAAATGCCATGATTTTATTCACTTTTAATGCTGAGTAGTATTCCATCGTGTATATATACCACAGTTTCTTTATCCATTTATCTATTGAAGGGCATCTAGGTTACTTCCACAGTTTAGAAATTGTGAATTGTGCTACTATAAAAATTGAAGTGGCTGTGTTACTGTAGTATTCTGTTTTTAAGTCTTTAGGGTAAAGACCAAGGAGTGGGCTAGCTGGTTCAAGAAGTGGTTTCATTCTAAGTTTTCTAAGGAATCTCCATACTGCTTTCCAGAGTGGTTGCACCAATTTGCAGTCTCACCAGCAATGTTTGACTGTTTCTTTTCTCCCACATCCTCGCCAACACTTATTGTTGCTTGTATTCTTGATAACTGCCATTCTGACTGGAGTGAGATGAAATCTTAGAGTAGTTTTGATTTACATTTATCTAATTACTAGAGGTGTTGAACATTTTTTCACATATTTGTTGATCAATTGCATTTCTTCTTCTGAGAAGTGTTGGCTCAGCTCCTTAATCCATTTACTGATTGTTTGTTTGTTTTTTTGGTGTTAGGTTTTTTCAGTTCTTTATATATCCTGGAGATCAGTGCTCTATCTGATGTGCATATGGCAAAAAATTTGCTCCCCAAATGTAGGCTTTCTCTTCACCTCACTGATTGTATCTTTTTCTGAGAAGAAGCATTTTTGTTTGAAGCCATCCCATTTATTGATTCTTGATTTTATTTCTTGTGCTTTAGGAGTCTTGTTAAGGAATTCGGGGCCTAATCTGATGTAATGAAGATTTGGGCCTATTTTTCCCTCTATTAGGCCTGGGATCTCTGATCTAATTTCTAGGTCCTTGACCCACTTTGAGTTGAGTTTTGTGCATGGTGAGAGATAGGGATTTAGTTTCATTTTGCTGAATATGGATTTCCAGTTTTCCCAGCACCATTTGTTGAAGAGGCTATCTTTTCTCCAATGTACATGTTTGACACCATTGTCTAGTATAAGATAAATGTGTTTATGTGGGTTTGTCTCTGTGTCTTCTAGTCTATACCCTTGGTCTACATGTCTATTTTGGTGCCAATATCATGCCATTTTTGTTACCATAGCTTTGTAGGATAATTAAGTAGAGTTCAAGTTATCATTATTTACTGACAACATGATACTATATATAGAAGATCCAAAACTTCCACTGGAAAACTTCTAGAAATAATCAATGAATTCAGCAAGGTAGCAGGTTATAAAATCAACACCCATAAATCAAATACATTTCTATACATTAGTGATGAATCCTCTGAAAGAAAAATTGGGAAAACTACCCCATTTACTATAGCCTCAAAAATAAATAAATAAATAAATAAATAAATAAATAAATAAATAAATAAATAAATAAAATACTTGGGAATTAATCTAACAAAGGAAGTGAAAGACCTCTACAATGAAAACTATAGGACACTAAAGAAAAAATTGAAGACCTTAGAAGATGGAAAGGTCTCCCATGCTCTTGGATTGGCAGAATCAATATTGTCAAAATGGCCATACTACCCAAAGCACTATATGATTCAATGTGATCAGAATTAAAATTCTAATGTCATTTCTTATAGAAATAGAAAAGGCAATCTTGAAATTTATTTGGAAAAATAAAAAAAGACCCAGAATAGCTAAAGCAATCCTTAGTAAGAAAAGTGAAGCAGAAGGCATCACAATACCAGACCTTAAACTATACTACAAAGCTATAGTAACAAAAACTGCTCCATGTTTTTGAGACAAAAAATACAGACTTCTCAGTGATTTCTTCTTTTCATTAAGTTTTCTGTTGCTTAAAGATAGGTAGATCCATTTAAAAATAATGCATATTTTCTATGTTTTATCCTATTTTGTCTTATTATATATTTTTCCTTTGTTTTTAATACTTTTTTACTATTGGTATTTCCACTTTATATTTTTCATGGGAAGAACTATGCATTTATCAATGGCATATACAGAATGTTTGTCTTTGATAGCATGTGTACATTATTGTTTGGGACTCTGGTATGAAGAATATGGGAGAGTTATCTTCACTGCAAATGAACAGTAATTTCCAAACTCTTTTGCAGATATGAAAATATCAGCAAATCATCATGTCAACCCAAACTACTGCTAACCAGTATCCAAAATGTGCCAGTGGGAAAGCAGCATACCAATTATAAGTTAGTGTTTTGGATCTCTTTTTTTATCTTTTAATAGCATTTATAAATTTCTTCATAATTTTTCTGCATGTCATTTTTAAAATTTATAGTACATAGATTATTTCTTTTTTGCATTTTTAAAAATAAGTGGACTCCTTAAGAATATTATATCCATATATTTCTTACATTTTCTTATAACTTTTATTAATTTTTTATAGTTTTGTCATTTTTTATGCAGATAATCACATTCATTGATAAAAAATTATTTTATTTACTCCTTTTCCCTTATTCTTTCCTTTTTTCTTCCCTTTCTCTCTTGAACTGAATAAATAAAAATTGACTAGAAGTAGTAATAGTAGTATCTATTTTTTAATGAAAACATAACCTTAGCCAGGCTCAGTGGCAAACTCATTAATCCCAGTGAATTAGGAGGATCACAATTTCAAGGCCAACCTCAGCAACTTAGCAAGGCCCTAAGCAAGTTAGCAAGACCTTGTCTCTAAATAAAATATAAAAAGGGTTGAGGATAAAGCTCAGTGGTTAAGCACCCCTGTGTTCAATCTCTAGTGCCAAAAAGAAAAAAGAAAAGAAAAAATAAACATCATATTTATAAATATTCTTGGGATTGATAGTAAGTTTCTAGCATATATTTGTACACCTGGTTAGGAAAATTCTTTTCTACCTGAATCTGAGGTAGGTAGTTGAGTATTTTAAAATATATTTTTTAAAGTCTATTCAGAGATTCATAATCGATTTGTCTCTTTTATTAGGATAAAAATACAATAATGCATTTTCTTTTAATCTTCAATATTACCTATTATTTTTATTTTTATAAAATCCAATTTTTATTGATTTCTTCACTATATTTAACCATTTCCATTGATTACTATTCAGTCTTGCTTCTCACAATTTCCATTAAGAGACATTTCTTTTATTCCTGAAATATATACTTCACAAATTCTTTAATGGAAATTTATGTTTAACAAATACAATCAGTTTTCCTTTATCTTAAAAATGGTACTCATGCCTTATTCTTGCAAAGTAACTGAGCTGTAGATAGATTTCTACATTGCTCAAATACTAGCAACCTTTTTAATACCTAATTATAGTGACCTTACACTTTAGTACTTCTATCTAAATCAGTATCTATTGATTTTTAATATGTATAATTAATATGTATTAATATTAATATTTAAATAATTAATATTTAATTAGTATTAATATTAATATGTATTAATATTAATAATATTAATATAATTTTAATATGTATAATTGGTCTGTATTTGCCTAATTTTGATCAACACTTTATGTTTTGGTTCTGGGATTAATTATGATATCTTCTATACAAGATATGTTCTCTGTATTGGGGATTCATATATTCCATCATTCATGTGGTGATCTCTTTGAATATAGCTTGGGCACCTTCCTTCCAATGCTTCTCTTCTGGAACTATGTTCTGACATTGTAGTCTTTCATCCCATTCTTTGTATCTTCTAACATTATTTTATATGCTTTATTTCTTTTTCTAATTACTTCTAATTTACCCTTCACTTTTCTATTTCTCTCTTCAGCTGTATCTATCTGGTTTTGACATCTGTTATTTAAGTAAACTATTATATTTATTCTTTTTGATTTCTTTATTTTTCAAATGGAGCACTTTGGGTGATCTTGTTCTTTTTTTCATAATTGTGCAAACCTTTATTTTTACAATATATTTTAAAAATTGTATTGCTAAGAATTATAATGTATTAACTGATAAAGGATCTAAATATAAAGGGTATTTTGACTGACTTTCAGTTCTAATTGTTTATTTTTTTTTGTTTTTTACTCTATTTTCTTTATTTACTAATTAATAATTAACCACTGTGTGATAATTTTCATTGACCTAAATTGAGGAAGATTTTCTTCAGAAATTTTATCTTCTGAGAGTCAAGGCTACTACCAACTATCAACTATTGAATACTTCAATTTACTTATTTTTTTTTTTTTTTTTTGTGGTGCTAAGGTGTGAACCCAAAGCCTTACGCATGCAAGGCAAGTATTCTACCAACCGAGCTGTATCCCCAGCTGCCTCAATTTACTCTTTTTTTTTTTAAATATTTTATTTAGATGGACACAATATCTTTAATTTTATGTGGTGCTGAGGATCGAACCCAGTGCCTCATGCATGTGAGGCAAACGCTCTAAAACTGAGCTATAATCCCAGCCCCTCAATTTACTCTTAATTGCATTTTCCATATTGGTTGTAAAAATGTGAATTTTTGAACCATGTGATAGTAAACTTATTATGGCAAATTGTCAGTATTTTATATGTTATATTTTAATATGCTGATATAGTAATATATCAATAATATTAAAATAAAATTTTACTCAAGAATTTAATTAATATAACTTGTTATTTTTGTGTATATGTGTTTATATATATGTGTGTGTATGTGTAATTTTTAATTTTTTATTTACTCTGGAAGCACAGTGGAAATAACTAGGGTTTATTATTTATTTGTTTATTAACAGGTGGATCAGCTTCTTCCATTATCACTGAAAATATAACTCCTTGGAAATTCTGGAATTATTTTGGATAGTAGGCATCTCAGGTTCATATTTCCTCTTCTTTTGACCTAATGCTTACTTTTTTCTCAACATATTTTAATTTTAATTTCCAAATCTCCAGTTATCAGAAATACTGTAGCCTCTCTTATTTAACATACCAATCTCAGCTCAATAGATTGTTTAAAAAATTGACCTAAATAATGTCAACTGACTCTTCATAACACTGATGTATTTCAAAAAAGATCTTTTGTATGATTCATTGAGATTTGAGGCATTTCACAGTGGTAAAATGTTTTAATTAGCTTTGCATTTCTGTGTCCAAAAGATTTACCAAAAACAACATGGAGAAGGAAAAGTTTATTTTGGCTCTTGGTTTCAGAGGTTCAGTGCATTGTTGCCTGACTCCTCATTTCTGGGCTTGTGGTGAGGCAGAACATCATGGATGGCAGAGCATGGTAAAAAAGAGCACCTCAGTTCATGACAGTCATAAAGCAGAGAGAGGTACAGTGAAGCACCAAAGAGCAGATACAAACCCCAAAGACACAGCCTCCAGTGATCTCATTCCTTCAGTCATACCCCCCTGCCTATAGTTATCACCCATTTAATACATCCATGTGGATCAATCCTCTGATTAGATTATATCTATTGTAATCAAATCAAACTTCTGAATGTTCTTGCATTGTCTCACACATGTCCTTTTGGGGGACACTTTATATTTAAACTATAACATAAGATTTTTAATACATAGGCTGCTATATTAGATGAAACAGATTTTTAAAATAACAGATCTTTTAAATTTTTACTTCATCACATCTACTTCATTCTGTTTGACCTCTTACATTGTGTTAGTTTGATATAATTTTCTTCTCTCTAGCTGATGACCTGGTTCAGAAGGCTAATATTGGCATATATATATATATATATATATATATATATATATATATATATATATCTCACATTTAGAGACTGGTGGGGATTCTGCATGTGTAAAAAAACCAAGATAGTGTAGTAAGACAGACAAGCGTGTAGTAGAATGATTCTAATACAATCTAAAGAAATCTCAGCCTTGACTAGTTGACCACTTTGTAATATGTTGAGTGTGCATTTTAAGAATGTGTATTGGAGGGCAAAAATTAATATTTCACTATTAGAGAAAAAGGAAGATTCAAGGCTTATATCTCCCCCTGCCCCCCACAATACATCCACTTGATCAATATTTCCAGGCCATTTGCTTGGCATAGTTACCTTCCCACAGAAAAGGGCTGTGCACAAAAGACTAGAAAGAAAATCAAGGGAGTTACCCAAGATCTAGTATTCACATACTAAAGTAGTCTGAAATAATGCTCATCCAAGTATATTTTAGCCCTAACACATATGAATAACAAAATAAGAATATTTAAAGGCTTCTCTAGCAGTGGTAATATGATTGATCATGGTCTAATAACTAATGTTTTTGCTAAGACATAGGCAGATTAACAAGCAGTCTATATGTAAATTGGGTTATTTGTGAAATAATTGGGTAAGTAATCTTACTACTCTTAGCACTATAAATCAATGAATAAATTTGGTAGAATGGGAGGGCACCTAGCTGGCAGTGCTTTATCCAGGTTAATTCTTTGCTCACATTCTATGTTATAACATTACTACCATAGAAAGAGGGTGGCAAGGATCTAAACACCAGTATTTCTCACTATGACATTTTGAAAAATTTTATACATGAACCAAAGCCACAAGACTTTCCTAAGAGGTATACTTTGAGAAGTTTTATAAGTTAGAGAAGCCTAGTGACATAAGAAACATTGAGAATATATCCAGGGTAGAAGTGAATACATGGGTAAAAAAATAAGAACTCTAAGAAACTTTGGACTAATCAAAAGATCTTATTTAATCTTGGACCTACCCATAATGGGCTTGAGGACCTTCAGAAATCATTAAGTTTTTCTAGATCTCAGTTTCTTCATCCGCACAATAATCTGATTTTTGTTAGATAATTAAGGTAACTTCCACACTTAACCATACATTATTTTATGAAAATTGGGTCCATAGACCATAATTTATTTTGGTGGAAAGCAACGTGATCTCAGAGAAGTGGAGTGAGGTGGGAAAGGTCATGGCTTGCTGTATAGACTTGCTCACTAGAGCAGGACAGGCTCAGTCCAGGAGGAAGAACTGAGTGAATACAGGTTAAATTCACATCGTATGGCACAATCTCCAAGTGTGAGCAAACATCTGAAAGGGAGATTCCTAATAGAGTTCCAATGTTTCCTAAAAGAACAAGAAATGACAGAGAAGAGGTATCGTGGTTGGTCAGTTTAGGAAATCATACAGAATTCTAAAGTTGGGATTTAGGTGCTGATGCACAGATTATTTTATGTCCATGATTCAACTGAAGCTCAAACAGAAAAAAAATAATAATAATAACGACCACAGGTACTAGGCTGACTAAAAATGAGAGATTAAATAGGCTGCAATGTATAGTTCTATCTGTTCACTTTTACAGAATATTCCAATTTTCAAATGTGTGCTAATCCTCACTGTTAAAAGAAATCTCAGGAATTAATTTATATTTGATACTTAGTCACATAATCTCAAGAAATCAACAATACATTATAGTGCCTCTGTAGTGCTACCTGATCTGTGTTCTATGATGCTGATGCAATAAGATTTTTTAAAAGTCAGGGAAATAGTATTTCATATCTACTCTTTTCTATCTTGAAATATCCTTTCTGGTCAAGTATCCTATCTCAGAAGCTGGTATTGATTTGTTTCTCTAGCTATGGTACAATGCTTTACCCTTACCCACCTCATTCCAACAGTTTCTAGGTTGTAATTATAAAATGTTAAAGGCACAGTAAGTCTTGGTGTTTCTCATACATTTTTTAGTTTATTAAAAAGGTAGCTATGGCTTATTAATAAAATGATACATTGGATAGCAATTAATCTGGGGAGAGTAGCAGCATTTTTTACTTATCTAAACCATTTCTTATCTTCCCACAGAGAGAAAGGTCTTTTTTTTTTTTTTTTTTTCAGACAGGTTCTGGTGATTACTTACTGTTCAGAGCATAAAATCTTTTTTCTTCTCTCAGTTCTGTGCTACTAAAGTTTTAAGCTGAAGTTCAAAGTGACTATGGAGAAATTCAGCATACCTAGGAAGAACCCCCATTTCTATGTTAAATTATCTGTCTTTTAGTACTAATTCTATCACCAAATAGCGCAGGTACTATTGACTTGACTCCAGAATGAGGAGAGAGGGTATCTTTTTTTTTTTTTCTATCTGTAAAATGGAAACACACTTTCTGTACCAACTTGGAAAACTTTTATTGGGAGGAAATATGAATATTTGGAAAAAAAGTAGGATTCTAAGTTGTTCTTTGTTCTTAGACATGGTTTGTAAAGTTTTAATTTTATTGCATGGAGAGATATTTTATAAAAAATAAAAAATTATATTGCCCCTGTTTGTGTAAGAAAAATAAACTGATGTTCTTGTATTTTTGTAAAGTATAATTTGGTGGTTAAGAGAAATGGAATTGTGAATAATCTGACTTGGAAATCATGAGTGGATCTTTCTTAACTAAAAATTACCCTGTCCTCTCTATGGGCACACATAAGGTGATTTTGGTAAATAGGTTTCCATGTTGCTACAAACACAGGAAGCCTAAATCCCAAGGATGGATTTACTTGTTAATTGTGCTCATTTGGCTTCCTGCAGAATCATATTCTTAATATTTTATTGGGCAAAACACACCATTTACAAGTACTTTAAGCGGAAATAATGGTACAATCTTGCAAAAACAAAACGAGAGAAACTTTGTCTATATTATGAAAGGATCTCAACAAAAAGTGAAACAAAATCCATCTAATTATCATCAGATATTTGCTCCACATTTCAATATATCTGTGGAAATTAGAAACATGTAGACAACTCTTTTTTTCTCTAGTTTTGTCTAGGGTTGTTTTTAGAGCTTTTGGCAGTAATGAAAATGCTCTCTATCTAGGCTTTCTAATAAGGTAGCCACTTGCCCAAGTTGTGCAACTCTTGGAATGAGGCTATTGCAGCTGAGGAATCGAACATATGGTTTTATTAATTGATTTACTATTTTATATTCTTTTATTGTATTCATTGCAGTAAGTATGCTTAACATGAGATCCTACTTATTAACCATGTTTAAGAGAATCACACAGTTTTGTTGACTATAGGCATAATGTTGTACAGCAAATCACTAGAACTTACTCATCATGCACGAATAAAATTTTATATCCACTGAATAGCAACTCCCAATCTACTCCTCCCCCATTTGCTGACAACTACCATTCTACACTCAGATACCTCATGTAAAGAAAATCATGCAGTATTTGTCTGTGACTGAATTATTTCACTTAGCATAATGTCCTCAGGGTTCAACCTTATTGTTACATATTACAGGGTTTCCTTCTTTTTTAAGGGTGAATAATATTTTATTGTGTATCTGATTCATATTTTTAAAATATATTCATCTGTCTATGGACAGTTAACTTTTTCCCATTTTGGTTATTGTGAACAGTGCTACAATGAATATGTGAGTGCTTAGACTTCTTTATGATCTTAATTTCAATCATCTGGATAAATACTCAGAGGTAGGATTGCTGGATCAGGAAATATTTCTGGTTTTAGCTCTTTGAGAAAACTGCCTACTGTTTTCTACAGCAACTTCAACATTTTGTATTCCCATCAACAGTGTACAAAGGTTCAAATCTGTTCATTTCATTAATAGCACTTTTTTTTAATAAGAGCCAAAATAATGAGCTTGAGATGTTATCTCATTATGATTTTTACTTGCATTTCCCTCATAATTAGTGACTTTGACCACTTTTTGATAGAGCAATTGGTGATGTGTATATCTTTGGAGAAATCCTTGTTCACATCCTTGGCCCATTTTTGATTAAGTAGTTTTTATTTGGATTTGTTTTTGTTTGTTTTGTGTTTTGCTTTTGAAATTTTGCTTTATTGGTCATTGAGATATATGAGTTATTTATGTATTTCAGAACTTAACTACTTATCAGATATGTGGTCTGCAAATATTTTCTCCCATTGGGTATATTGCCTTTAAACTCTTGACTATTTCCTTTGATGTATAGAAACTTTTTATTTTAATTTTGCCTCATTTGTCTATTTTTGAATTTATTTCCTATACATGAAATCATTGTCAAGATTAATGACAGCTTTCCCCATATTTTCTTCAAGGATTTTTAATTTCAGTTTTTATTCTTAAATTCTTAAGTTATTCTGAGTAATTTTTATGTAGGTTGTAATATAAGGATCCAATCACATTCTTTTGTACATGAACATCGTTTTCCCAGTACCACCTGTTGAAGAACTGTTCTTTCCCCAGTTTGTATTCTTGGCACTTAAGATTTATTTACTGCTTGGATTTCTTTACTTTTTTTTCTTTTTTGTGTCAGGGATTGAACCCAGACTTTCTTAACCACTGAGCCTTATCCCCAGCAATTTTATTTTTTTATTTTGAGTCAGGGTGTCACTGAGCTGCTGAGGACCTTCATTTACTTTTAAATATTCTCACATTTCTTGTATAAAACATATTGCACAGGTCAACCACAAATGTTTGCTTTAGCATGTTTTCCCCATAGGGTTTGAAGCCAGAGTCAGTCTACCACTTTGCAACATCCCTAACCCTTCTTTATAAAATTTTGAGACAGGGTCTCATGTAGTTGTCTAGGCTACTTGATCTCCCTACACTTCTGCCTCAGCCTCCTGAGTCACAGGGATTACAGGCATAGGCCACTGTGTTCAGCTGTATTTAGCCTTAGTAGAACTCCAATGAAACTTCTTGTAAATAATCCTAACTAATGATTGATTTGACAATTGTTACTTTCTTTTGTGATATTTTTAGTTTCAAATTCAGGAAACAAACTACTATTAAAATGAACTTTCTGATGTTCACTTCATCTACTCTGATTATGGGAATTAATATCTCTGAACATGGCTGCTTTTATTTACTTAATAATTGTAATTTTTATTTTTTAAATTTTTTCAGTGTAAAATTATTACTATGCTTTACCAATAAAACTAAATAATGGCAAAAAAAACCCTCACCATAAACATAAACATAATCTTATCATTAAACATTTGTGATATGCAATGGAAAAATTGCCCATGATTTCACAGACATGTGGCACACTAGAAATACCTGCTTCTTTCCCACATCAGACACTTTTCGGAGCAAGCCTCAGCTTGAGATGCAATTCATCACAGTTATCCCAGGTCACCACGTGTTCCTCCATGTCATTTCACAGGGGAACACAACATGACATGGTGTAATTAAAGGAACGCAATGTGGTGGCTTCCATTAGAAAAAAAGGATGTGTTTTCCAGATCAGCTCATAGGTCTCTAGTCCAGCTGCCACAGAGAGGTTCGGAAGCTTTTGTGATGAAAACTGGCCAATCTCATGTGTTCAAAGGCACAAGGTCTGTACATTGCTGCCCATTTCTATTAAAAACCAAGTCAACCACTGTCAGAGAGTGTTACAGATCTCCTCCCTCAAGCTGCGATCTTGTCAGATCTCATAAGCCAAACAAGGTTGGGGCTGGGTGCATTACCTGGATAAGACACCTATTAGGAAAAAAAGAAGGTATTCTGGGTTGAGATCCCTGAGCCATTTCACCTTCCCAGGCCAAGTGGGATCACCTTACGGCCAGTGCATTTGGATTTAGTACCTTGGGCTGTGAGCCTATACTGGGAACATGTTTGTGGATCACAAATTGTGCTTTCCTTCCCGAAGTTGGGGAGAGTCTTGTCTTGCTATCCTGGCTCTGTTCCAGTTCAGCTAATTGCTTCCTCTAGCTTTAAATTCCCCCTGCAGTGTCTATTGAAGGCTGTCTTCTTCATTTATGATTCTAAACTGTTGTGCCATGTTGCTGTGTGCTGGCAAGCAGCTGTTGCGCTCCATTCCAGCTGTGGTAGAATTGTTGTAGTGGCCAGAGTGAACTGTACGCATGCCATACGCAATCGAGTAGAGAGGAGTTGTAAAGTCCTGGAGCTCATCCCAATGATGTATGCCATTTCAGTGAAAAATTATTCTATATAATCATATAGATGCAAATGCAGTTATATACTCCCACAGTCTAGACTTGTTAACTCACTACCATCTGTCTGAGATGAATTCTCAAAAGGAAACCCGGGTGGTGAGGCAAAGTGTGGGCTGGAAGTTGTGAAATTGGAAACTCTTATTTTCGTGATATTTATTTTTATTTTTATTTTTAATTTTTTGGTTTAGCAAGAGCATTCTAACTTAAATTAGTCATTGAAAAAACTTAACCATGTCAGCATATAGACTTTTATTTAAATGTTCCATTTTTTTCTAATTTTTAAAAAAGAATGTTATTTTGCTACCTATGAAAATAACTTGCCACATGCCAAAGACTAGAGCATAAAATGTTTGGCATGGACACATAGAAAAGGACCTGCAAAATCACGTGAAATGATTTTATTTTGGACAAAGATCTTCCTTGGTCCTTACTGAATTCCATAATCAGAACAAAAGCATTGATCTTGGGAATTTTCCACTGATGCCCTCATCTCAATCCCTGTTTTCTTGCTCCCTCTAGCACCTCATTCTCCTAGCCAATACACTTGTTGATCTGTACACCTGCCTATTTTAAAACTCTCATTTTCTCTTTAACAAGCAATGTACTGCTGGGTGTGGTGGCACTTGCCTCTAATCCCAATGGTTCAGGACGTTGAGGCAGGAGGATCATGAGTTCAAAGCCAGCCTCAGCAATTTACCAAGACCCTAAGCAACTTAGCAAAAACCTGTCCTTAAATAAAAAATTAATAAAAAGGTCTAGGGATGTAGCTTAGTGGTTAATCGCCCCTGGGTTCAATTCCTGATACCAAAACCAAAAACAAACAAACAAAAGCAATGTACTTTAGTGTAAAAGGAAACAAGAAGCTAAACTAATTTCTATGAAAGTGAGTATCACTATGTTTGCCTGATCCATGGTCCTTGAATCCTGTCTGACACAGGTACGTATTTTGGGATGATCCTTATTGCCGGTGCTCTGTCATCTCTTCCTTTGTTGTAAATCATCTTTCTATTAAACTTGGTCTCCACCAAACTTGAAAATCCGGTTCAGGATGCCTCTTTGTAATTATGCCTCAGGAATTTTAGTTTGGGGTTTTCATCTCCTTGGCTTTTGAGTCTCGGGTTTCCACCTGTTAAGGCTGGGCTTGATTGACTCTTCCTACTATTCTCACATCAAGAAGACAAGCAACTCAGTGAGACCCTGTCTCTACATAAAACACAAAATAGGGCTGGAGATGTGGCTCAGTGGTCGTGTGCACCTGAGTTCAATCTCCAATACCAAAAAAAAAAAAAAAAAAAGACAGTTTTTTACTGTCCTCAACACTAGCCGTATTGGCGGTCCTGATAAAGGTCACCTCTGACAGCCTCCTATTGAAGAATGCAGAAAGAGAGAGAGAAAGGAATAGACTTAGGGAAAAAAACAAAAATGGTTTGAACTCCTATATTCGTAACTGTATTCAGAGGTGATGCTTTGGGATAAAAGTCCAAAATTCTGTTTTCTGATACAAACATTTTATTTATTTCCTTTTGTCATTGGGTAAGTCAGCATTTTCTTTAAATAAAACATTATAACAGAATTAGAGACTTTAAATTTGTAATTATGAGATTATTTGATAAAAATTCTCACTCCATGTCCACAGGAGTACAAAATTATGGACACTGTGAATCCAGCCTGTAAAACCTGATGTCTGTTCACATTCAGATGTGAAAGTCTGTTGGACTTTTCCTCTGTAGTTATTTAGTAGACAAGGAACTCTGGACTTGTTTGTATTGATACTTATTGACAACATCACACAAGTTAGAGAATCAAAGAATCCGGGTTACAAATCTCTTAAATGCCAGCATCCTTGCAAGGTTTATTTGATTTCTATAGTCTTGCTTTCCTTATTAATTAATAATGTCCTGCCTATAGGGCTTTTGAACCATCATGGGATAAAGAACATTCTTCTATCATGCTCACTGAATCTGAGATGGAAATTTCTGCAAAAATGCTTTGAATTTTTGGTGTTATTGTTATTTCTGAAATTAGAGGATCACTAGGGTTAGAAACTATACATGCTAATAAATACTTCAGAGGTAGTGTTTTATTTCATGATACAGATAAGGGCATATGAGTAAAATCAAGTTGGAGAAAAGAGTTTGAGAGTTCTAATTTGCCTTGCAATTTATCAAGTATCCATGATGTTGTGTGTTCAATATAATTCAATTTAAACCAGAGTAGAGCGAGGTGATGTAAACTCACTGCACTTTTGGAAGTCTAAACCTAAATCTTCAAACTCTTCATACACTGGCTGTTCTGATTTTCTACTAAATTATAGAGTTTGTATGAGAATCTCTCACCCTCACTTTAGGGGAAGACTGTCTTAGTGGCCTCATAATAATAATTCCATAGTTCTTAGGCCAGTGGATAGGCTTGGGCTGTCCACACTTTCTTCTGCCTGCCAATTCTGCTGATTTTGAAAGTCTATTTTTTTTAAATGAATTTCTCTTTGAACTTACCTGCACAGACTGTTCTCTTTTACTTCTGAAATCCCATTTAGACTTCTATAGATATTTAATCCCATACTTTCAGTTCTCTGATGTTATTTTCTATTATAGTATAGTAACAAACAACCCCATAATTTTCAGTGTTTCTTTGCACATCTATGTGCTTTGAGTATGAATGCTCATAACCATGGGAAAAATTATTACCAAGGAAAATATGTACAGGGTACTCAATAAATTGTTTCCAAACTAAAGCTACACATTTCTCTTATATTTCTGTCATCTCTGAATAAACAACAAAAAAGTGGAAGACTTAAGATGGGGAGACCTATTCCAGTAGAACAAAGTTTCTAAATACAAACAGATTTCTTTTCTCAGTATGAATGTATCCTCATTTGATGAAATCTACAAAGGCCTTGCCTGGTCTGTTAATGCCATGGGTGGGTATACAACCAACAACTGCCCCCACTACTAGGAATAATGATTCCCCAATACCTGGGTGGTATATTTCTTCCTGCATCAGACTATTTAATCACTTTCCAACAGGCTCTTCTATTCACATGTCCACTTGATCTACATTAATTATTTTAACCGACATCCTTGTTAAGTGAAATTGTTTTTCCTAGCCGACTATAAATAGCTTCCACCTTATTCATCATTTATCTCTTTGGAGATCACACTGGCTGCATTTATAAAGAAAGAAAGCCACAACTTGGCCAAGATACAGGAAGCAGCCCTCTCGAGGGACAAAGGAATTTCACAGTTATTGGAGAGACACAGCTTATTTTTTTCTTGACAACACACCCAGGACAGGGCATTGGCTTTCCTTTAAGTGTGAAAGATTGCTTTTTGTAGTGTTCTTTCTCTGTTGCCTGAGGAGGCGGCAAAGGAGAAACACCAGTAACAAAGAGGGAAGCAACCTGAATAACTAAAATTAATAAAGCCTTATCTTCTGTCACCTTTTCTCACACACACATTAACAAAGAATTATTCAAGGTTAAAAATGTATTTTAAAGAGAAAAATAAATAAGGAGTAAGTTTACTGTGAGTGTACTTAAAATGGTTAGTTAGTTAGCTTCCCAATATCTCTACTCCAAAGAACTGACAAGTGAAAATGAGAAGAAATTCAGTTTAAATAATGCCCAAGAGATTCAAGCTCATATTATTGCTGTTTCTACTGATATTAAAGCCCCTGGTATCAGTCAGGACTCAATTATACTCTACTAGCAACCAAATCCATAATTTTAGTGTATTTAAAGTGAAAAACTTTTTTATTTGCTCATGCTATGTCTCAACCTATGGTCAGATGGGTCTTCTGTTCCAGTGTGTGTAGGCATCAGTAAAAAATTTACTTTTTGGAGTACTGCTATTCAGGTTCTAGGATACAGGCAAATTGCACATGAATTTTAAGGACTTTTGCCTGGAAGTCACATGCTACTTCATTTATCATCTGACTACTCAACGCAAGAATGATACCTGGTATTGCCTAAACGCAAGCATACTGGAAAGTACATCCTGGAACCATCCTGGAAGTGTACTAGCAAACATATTGTTTAAACAGCATGAATGACTTCCATGAACCATCTTTCTGATATTAAATATCCATTTACATTTTTATTTTTTTCCTATGTGTCTTTCCTCCACAGGAAAGATTCTTATGTTCCTTCTTATCAAATTCAAAATCCAGGATTTCTAGGAGATGAAGAGTGGTCTTATATTAGGTTTTGATATGGTTACTCTTGATCAAGATGCCTATGAATAAAAAGAGTCAGTTTCTATGGGCATCATATTGACTATTTAGCAGCTGTCCACCAAAAAAATCAATGAGGTTGTCACTTTTTCTTGTTAAAACAATTCTCCTGTCAAGTTGGTTAATTCACTGATCTTAATTAACAATTGAATTCCATAGACCAAAAAGCAGTCTACTTGGTTATGTGACAATTAACTATTATGAGTATTAGGAAGACTAATTAAAATAAAGGCAGAAGCACTCAATTTTGGCTAAAAGGGATTTATAGACAAAATCTGGGAGTTCTATAGCTTTTCTTTGGAGTAGTTTTTGTTGTTTGGTCTTCTTCTTCCTTTCAATAGCTTTAATATTTCATTTTTGTACTTTGCAAATATTGTTTGACAATGTGTGTGCATGAGTATGAAGGGTCAGTAGGATTGATGGAAAATTAATGCAACATTTTTCAAGTTGATAGTAAGTTTTAGAAGTTCAGAGTCAGTAGTTAGAGGTTCTGATTGTGAGTCCTCTGCATTTGATAAAATTCCCTCTGTTCTCTTATTTTTCCAACACTTCATATGATCTTAGAGTTTGTTCTTCAGATACTTTTATAGCCTCCTATCAATGGCATGTGAATTGTAAAATGAAGCATATCATAGAACATCCCCATTAATAAAAGATCACATCATTATTTCATAGGTTTATTTCAAAGAAATAGAAGTTTCCACTTTAACCAAAATACTTTCAGTTTTAAGCAATTGACTCCTGACTCAAACTAGGTTACATTTTTAAAAGTATATATCAGTGGTTGGTCTGTATATCAAACAACCCCAGAATTCAGTGACTTAAAATAACAATAATTTATGAAGATCAAGAATCTGTAGGTCAGTTGGTATCAGTTGAACAGCTCAGCTTTAAGCTCTAGCTACAGATAAGCTTGGATTCTTACAGTTATACTTACGTCTGTTCCACGCATATCAATTTATGAAGCCCATGCTGAAAGGAAAAGTGTCACTTTTCATGTTAATGAAGACAGACTTGAGGACAAACTCAATGGGGCAAATACCTTGTAAGCCACTGCTTACATCACATTTGTTAACATGCAAATGGCAAAGCAAGTCATGGGGTCATACTCAGCTCAAAGAATATGGAAAGTGTGTTCCTCCCACTAGGGTGATAGAAAAGAAGAAAAGAAAAAATAGGTACTTTCGGACAGTAATCTGATCTTCCACAAAGAGCATCTTATTGGTTCATGTAAAATGCAGTCCAAGGGAAGTAAATCAGACTGCACTGTTTGACCAAGGGCAGACCATAGCCTTTCTCTCTCTCTCTCTCTCTCTTTGTCTATGTCCCATCTCTGATTCCTCTATATGTTGACTTTATTCTCTGGCAGATTTCTTAACATAATTAAAATCATGTTATTTTAAAATTATGGTAGAACTATTTTCTTTTGTATTATTATACAAATGGAAAAGGAATATTTTCTTCCCACAGGAGCCATAGATCAAACTTCAGAGAAGTTTCAGAGTGGTTTAGCTGGAACTTGATGTCCAGTCCATATCAATCACTAAGGTCAAAGGAAGGGTGTATTTGATTCATAAACCTAGATTAACCCATATGTTGAGAGAATGGTGCACAAAATTGAACTTTCTCAGCTGAGACAACCAGAGTGTGGATCAGATACCACCTGCAATAGTTTACCTGAACTGTCAATTTGATGGGATTAAGAGATGCGTAAATTTAAGGGACTTCTTGGTGTGTTGATTAGGGTGTTTCCAGAAATGGTTGCCATGTGAGAAAGCAAACGGAGGGGCACGAGCCATCTTGAATAGAGGTGTCACAATTCAAAAGTGGAAGAAGGAGAAGCCACGCAGACACAAGCTCAGTTCTTCTTGAACAGGTGTTTTATTTACTACTGTAATTGTCTAAGGACACAGGGCTCCAGCTTCTTCTATCTTCCAAAGTGGACTCTGAACAATGACCCTTCAGGTGTTCCCAGGTTTTCAATCTCAGAAAGGAGTTGCATCATTAGTCCCTCTTGTTGTGAGGTTCTAGTTTCTTAGACTGAACAGCTACCTCTGGCTCTCTAGCCTGCAAGATGGTCCTTGTGGGACTATCTGGTTTTGGGTCATGTGAGCAAGTTTACAAATCTATATCTATTTATCTATATATAAATAGATCTAAAACTATCTATCTATCTATCTATCTATCTATCTATCTATCTATCTATCTATCTACCTACCTATCTTCCATCCTGTTGGTTCTGTTCATGTAGAGAATTCTATTGGGTAAGGCAAATTGGGTAATTATAACAAAAACTATTAACTATGAACAAGTAAACAATGATGTCTACTACATTAATAGTATATAACTAATATGCACATATCTTACATAAAATAAGTAGATTATCCCATATAAATCCATAGATGTGGAATGAAATTTAGTGGAATTTCCCTATATACAAATATTTAGATTAACCTTTACTGAATTTTCATCAAAAGAAACCATTTTCTGGGTTCCAGAATAAGTGATCATTTCTACTTGACTTTTACGTATTCACAGACAATAATATTTATATTTTAATCAAAATACAAATTTGTAATGCAATTCCAACAAAAATCTTGAGTTCAGGGAGCTTAGATACAACAAAATAATATTTTGTTTAAGTAGAAGGCAAAGAAGGCACCAAGATAACAAGTAATTTCCCCAACATCACAGCAGGATTTACTGTCAAAAATCATTCAGCGTAGACACATGAGCTGAAATACACAATGAAGTTTAGATTTAACCAGACTCAGTACTTAAATAGGTGAAATTAACATGAGTATGGGCAGTGTCCTCTTTTCCCTTATCTATAGATGGAAGTTGCATGGTTTGAATTTCTTCCCCAAAGTTTCTGTGTTGAAAAATTTATCAGCAATGCTACAGTGCAGAGAGGTAGCACCTTCAAGTGATATTTTCATTAACACATTAATTTAAAAAGTGGTCTAGTTATAAAAGCAAGTTCAGCCCACTGTTGGTCTCTCTCTCTCTTCCTTTATCACTCTCTTACCTTCTGCTATATGATGATGCAGGAAGATGGCCGCCACTAGATCCTGCCACCTTCATATTGGACTTCCTAGCCTCCAGAACTGTGAAACATATGTTTTTCTTTATAAAATTTCCAGTCATTGGAATTCTGTTATAACAAAACAAAGCAAACTAAGATAAGCATTTCTTTCTAGACCATGTTCCTATTAGAATAGCCTAATGGTGTAATCTTCCCCATTTTCCACAGTTTAGAGATTCACAGATACTGACATGCATACTGTCCTGCAGTATGCCCAGAGTCATAAATAAGTACCCATTGCTGAGGCTTTTCAGATTCTACCAGACATTTCTATGGACAGCCAAACATATTGTTGGTCTTCACAGAGTTAACTTCAATTTCAAATTTCCTGATTTTGCTCCTGAAGGATATTTTGGGACCATAGTAGATGAATGGAAGATGCACAAGAAAGGGTGAGAGTTTAGCCAAAACAGGAATATATGTGTTTATGAGGGAAACAAGCACATTGGTTGGCCTGACACTGGTGTGTTCCTTTCCTGAGAGGCCAGGCATGACAGTATATGTGTGATGTACATATGCCCACCTGAAAACTTTGGTAGAATAAGAAGAAAAACAAAGACATTTAGCTCGATTAGAGTGTTAGCTGAATTGTGTTCTATTCTTTCTCACTTTGGCCAGAGCCAATTTAAGCAGATCTTCATTTTCTTCTCATGCTCCATTTCCACCAAATGTCTTTTCACTTCAGATAAAGCCTCTCTCAGCCAGACTTTACTTCTGTCTTGCACTGGCATAATTACAGAAAATTGCACTGTTTGCTCAATTTTTGCAAATTGAGCTAATGCAAAACTATGTAAATTATTTACCAAAAAGGAGCAAAATCAAACAAGTAAATGGGCTTGTGCTACGCATTAAGAGAGCAGAATGGCACAGCCAGCTTCCTGGTTATGGAGCCAACTTGATTAACTCAGCCTACAGCTACAGAGTGGGACTCCCCTTGCTTGGCTCTTGAGAGTATTAGAAGGGGTGACTCTACCCACTCTCCAGAGCGCTAATCATTTTTTTTCCAACTTTTGAGTCAGCTGGAGGATTTGGAGAGGTCAATATTTTGCAGTCTAATTAAGGCAAAGTTCCCCTCTTCCTACTGCTTCTCTTCTTCCTCATTCCTTTCTTTTCTTTTTCTATATGTTTCCTTCCCTTCCTTCTAATCTACTCCTTTACCAAAAAGAACTTGTTTTTCTGGAACAATGGTTAACTAAGGATGTAACTCTTAATTTCAAAAGTTTTTTGTTTTGTGGTTGTTTTCTGTGAGGCCATTTTAATGGATTAGAAGCCTTGTTAAGAAGAGAATCTACTTGGGTAGATTTCAAGTCACATCTGTGTGGTTAGTAAAAAGCATAAGAAAAACCCTCGTGGACAAGAGTAATTCCTTTTCACTTGACCTTGAGAACACACTTTGCCTGCCTAGGTCTTGCCTAAATCAAATTTCCTGTGTTCTCCTAACTTTCTTGTTCTTGAATACTTCTGGTTTCTCTCTACACTTAGCTTCAGTAAGGAGGTACAGAAAGAATCAAGAAATGGCATGAGGAGCCAAGATTGAGAATAGAAATTTTATATGTTTGTTTGTCTTTGGCCATAGAGTTTACATTTGTGTTTGTTCTGAGAAGAGAACCATATTTTAAAATTTTAATTCAAGTTGATTCAATGTACTTCATATTTGGAATTCCTCTGAATATCTTGTGAAGAAAAATATAAATAAATAGAGGAGAAAAAACTCAACATGAATATATTGAACAATAATAATAGAATGAATCTAAATTATATGTGGCCTAGAAGTTCAGCAAAGGAATAGAATCATAAAAATTTGTGAATTTTAGTAATTAAAAAGGTACAATCATGCAGTAATTTAGCATGTCCTGTGCAAAGAATACAGTAGTGAACAAGATAAACATAGTCCTTTCATGAGATTGATATGGAAGAAAAAGGACTTGTGTTTTGAATAATGGGCAAGGTTGAATAATGCTAATAGAAATTTAAGGGTATAATTATCAGGGAAAAAAATATGATAAAAACATTGGAATGTGAGGGAACTTTTCAGAAATGATTGGTGGAAATACCTCTCTGGGGAGAGAAATTTCATTACTTTGTGTATATGGGTCATACATTGACATTCGCATTCATACATGGATATAATTAAATACGTGTATTAATGTATGTGGTTGTGTAATAGGTTTGCCATTTAATTTCATTTTATTATCAATTAAATTTATTTTTTTATAGTGCTGGACTGAAACCTGAGGTTTTGAAATGCTTGGTAAGCTCTCCACCCGCAAGTTGTACCCCTAGTCTGTAGGAATTTTATTTAAGGAGACAAACTGGCCTAATTAATTGGTGTGTTATGAAAACTGATTTTGAAAAATCTCCACTTGATTTTAATGTTTTCTTCACTGTCTAGGTGTTGTGATTTATCCTATTCTACAACATGAGCAACATTAAATTTCATATCCCTTTTGAACTTCATGATGTATACAAAAGTGAAAATGGTACAACTTAACATTCCTTCGTATGTTCCTAAGCCCAACATTGTTTCCCTTCTTTTTCTTCTGTTTAACATATTTGGGGAATTAAAACAGAGAGAAGAATAATCTCTCCTATATCACATACTATATGTTATCACAGATTTAGAGTTTGCATCCAATGCATATCGTATTAGGAATATAGTCTAAAAAAACACAATTCATTTTATTAAGTTCAGTTCAAAGTGAAAGCCCTTTGGAAAGTGGTAGATGGTTCAAATAGTTACTATGATAATTTAAAAGTTGGTATATGGGATATTGTAGCTAGGGGTTTGTTTAATTAGCTTAAAAGTGACAATTCATATATGTGGCACTAATACCTTATTTCCTGCATATATACTGTTGGAACTGTTTAAACAAAATCAGAAAATCTCAAATTAAAAAAAACAAAACTGATTTTCTTTGCCCCCAGTCATCTCAATCTCAGCATCACCATTCTCCTCTTAGAGATAAACTCTTTGCTCCAAAGAACAAAAATACCACCAGTTTTTCTTTGTCCATAGTGTCTAGGTCCTCTCCTTACCATGCTTCCTTGACATTTTTTCTTCTTTCCTGAAAACATTTCCTCCAACAATTTCATTAACGGTCACAGCTTCAACTCTCAACTCCAAGGAAGTAACATCAAATCTCACAACTCTTTACAATGTGACCAAATTTTCAGCCTCCCATTCTCCATTACTGCTTGATGAACATTACCTTCTGGTTTTATGGCCAGCCACAAACTTTCAACACAAATTTTTCTAGAAAGTATTTTTATTCCTGTTTCCAATTTCTTTCTTCCCTCCCTCCCTGCCTCCCTCCCTTTCCTTCCCTTCCTTCCTTCCTTCCTTCCTTCCTTCCTTCCTTCCTTCCTTCCTTCCTTCCTTCCTTTTTAATGAAACTACTACTCTTTTAGTTACCTGGGCTGGCATTCTCAGAATGCATATGTAATTACTTTTTCTTGTCAAATTAATCAATATCATTTACAAATCATCCTGCTTTGTAATGTTTTTGTTGCTTATATCCAATATTATTTGATTCCCTTGCTGCATTTCTGTTGCAAATTCCCCGTGTTCCTTGTCTAATGCAGACTTTGACTGATCTCTCTCTGCTGTCCTGTGCCCATTGCCCCGCTACACCATTGATCTTGTAAGATACAATCATCTCTAAGATAAGATGACACCTCACTCCCTCAGTAGAGCCTACGATACAATAGATCAAGGTGGCTATAGTTGTTAGAAAGTTCAGAACTAAGCTTGGAAATGCCTACAGCAAATTTACAGAAATTACATCACACATCATGTGCTTTCACATTTAGCTTCATTTTTTCTTTCTTACTTTCACTTTGTTGAGTTTTCTCTAGCGCTTTTAATTTTTCTTCAAGTTTCATTTAATCATATTTTACATATGTTTGTATGGATCTAACTACTATTGTCACTGAACACCTTTTTAGAGACCACAACAAAAGTGTGGGATTAAACAAAAACCCCTGCCAATACCTGTCATTTATTATTATCCCTGTTTTGGGGAGTGAGTGACTGGGATCAGCTAAGTGGCTCTTAATCAGGGTGTCTCATGCAATTGTGATCATACAATGGATATGGTTGGAGTTGTCTCCCAGGTTGCCTCACTCAAATATTTAGCATCTGGGGTGAATAGATGCAAATGACTAATGTAGGAAATGCAGCGGTTCCTGCAATCCCCCGTTTGTCACGACGTCCTCGTTGCAACACAGCAAATTTGGTCTCGCTGGAATTCTTATAGGATGGCACAGAGCTCCAAAATCACTTGGCTTGGGAGATTCAGGCAAAAGCCATATCATATGCATTTGGAAGTCACATAGTACAACATCTGCACAGTCCTACTAATTTAGTAAGCCACAGGGCTGACTCAGTTTCACAGCAAGAGATATAGGTTTACCTCTCCAATGGCAATGTGCTGCAAGACCATGTTTGATGTCAGATATTTTCGTTTCCATTGTTGAGAAATAAAATCAGCAACAGTGGATTAAGGTAGATCATAAGTAAAAATATTTATAAAAATAATTTATTTTGCCAAATCCAGTCTTTGTCACCTACTTACCCAACCTGCTAAAGATTCATCTCCCTATAGCATGATACTTATCCTATAACACTCTACCAATCAATAGACAACCTTTCTCACTGTGTGATGTGCTAATTTGGATAATGTGATTTTAAAAGGCTTTTGTGGCCAAAATTTGTTAAAACATTTAAATAACTGTCTACACTATAGAACTCAAAAATGTAGATTATGAATGATCAAGAAGAATACATACTACATACAAGACCCTCACAACAATTTAAGATCCTTTTTATTCATATTCCCTATCGATACTTTTTTCAGTACTTTTATTGTGTAACATGTACTGTGGAAGGCATTGATCTGCACAATACCATCACAGATCCTGTGTGCAGAATAATCATATAATCTACCATCTAAACCAGGCACCTTTGAGACAATGAAGATTGCTTTTAACCATTGCCAGTGTTCATGCTTTCAGACACCCTGGAGTAAGGGACACTCTACTTAATTGGCTTAATGTGCTCTCCATGCAAGGTACTAAACCAGCTTCACACACTCATTCTCCTGTCCTACATTCTTCATTCCCAATCTCCTGCTACCCATCAGCTTTTGGACATAGCAGCACTTCCTTTACAATCTCTCACTTTTATAATTGCTCATGGAGCTACAACATCCTCACACCAATTGGGCAACTTTACAAGTTCTCTAGACAAAGGTAAAACCTTTCAATGAGCCATCATCATGGCACTTCCCCAAGAGAAGCTTTGGTCTGTCCCATGTCACAGCTTCCTCTATCCATACTATCTCCTTCTTTATCACTGGGTGACCCAAGTGTGTTGTGTTAACGTTTTACTATTTTTGAATTGATAATCATCAAGTCATGACACATCTAATTCACAGATAGATACATGTTTCTCCCAATTTTTTTACCCAAATGTAATTAACTAATAATGGTTTGCAGGACTTAAGACTGAATCTTGCCTAGTGCTTGTGTCAAAGACAAATTGAATGAAGACATTGTCCAAATCTTTGAAGGGGAAAGGAAAACTACATATGTGATATGATGAGTTTAAATATGTGCATAATTTCAAAGAAAATAATAAGTTCAATAAAAATCTATTTTCATTAAGACTATTGACATAAAATTCATAAAAACATTTATGCTATTACAGTCTTATTTTTCAGGAAAGGTAAAGGAAAATTGTAGCATTTAGAAGTAAAATGGGAGAGAATGAACTTTTAATAGATAGCACTTTCATTTCTTCTCTTTAATCACTTTTTTTGGGGGGGTACCAGTACCAGGGATTTTGCCCCACACTTGACCACAGAGCCACATCTTCAGCCCTGTTTTGTATTATATTTAGAGACAGGGTCTTACTGAGTTGCTTAGCACCTGGCTTTTGCTGAGGCTGACTTTGAATTCACGATCCTCCTGCCTCAGCCTCCCAAGCCATGGGAGCCGTGCCTGGCTCTTTAATTCTTTTAATTGTTTTAATCATACTTCCTTTTATGAAGATAGATGCTCCTTTCAAATTGGAAAGATAAAGAACTGAAAAATACCCTATGTTTAATGTGAACTACAAGAGACTTGAAGGGCAAGAATATTTATCTCCTTTCACATTTTCCCACCATGCACTGGGCCACTCTTTGTTCACATCTGGCTCACAAGTTGAACTTCACAGACTTGGGTATATTTCTCAACCCCTGGGTTTTGGAAAAAATCTCACCTTTGTAAAAGCGCAAGGAGAATGTGAAGATCAGAGTTGTTAGAATGCCTAATGGAGATGATGTGAGTGGGTGCAAGGAAGCGAAGCAAACTAGGAAAGGACAGGAAAGAATGACCTACATAATTAAGTACATCTAAAGGTAGCAAAGGCGGTGCAGTCCTGAGGAGCCTAGGCATCTGATAGAAACTAACACACTCATGAGCAAAACCAGAGAGAGGCTTGAAGCCGAAGAAATGAAGTTCACAATTTAAAAAGGATATTAGGGGTTTAGCTCGAGGGAAAGAATGGCCTGATTACTGGAGAGCAGGGAGCATTACCTTGTCAGAAGCATCCTGAATGAAGTGCAGACAAAAGCTATGAGAAAAAAAATATGTCATAGGTGACTTCGTACAAGGGACATTCAGCAACAGAATGAATAAAATACTAGTTCTACTTACAGGTAATGAAAGCATAAAATTATCATGATCAATTGATATCTTGATTATCAGATCATCAAGAACTAGTTGTCAAATGATGCAACTGCAAGAATACCTATTGTAATCATTCACATTCTTATGTACCTTTCATTCTGTCATCCATGATCTGCTTATAATTCCAGCATTGGGCCATCCCAGATCCTGGATCCACAGTTCCTGGTACACATGGTATACAAAAATTTTGAAACTCTGAAATCCAAGTTCTCTTCCTACATCTCTTACCCTTCATGCTTCCTGGCTCAGCAAGGTCAACCTTGTCTAACACTGGAATGAACATTATAAAAACACAAACCCATACCTTCAAATGAGATATTTCTGACCTCCAGGAGTATTTAACCATCTGCCCACATAGTATCTCCTAAATAGTCTCAGAACATTTTAAACTTGATATGGTTAAAAATAAACTTGACAAAATTATCTTCCATGTTTTCTTGTCTTTGAAAAAGTCGCCACCTTCCACTCAATTTATATAACATGGAAACTAAGAATTACCCAGAAATTGACTGTATGTGTTTAACTCTAAGTTTTGTCCATATCATTGTCTAAATACTTTTATCCTATTTCTCTTCATATCTACATCTTGGTTTTATTCCAAGCTGTCATTTTTATTTCTAGACCTTTTCCATTAGTTATTTTACTGGTCTATCTTTATTTTTACTCTTTCCCACTTATACCTTTTCTTCATATTCTAGCCAGTATTATTTTAAAATGAAAATTCAAATATTTTTATTGACTTCAAATCTATTCAATTTATTGTTCATAAAATGTAATTGGCATTTCTTCACTTGGCTTTGGTCTGATCTGATTCCGTCCTGATACCTCCTCAGCTTTATCTCATGGCTGAATCTATCCCCTTCTTCCTGTTCAGTCCTTCCCATATTGACACATGCTTTGCCTCTGACTTGAAGTGTTTTTCTCTGCATCAATCATTGCTCTTCCTAACTGCTTACTGACCATTTTTATGGCAGAAATCACAGAGCTTCCTGATTGGGTTTTACACTTGTGGAAGTGTGCACTTGGACTAGAGCATTATCACTGTAACAGTTTTACATTGGTTTGTGTGGTTGACAATGTTTTTTTCCCTCCTTTATTAAAATATATGTTCAATGAGATCATTTTGTTTGTCATCATAGTTCCAGGATTTCAGTCTGTACTCAGTAGATATTAAACATTGAATGAAGACTTCATAGATGGGTAAATTTCTCCATTAGTGAATCAAAAGGTACAATGGTAACCCAGATAGATGAGAGTGTATATCTTTTGTTTTTGTAAATCTTTTTAGTTGTAGATGGACACAATATCTTTATTTATTTTTATGTGGTGCTGAGGATGGAACCCAGTACCTCACACATGAGAGGTAAGCACTCTACCACTGAGCTACAGCCCCAGCCCTGAGTGTCATATCTTTTTGTCCTCCTCAGAAAGAGGGTAAAGAGTTGTTAAAATGTATGATATTAGTATAGAAAATTAATTAATTGTTGAGTTTATGTTTTAGTAAATCTCAAAGGAATGCATTGTTCTAGTGAGGATATTCCTGATTGCCAAGGATAGTAACTAGTCAAGGGGTTTAGACTGTTTTTAAACTGTGTCATGAAAACCTAGAGTAGGGAATAATAAAAGAAAGAAATACAGCAGGCCAGAGCCAGTTGGCAGTAATGAAGGAAGGAGTGATTGCCAACAACTGCACTTTTCAGTGAGACAAGAATGTGATCAAAACGATTAAAACCTCAGGGATCAAGCATCAAGTCAGTGCACTTGCCAGCCAGCAATCAAATCTTCATCCAATGTACCAGAAAAAACACTGGCAGGAAACCAAAGCCAATTTGTATTTGGTTATAAAGTGTCTTAGCTGTTGTCAACTTTAGAAATAGGATGTCTCATCTGCCGATTGTCCTAGAAAGGTTGTTCATCAGGAGATCCAAACAAAAGCTTCCATCATCAGTTCTGAGACACAAATTCTAAACACTGAGAAGGGACTTCAGAGCACAGTTACCATTGAATTCTCTTGTCCTGGTTTTATGTCAGGTGCCAAACTATGTTCTGGTGGGTGTGTGTGTGTGTGTGTGTGTGTGTGTGTGTATGTATGTGTGTGTTTCTGTGTGTGTGCTTGGGGGAGCTGTTAAAGTCTTCATCTCCAAATGGTTTATTTAGTTGAATATTTGATTGTCTAAGCTTCCCACTGAAACCTGAGGTTGATTAAAACAATTGCCTATGGTATGCCCCAATGTACTGCAGGTGTTCCACGTACATTATTTTAACCTTCATGACATATCCATAGGATAGATACTACTCTCTCAGCAGATTAGGAACCAGAGTCATGAGAGGATACAAATTTGTCTGAGGTAGGAATTGAACATAGTCTGTGTTACTATAAATCCAGTGTGTAAATCATTGCAGTTTTAACCGCCAAATTCTTTGCCAACTGAAAACATAATCTATACTATATGTTTGGTTGAACCCTTGAGGGACATAATCTTAAAATGATGTCTCTGATATATCATGTGACACTTTATATATTAATTCAATGGCATGCCTGGAGAAAAGAAGTAGACTAAGCATTTTATTCATGGAGGATTTATCTTTGCTAATTTCCATAAATGCAAGTAAAACAGAGCAAACTTCTTAGCTATTGATACGATTTTGCCAAAGGTACCTTGGGTAGGATTATTCACATAGTTGCCTCACTAGGCTATTTGATTTGGCAAGCATGCAATCAACCTGATTCTGGCTATGAGGAAGACAGCAACCTAGAGTAGAGTTGATAATTGTAACTAGTCCTTCCAGACTTTTCCCTCTTGGATTGTTTTGGTTTGGAAGAAAAAGGCAATATGTGCCAACTTCCTGGTCACCAACACAAGAGATATGATGAGGTTGGCAGGACAGAAGTCATTGTTACACTACAATAATATGAACCAAGAGGAATAATAATAAAAAAGTCAACCCTTGGCCAAGATGATTCTAGAGATATGACTCATCCAGCAAAGTTTGGAAACAATAAGGCCATTATATTGTCATTTATGAGTTGTAGGGCTGGCTAAATCACTTGCCACTAGGCTCTTAATGTAGGACCTTCTGTGAAGTCTTCTGTGAAGACTTAAAAGAGTATAGAAGAAAACATGCTGGCTGAGTTCTCTCCCCCACCCCATCATGCTGCTCCTCATAGTTTTATTCTTTTGTTAAGTATTCTCTTGGCACAATAAAGTAAACTGAGGCTTATATATCCTCTGTGGGGCCTGAGTCCATTTGCTATCATCTTCATACCAAAGGACTCTGCTTGCTTCTTTGGTTCTCATCATTAATGGTATCCAATGCCTCATAAACTTTACATGTTTAGTTGAATAGTTTGAACTATGTGTGATAATGAGTAAACAGAACTTTTTACTTAGTGTCTGTAGGTATGAAGTGTAAAAACATATTTTTCTCTCTCCTCACCCTGCTCTATAATCTAGCTGCCTCATTCCCTTACTGGTACATAATCCACAATGCATTTTTCTTTGAGAAACAGGAGTAATACCCATGATTTATATTCATATCTGTATAATGTGAATTTAAGTCAGCATATGCTGCAGTCTACGATGTTTGTATTGCATACATTATTTTTCACTTTCAACAAATTATTTTTGTGAACTGTTAAAGGAATGTCAAATAACCATAAAACAACAGGCAGGAATTGTTGGTGTAAATGAGGATGGGGTAGGGAAAGGATAGCCTGTGCTCATGAATTTGCACAGCAGAAAGACCCTCTCATCTCCCAATGAAGGACTGGCTGGCACTGTGAAGGGGGGACTAGCAGAGACAGATAAAGTGGCTCTCACTTGATGCACTTGTACCTAAGCTTCCAAATGGCAACCACAACATCCTTTCCATGCACCAGGCTCCCTTGACATTAGAGGAAATATCACCGGTACAAGCCTGCCATATGGGCATCTCCAGGCAGGGCATCTGCTGTGCGCTGTGGTGGCACATGGTGGAGACAAGAAAGGTTTAACATTTTTCATTAGTGTATGCCATAGACAGTTGAACTCCATTATAATGTCTGCAGGAAGAATCTGATCCATTCCATTATCACGGTGACAAAGGGAAAGGCTGACTTGTGATTTCAGAAAGGTCAGAATGAACTGGTATTCAGCTCTAAGTACTCCAGGTATGATGATAATAATGGGAGAAAAGGTTTTGAAGATGAAGTTTACAGTCTGACAAAAATTAGCATTTAAAAAGAAAATCTTATCTGTGAGATATCCCTATTGGTATTCCTCTGTCCTAGACATTTCTGGTTGTTGGTATATTTATATATAAATATGTTATTTCTCCTTCAAAAATGCATATCTGCTCTCCGATTATTCCCATACTGAACTGTTAGAAGGAGATGCCTGTTGCTATGGCAGTGACTGTGATGTCACGAATGAAGATAATTATTTCATTGTGTGATTAAACAAAAGAGGGAAAAGAGTGGGTAGGGGAAAGCAAGTGGCTTATCTGTGTTTCTGGCTATAGGTAGATAATTATTAATTTCTTTGGAAATCTTGGGAATAACACTAATCATAAGGAAACCCCTGAGGGGAAAAGTGGAGTGGGTGAGATGTGTACTGGGATGCATATTTTACAATGGTATGCCTAAATTAGTGACTCAAAATTACCTATATATTTTAGAACATAATCTGCATGACAGACAATAAAAATCAGACAACTGGCTTCTCCCTCCTGAAAACCTCTTCAATTAATGAAAATCTCAGTGATATGTGTTTATTCTCACCCACCACCCATCCCTCATTTTTTCTTTTTTGATATATAGTTTCATTTCTGTTATGACAGAGAAAAGGAGGGAAAAATGGATCATTTGAATTCATAAATAACTTACCTTGCTCCATAGATTGTAAGAAGTGAGTCTCAAAATTTTCTAGCCTTGGTCCCCTACCTGTTGACCTAGCTAAATCAGAAAACAACTAAATTGTGGATTTATTCCTGCATAGAAGAAAGGATCAACTTTTGACCCCAATTTGCTTTTTATCCCTTGCATAAGTGAGAGGAGACCACTCAGAATAGTGACAAAGTTCTTCAATATCAAGCCAAATAATAATACAAGGAATTATGGCTAATACTTAATCTAAAATAGAAAAATTCCACATCTCCCCCCAAAACTATTGGCTTTAAGAATGAAAATAAAGGAAGCATATTTGTCTCAATCCAAATACAGGCACCAGAAAGACAAACAGGGACAATACAGTGAAGTAGCTTGCAGGATAATACATTGAAAAATGTAATTGTGCATAAATCATGCACAAAGTAGAAACTACAAATTCTGTATTTGGCAAGCTTCGATTCCTTTGCATAATTCTTTCATTTTCATCTTGCTCTTCTATTCTCCTCTCATAGAAATAGCTACATAAAACAAAGACATAAACTGCATGCAATTAAAATGGGAAAATAGCTGAAAGGAATGTATTGATAATTATGTTAAAATCTATACCGTAAGGATTCTTGCATTGTTAGGCATCTAATTTGTCATGTGTTGACATCAGCATCTCCATCTCCATTCTCTCCACTGTCTGAAGCTTTGTATTAAGCAATGTCTTTCAGAGGCAACAAACATTGTCAACCTTTGGATTGACAAAACCATTAATATATCCTATGCAGTGAACTTGAGTAAACCTCTAGCAGCCATGTAGGTTTCCACGAGAACCAAACAGTCAGTGTAAAGTAGAGATGGGAGAGGAGACCAAAGATCATAACAGTTTCCAAAGATCATAACTGGTACTAGGTTGTCATGCCTAATTGTGGTGTTGAGAGAGGTTAACTGAAAGGGGGAGAGTGAGCATTTTGTGCCATGATTGTGTGTCTTATCTTTGTTACCTTGAATGAAGTGGATTTGTTTCAGAATGGAGAGTGCACTGGTTTTACTTCTAGGGAAGATGTTGGACACAGTTTTAGAGACATTTTCCTTCCAATGCCCTTTAAAATATATATATATATATGTATATATATATATATATACATATATATATATATTGCCCCATGTCCACAAAGTTCAGATATGTAAGATCTCTCATTTATGTCACAATATATTAAAACATTAAATCTAAATCTTGTTTCCAATGAGTTTGAAATGTTGCATTGTAATTTAAGATAAAGCCTTGCTCTTCTGTAGAAAATATTAAGGTGAGACAGTTGGGGGAATATCCTTACCTAGTATGTGTTCCACCCACAACATGACAAAAAATAAAATAAAATAAGGTGAGAAGCAATATCATATAATTCTCATGAGCACAGCTTACATGGACATTACTGTTCACAAATGTCAAATAAAACTGCTCGGTAATTGACCAGGCTTAGCAACATTTTTGTATTTTAATGTCCCCATTTGTAAAACATGTAATAATGAGAGTACTAACGTAAATGATTATTGTGCAGAGTTACTATATGCATAAAAAGCATATAGTCAATAGGCATTAGTTTAAATGTATTGAATTTTTACTTTTTAAGAGGTATAAAGAATAGTAGAAGGAAACAGAAGGAGAAAGAAGAGATAAGAGGGAAGAGTGGCAAGACATTGAAAATCCTTGCACATGACAATACAGAAAGTGTATATTAGCCCTTAATAACATCCACAAATGGTGTTCAACACTTGTAAACCTTATTACAGTTCTTTGAAGTGGATGATATCATTATCTCCATTTTAAAGATGGGAATACAAAGGGTTACTTTGTCAAGGATTAAACATGTAGCAAATGATAAACTTTGACCAAGGATAGACGGTAAACTTTTAATCACTATTGTTATATTTTTAAAATAGATCTTAAGTTTTTATAAATTGTTAATAAATTAAATAAAGACAATCAAAATCAATAGTCATTTATTTGTGTTTTCTTTCATTCTCATCCCTCTAGTAGGATGTACTGGGAAAACTTTTGAATAAACAATTTAAATACTTGTGGGGTTTCTTTTGCCAATTCATTGAAGTGTCTATGGGTAACATGTAAAAAATGCATTAAAAACATATGAAACAACATACCCATGAAAGAGGTCATGATTCACTTTGCAGCAACTGCAGAGGAGTTTGGTAACCAAGATTGTCTATAGTGTGAAAGTGTGCTGCCTAAAGATTACATGGCATAAGCATGAAAAGATAAGACTGATATTAAACATTTTATATTTACAATATTACAGATATACCCATTAAAAGTGTATCCCGTCTGCTTCTGCCTGTTAGCCAGTTTCTAGCCGGTTCTATCCTCACGGTGTTTCTCAGCTAACATTGCCATGTTTCCTCCAGGATTTGCAGAATTCAGAAGAGGACAGGCACTAAAGGAGATGAAAAAATCTAGTCCAAGGAGCTCTGCGTATAATTATTGTTAAAGTTCATTACGGTGGCAATGGAGAGAAATAGAGCATTCATAATTTGGTTAAGGAAGAACGTGAACATCAAAGCCAACTGCTACAGTGTGGAGCAGTTTCAAAGCTACTTGCTTTGCTCTTCTCCAGAGTGGTTTGTGCTCCAATCAACAAACCCTTATGTAAGTGCTGCAGGGAGTGTGGCCAGGGCAGAAAGCAGCAATTAGAGCAAGGTTTGGCCCCACAGGGAGCTGAGTCACAGAGTTGGAACTGGTGACATTAGGAAGCAGACCTAGGTTTCCAAACTCACCATCTCCCCTTCTTTGTATCTCTCCCTGTTCTTTCCCTTACCCTGTTCTTCCAGTGCTGCATGTCACCATCACAACTAGACTTCTTCACGGTGTCTAGTTTCAAAGGCTTGGAGTAGGGGCACATACATCTCCCCTTGCTGTTTGATTGCATTCTGTTACATAGTGACTGCCATGAAAGGCAGCAGGGTCCCCAGTGGAGGCAGGTGGCCTTTTCTCATAGGTGTTTTTGGTATAATAGTTGCTATTTTTAAAGCAGTAGTATACATATATCCACATAGTATTAGGATTTATTAATGCTATTTTAGATTATGAATCATATTTCAGATATTCTATTCATTATGAGAATATCACCTTGCTTCTTCATGTCATCCAGTCTCTAGTCTATTTTATAACCACAGTGTTTCTGAGTCACAGGAAGCTTCCTTTGCATTTTCCAAATGAGAAGTGAAAAGTCCACTGGTCTATAGGTGTAGATTAGTTTCTGGAATTCAGCATCATTATAAGTAATACTAGTACTACTACTAATAATAATAATATAATGAAAGAAGGGAGAACCAACATGGACAGAAAGACCTCTTCACTCTCTTTTAAGTAGCAGAGTTTGATAGATTTGATCACCTTTTGTTGTTATATCCAAAGCGATGACCTCTTGATTCAGTCAGAGTGTGTTTTTGCAGTGGCATCAGTGCAGCCAGAGTTTATTCTATACCTTCTAGAAGCATAAGCTAATTAGTAAGGCTTAGACATATTCTTCTCTTTCTGACTCACTGATTTCCCATTTCTATTGTCATGTTGACTGTTTTATCCCTTGAGTTCCTTGCAATGTTGTTTCAAATTCCTCTTATGACTGAAAATGATGCACTATTTAAACCTATAACTGTTTTACCTATTTTCCCACCATATCAGCAACAGGTTTTAGATGAAGATGGTTCCGTCAAAATATGTTACTTGCTTCTCTTTTTGCCATTCTTCCAGAAAGTTTATGTGATGACAGTGTATTTTGCAGTCTTGTGATGGCATTGAGATTGGCAGGAGGAGACATGGGATTTGGGTATAGATTGCAGTAGAACTGAGTCCCTTTCTTTATTGGCAGCATTTCAAACAAATAATGGAATTGCTTTATATATAAAAATGGAACTTCTAGAGGAAATAATTTTTAAGAGGAAACTGAGAACTTTTGAAGTTTCATAGCATTTTTATTGGAAAAAAATTAATTTTAATACTAAAATAATTTATATGCAAAAAAAGGTTTTTAAAGGATGTTTATTTCATTGTGTGAGCAAAATAGTTTCTTTTCTGTTATCACAACAGAACAAGGAAAACCCTGCCCAGCAAAACACTTCCACATGTCTTTTAAATCACAGAGTCTAAGAAACTTTCCAGATACCAAGAAATCTGATCACTACTGAGAACATTTCAATACATGAAATAAATTTTTAAAAAATCATTTAAGCTTTGCTTTCTCATGACTGTTATTCTACTAGAATGAGAGTTTAAAGTGTTTTGATGGTCCTTTTTTTCTCAGCGCATACTACTACTCGAAGAATCTTTGCTAATAAGCACTATCTCAATAAATATTTATAAACACTTCTTCTATGCAAAGCTCTTAGCAGGATATTAGAGAAATGCATAAACATAAGTGACTTTGCCTTCCAGAATTGTGTGGATCAACAAGGTATAAATAATACTGTTTCAAAACTGGAGCAATAAACAGAGTATCCTGAAATTGGTCCAGGGAAGGCCTGCTGTGAGCTTGTAGCCCAGGATGGGCACAAATAACCTATCTCCCAAACTGAAACTCACAGTGTAAAAACCTGATGCATTTGGCCTGATGAGCATTTTTTAATGGTCTCATTTGGACTGTGTAAGATAGGATGATGGCTACACAGACATATTTTTAAAGCCTTATATTCAAGTCTATTTTCTAAGGATGGAATGGTTTGCTGAAGTTCACAAGCAGGGTTGGCAATGAGGTCTTCCAACCTGGAGCACTATACTTTTGTCGATCCTCCATTTTTCCTCTTGTTCTCTTTGCCAACAATACTACAAGGACAACTTAGGCTGATCCTCAGCAAGGAGACTATCAAGAGCCTAAGCTTCAAAGGCAGTCAAACTTTAGTATGAACTTCAGCTCCAAACTGTGGGCCCAGTGCAAGTTGAAAAGGAACTGAGGAGAGTACTCATCTTCCCAGGCAAAAGATGGTGAAAATTATCTAGAGCAATCCTGGACATGGGCTTTCTGTTCATTTTTTCATTTTTGTTACATTGGCTAAACTCACCATTTTTAGTGGTATTGATTGTCTGGTAAATCAGGGTAGAAGAATACCTTTAGTGTGAAAAGTATCTGTTCTCTCAGGACTCAAGAAAACAATAAAGTGTTTAGAGGATGTTGAGATCGTTGCAGGATCATTATTTATTTATAAACATGGTGAATGCCTATTCTGAACAAGCATTAGGGATATAGGAGCAAATGAGATAACAGGGTCTTTACACTGACTCTTCTAAAAGGTATGTCAGAATTAATCATGTGAATATGGTAACAGAAACACCAGGTCTCTATGTGCACACAAAAGGAGCAGCTTCCCAGAGATGAAATGAAAGGAAAGAATTAAGACAGATTTTCTGGGGAAATGATTTTTAATCTGAAATCCAAATTAGGCAAAACAGAAAGGTAGGAAAAGTGGAGTGTTCCAGGCCCTTGGAATCCTAGGCATAGATGCCCAGAGGTCAAGAGAAGGTCATGGACAGGAAAGAGGAGGAGAAGCTCCAGCGCCTGCACACAGATTGGGGGCTCCACTCTACACTTCAAAATCTCTGCTGCAAATGTTTCCATGCCAAAATCAAAGCCAGCTGCAGTGGAAAAAGAAGCCAGAAGCCAAGACTGGACTATCTCCATGCCCTTGCACTTTAACACACACTATTTTATTTTTGTTCAGTAACGTACAGTTCCATTTACTGCCCACTCAAGCTGAATGGAGCCACAGGTTTGTGTCTGGGAACCCATGCAGGGGGTCTCAATTTATTACTATCAACCTCTGCTACTTGCATCAGATAGACTGCTAAAGGTTAGCTTTTGTGTTTGACCTTTTGCCTCCCTTCTGAAACCATGTGGCTTGACTTTACTTTTTAATGTATTGCCTAGAAGAGAAATTGTCTCTCTTTACCACCTGCCATTCAAGCATGAGCTTGAATTGTAAAGACCCTGTTATCTCATTTGCTCCTATATCCCTAATGCTTGTTCAGAATAGGCATTCACCATGTTTATAAATAAATAATGATCCTGCAATGATCTCAACATCCTCTAAACACTTTATTGTTTTCTTGAGTCCTGAGAGAACAGATACTTTTCACACTAAAGGTATTCTTCTACCCTGATTTACCAGGGTACTTTTAAACAAATGGGTAAAAATGTGATCGTAGGGATGCAACACACTTCAGCCAGAGAGAGAATCCCCTCACTGAGATCTCACAATATTGGTCTCATACCTAATCTCCAGGACACCTCCATAAAAGTGAAATCAGAAATGGTGCAGATGAAGAAAGAACCAGCCCAAGTCAGAATTACCATATGCAAAACAAAGAATTTTCCCTCAAACTATATATTTCCTCTTGTTGGGCAGTTTATCACCAGCCTGCAAAAAAAAAAAAAAAAAAATGAGCAGGTGAAAAAATGTACTAATTCTGGCCTCTAGAAAGCAAGGTAAGATGTGGTCATTCTTGATTACCAATACAGATAAATAAGGTAGGTATAAGTAGTTGAGATGATGTGGATCATATCAGAATATATAGTATCAGGATGTACAATCAGTATTTCTGCAGAGAGATATGACCTTGACCCTATCCTGTTCCCATGATATTGAGTCTTTGGTGAAAACAAAGATCTGCCGTAATACTTACTCAGGTCTATTTATAGATACAAAGATTGGAGAGGTCAGTTATCCTACCATCCCATAGTGCTAGCCATCAAGTTTTCATGTGTGCGTGTGTAAAAGAGAGGTGTGTGTGAAATGTGTGATACTAGCATTTTGGATAGAAACCAGAATCTATTTAAAAAATATACAGTCTGTTCCTGAGTTAATGCATGGCATGACCAGAAACTGAATTAAACACAAACTTTTTCACGGTTCAGCTGAATAACGTGTGCCCCAAACCTGGACAGCAAAACCTAGGGGTGTTGCTCCATGGCATCTACATCCAAGCCAGGTAAGGCACATACAAAGAAGAAAATGAAAAAAGAAAGTAAATAATAATCATCATGCTAATGCAGGATCAACAGCAAAACCCTAAAGCCAACAACACAAAAACCAAATCAAAATCTGCCTAACTCGACAACTCTGTGTTCTGTATTTGTGTGATTAATTTACTCCATAGGCTTTGTATGTTAGCTTTATCCACAGTAGCTGCATTCATGTTTAAAATAATGGCAGTATTTAAGGACAAAAAATACACACTGATTATTGCATTCCCCTTCATAAAGGTTACTTACTGAGTAGAGCGGCATGTAGACCTGTAGACCCATTTTATGTGGCAAACCTTAATTATTCTACTCCCTCACAAGATTCTGCTAGTATTTAAAGCGTATTATTTTAGAATAAAGGTTTCACTTTGCCTAAGCATTAAGACTTAAAAAAAACATTTAACTTTGACATTTCATTTATAGGCATTTTAATTATCTGGATGGTTTCCTTTAAATGCTAGATGTAGGCAGAGGAAATTTGTACTTATATAGAAGAAAGTGCTTCCAGGACTCCCTAATTTTTATGTGTTATGAATTTTAATGCCTTATGCAGGTCAGGTTTTCATAGCCATGAAGAAGGAATACATTGACCTTAAACTATTGTACAGTTGTAACAGTATTTTTAGTCTCTGTTTGTTATGGGCAGACAGGAAATGTATTTTGTTTATGTTTTCTTTTTCAAAAGTTCTTGCAGTAGAAGTAAGAGAGCCCCAGGCATCTAAGAAAGGTCTTGCATTTTTGCTATTTCCTCTCTCTCTCTCTCTCTCTCTTTCTCTCTGTGTGTGTGTATGTATATGTGTGTGTGTGTGTGTGTGTGTGTGTGTATACATGTGGTAGCAAAAAGACATACTGTATCTGAATGGTTTTAAATCAGTGTGGTATTGCCTAGCAGGTAGGGGCAGCCTGCCTAGCAGCAGCCCTTCCCTACAGATAAGACCAGGCATCCACTTCGGTGCAAAGCAGATGACATTGGTTATTAGTTACCTCCACTCTTATCCTTCCTGCCTCTATCTCTGGAATAGACACTTACCCTCAGGTGTCCAGAGTCCCTTTTGCTCCTGGATACTAGGGAATTTTACTGTACTACCCTACTGGGCTTTTTCTCCCAGAGTATCCATCATGGCTATGAATTGCTTGTGTCTTCTGATACCTTATCAAAATGTAACTGTTCTCTCTACAGTTGCCTATCCAAAGTCTTGACCAATCAGTGTAGCCCACAATTTTAGAATAAGTTTTTAATAGTAGATACTATCTCAAATACTCTGTGAGTTATTGCAGGTAGATACAAGTACATATGTGGACAGATGAAAAGGAAAATGCCAAAACGTTGTTTCATTTGTCATCCTTTCCAGACAATATATGCCCTTCAAGTTTGGGTACCTGGAGCCACAATAGTTCATCTATAATAAATGAATCACCCTTCCTGTATTTTCCAGCATGGATCAGGTAGATGTGGAGCATCATCTGTGCTGGTAATCAAATGTTCTTTGAATAAAGGTCTGGTCTGCTACAATCATGATGATAAAGTCAAAATTTTTGTTTATTAAGGAAATGGAAGCCAAAAAATGATGTGATTTTTGCATAAATAAATAAATAAATAAAAGTTAGTCTTTTTTTTACAGGGGTGGGGTGTAGTGCTAATAATTAAAATGTTTTCTAAACTCTCATAGTGTATACACACTATTCATGCACTTTAGTTTATAATTAATAATTGGAATTTATATTATCTAAGAATTTGTGCATTTATAAATATTATCTCTTCCATATAATGGTTTAAATAGCCTCTTTGAATCCCTACAACATCCAGCATAGTACTGAGCATGAGACAAACTATTAATAAAAATTTATTATAAATATTCCTAGACTTTGCATTTGTGTCAAAGTCTCTGTGTTATATAGACTGCTGCCAAATAATCTACCATGGCCCTTGTAATGTATGTATGTGTCATCCCACAGAATTCATCTAAATGAACTCTTCTGCATCTTAAAAAAAAACTATAAGTTTTTCTTTTATTCTTTTTTTTTTCAAATTAAGTTAAGCCACAACCCACAAACTTTAGTAAAATGAAATATTTTGAAGGTCAGAAAAAACTAGGAAGGCCCTGTCCCCCACCTCCTGAACTCTCTCCCTGGACCTGGAATGGCCATCTGTTGCTCTGGCAGATTTACAGTTCATTCACACCATGAGTGATAGGAAGAGGAAGTGAGCAGAGCTAATCAGAGCTAAGTAGTTAACGAGCAGAGGGCTAACGAGCTGGTGAGTTAACGAGCTAAGCAGAGAGCTAATGAGCTGCTGTTTCCCACTACATGCAAGCAAATATATCTTTCAGGTGATTGTTTACCTTTAGCATTCTTACCAGATGTCCATAATGACATAGCTAAGTCTTTGATGGCTCCCCAAACATCTCAATTTATAGCACACACAGTCATATCCTCAGTCTTAGGTATATGAGGTTTCCTTGCCATGATTGTGACCTTGAAATGAAGCCACCTTACTTTTTGACTCAGGCTGATGACTATTCTATCATGTTATTTTGCATAAATATTATGGTCATTTACATAAAATTAATGAAGATTATCTACTGGGCACCTATTCTGCACTAATTAATAGGTCTACTACTAATGATGTAGGACAGTAACAAAATTTAAAAATTAGTTTCTATCTCTCAAGAATAGGCCATATAATTGGGAAGAGACCTGTCCAACCTTAGGACAGTTGGAGGAGCAGAGAAAATATAACATTTGTATCAGAGATAATTGTTACCAGGATGTTAGGGACAAGTATTCCATTTTGTATGTAAGCCCAAAGAGGGCTGGGAATGAAATTGTCAGGGCATATGATGCTTTGCCTTGATACTGAGGTTAAAGGTGTCTAGAGGTGACATTAGAGAAATAAACAATGAGTGAAAACACGGCCTTAAGCATAATTGGCTAAATATGCCACCCTACCCCAAGTGAAATTTTGTATTAATTAGATGTGAAGTGCTCCCACTATCATCTGTATCTGAACCTAGTTGGCAGTGTCTCTGGCAGAGTTTGTTTCACCTGAGGCTATTGGATGGCAGGCCAGGTTGAATGGTTGGCCTCTTAGTAAGTCACACTGCCATGATGTTTTAGTCAGCTCTTTCACTGCAGTAACTAAAAGACCTGACAAGAACAATTTTAGAGGAGGAGAAGTTTATTTGGGGGGCTCATGATTTCAGAGATCTCAGTTCATGGACAGCTGGCTCCATTCCTTGAGCTCAAGATGAGGCAGGACATCATGATGGAAGAATATGGCAGAGGGAAGTGGCTCACATGGTGATCAGCAAACAGAGAGACTCTACTTTCCACGTACAAATATATACCCCACAGCCATGCCCCCAATCCCCACTTCCTCCAGCCACACCCTACCTGCCTTCAGTTACCACTCAGTTAATACCTATCAGGGGATTTATTCACTGATTGCGTTAAAACTCTCAGAACCCAATCATTTCTCCTCTGAACCTTCTTGCATTTTTTTACATGTGAGTTTTTGGAGGACAGCATACACCCAAACCATAATACATGACCATGAAAAGACACACAGAGTATGAATTAATATAGCTCATCTTAGTGGGACTCAACCAGAAATCTTGCAAGCTCTTCATCATTCATGTGCCTACCAATGAAGAGCTGGCTGCCATCATATTGCTTATTATCTAAATGAGTAGTTTTCAACTATGGATGAATTTAATTTCTCAGGATTACATTTAAGAATATCTAAAGCCATTTTTAACTGTTAAGAATGAGGTAGAAAGCAACAACCTACACAATAAAGAATTATCTGGCCCAAATATCAACAGTACAAAGGCTAGAAAATTGTGACCTAAATCTGCCTCTTGAATAAGGACCATTTTTTCTGTTTCTCATATAATTTAAATATACCAACTGATCTTTTTTCTTTTTTAGATATTTACTCTTGATTCCTTTTATATACTATTTTCATATCCATCAAATTTGTCATCATATTCCATGTTTAATTATTCCTTTATTTAATAAATATTTATTGTGCTGAAAAGAGTGCACGTTTTGTGTTTGAAGTTACCAAGAAGAAAAAGACTATCTTGAATGTGTGAGTTAGTCTTAGATGTGGAGATATCAGAATGTCTCATACAAAGATCAAGATAAGAAGTCACTTGCCAGTGCATATGAAAGCCACATGATACTATATATCTATGCAACCCATAATAAAAATTACTTTTAGGTGTAACAGTTATAGATTAGAGAGACACCTAAATGAATTTTCCATTTTCTGATATTTCTTCTGCATTCATTCAATAATTCTTGATTCATAAAATTAACACAAACGTTGGTAATTGGGCCTCTTCTGTGGCAATGATTGTTCTAGACATCAAAATAAAAAATAAAATTGGTGAATAAAGAAAGCAGGTAGGCTCATGAAGAGCCCATCTTAAATCTTAAATGGGAACAGCAAGAAAGAAAAGAATACAGAGCCCGATAAGGTGGTGCACAGTGTAATCCCAGCTACCCAGGAGCTTCAGGGAGGAGGATCCCAAGTCTAAGGCCAGCCTTGGAAACTTATTGAGACTCTTATCTCAAAAAATACAAAGGCTAGAGAAGTAGCTCAGAGATAAAGCACCCCTGAGTTCAATTCCGAATACCACAAAAGAAAAAGAGGGCAGTCTATTTTAGTGAGAGTTATCAGGTCAGGAAAGCTCACAGTAACAGAATGAACATCCAGTAGAGACTTGATTGGGTAGAAAAATAAAGTCTTAAAATTATCTAATGAAAAATTAGTCCAGGTAATAAATTAGAACAAATATTTAGACAGGATAGAAAGTAGGACTGAGCTCTTCACCAGGAGCAAGATGGCAATTGTGGGTGAATACTAGTAAGTGGGAGGTAGAAGATAAGGGTGGAGAGTGAGCAGGGGTTGCCAGGAGGGGTCTTGTGGGCAAAGAAAGGAGTTTAGGTTCTATTCAACTTGTAATTGCCAGTTATTGAAGGAGTTTTGGTAAAGGAGTGTCACTGAACAATTTAGAACATTTATTATAGTTAGCCTATGTTTTAAATGGTGTGAAAATGTAAGGATTACTAAGATTAGGGGAGATGGAGAAGAGTGAGTCTATTGAATGTATCAGGGGATGCAATTATAAAGTATTCTTTTTCTCTTTTCTTTTTTTTTTTTAATATTAACTAAGAAAGAAATATTTTGGACAGAAAATACACTTGACTAGATCATCATTCCATTCCATCTTGTTATCGTTACCCCTTCATCAAAGGGGTAGCTCCTTTTACATCAGCCCATTCATTAAAAATAAACTCATAGTCTCATCTATTATATACTGAATAAATTTCAAGTTCTTTAGAATGTTTATCATTCCATTAACTCTAGGCAACCTGTCTACACATTTTCATGATACTCTCTTTCATTATTTCATTATCTTTTTCATTATTATTATTATTACTATTTCTGTGGAGGAAAGCCAGGGGTATTCTACCACTGAGCTAATAAACCCAGCCCTTTTTCATTTTTAATTTTGCCTTGAACTTTGGATTCACCCTGTCTCAGCTTCTGTAGTTGTTGGAATTACTGGTGTGTGCCACCTTGCCAGGCTCTCTTTTTCATAATTCTTTAAGGACTAGTCAAATCAAATGTATTTTAGTTGCTTATATGCAGCTTATAACTTTTTTTCAGGCAGTATGTTCCTCTTGATAATTTTTATTTAATGTTTTCCCCAACTCTGCCCAAGAGTAGACTCTACTGATAGGTAGGCACAGTGGCACACGCCTGTAATCCCAGAGGCTCAGGAGGCTGAGGTAGGAGGATGGCGAGGTCAAAGGCAGCCTCAGCAAAAGTGAGGCACTAAGCAACTCATTGATACCCTGAGTTCAATCTCCAGTATGACCTCCCCACTGCCCCCTCCCCAAAAAGAATGGTCTATTCTGGTAAGCATTAAGCAAGTTTCCTTTCCTTTCGGTTGTCCACATTTCTGAATCTGTGGGGCTCCTCTTAACTCTTTCATATTCATTCCTTCTTTTGTGCTATAAACTCCTCAAAGGTAGAAGTCATGCCTGCTTTGCCATTGCCACTTATTGACAGCTTAGCTTGGCAACTTGGGTGTAGTTGTTTAATAAAAACATTGTCAAATGACTATTCAGGAAAATTTCCATAGAGGAAGGAGACATCAGTATAAAGCTGAAATATGGGGCAGGGTTTAGATGGGGAAAAGAAGGAAATATGATTGTTGATGAAAGAAACAGAAATGTGGATTTTCAGAACTGAAATGTGTTTCCTGCGTGGCCAGGGAGAACACTGCTAGCAAGATAGTTTGAGTTTATATTCTATGAGATATTACATGTGAAGCTTAGTAATATTGAATTTTATTCTCTTATATTTTCTACCTTCTTTTACTTCAGAACAGACTGTTATGAAATGTAACATTGAAGCTAAATGGAAGCTGAAGTTGAACACCTTCAAGAAACTGAACAACTGTCATTCAAGATGATACCAGAGATCATGGATTGCAGAATCTTATGTAAAAGAAAACTCCATAGGATTCCCAATAATCTATAGCTAGCAACAAGACATTGTTAAGATAAAAACCTTAAATGCACCCTGCCATGTAAAGGGCAGGCAGAATCAAGGCTTGGAAATAAGAGTTGGGAACTGGTTGGGAATATGGTGGTCTGGGTCCAAAGAGCTTAGACTGGACATAGGCCTGGCTCACAGAAGACATCCATCTAAATTACAATAGTATTTGCAACCAGTAAACGTTTGTTTTATCTACATTACATAAATTTATTCATTTCAAAATTATTAAGTATTTTCCATATGTTAGGTATTATTATAGGCACTTAAAATACAGCAGAAACGCAAACAAAGAAAGTGGTGAGCGGGTGGAGGCTTACAGACAATTCTTTCTAGCCATGGCATTTATGTTCCAGGCAAATGGATCTGACCTGCTGAAATGTTGCCCATCATTAGATAACAAGGTTTCAATGTGGTTTTCTTAGTTTGAAACTGAATTAGGCCTTTGCTAGTGGCTGTGTTCAGGAATGGAGTTAAATCTCTAGGAAAAGAAGGTTGTATTGAAATTACTGTCCTATAGAGAGCACTGGAATACACACAGAAAACCTGTGAGTGTGACTTTTCTTGGACATGCTTATGGTATCAACAGAATGTAGCAGGAACCTAAGAATTTAGGCAGTGCCCCCCCCATGCCAGAACAAGGACAGTCTGATTTATTCCCTATCTCACCTCCTGCTGAGAATGAATCCCCACTCTCTTTAGCATTTCTACTGAAATGAAAATAAGCTGGGCATTGAAGTTGAAGGACATTGACTTTTCGAATAATAACTCACAATGGCAGTATAAGGGTAATGGTATTAAAAAATTCAGTACTACCTATAACTTATTTCAATCACTTTCTAATTATTTGATGAGGAACAATTTACTTAAACCCCCTAATGCTCAATATCCCTTTGAATAATGTATCTATTTCACAGCATGTGTATATGCATGTATGGTGTTTGTGTGCATTGACACAAACATACATACGTGTCATTTTTTGTCCATATGAAAATGAAATGAGATAATTTATTGATAATTTATAATATGGTGTCTAACACACAGGAACACTCAAGGTTGACAGCTATCATTATTTCATTTTCAAAAAAATAAAAGCATAACCAGAGGATGATAAGGCTGGTTTTGAAATAGTGGTAGAGAGAAATGGGGAAGATGTGTTGGGGAAGGAGAGAAAAGGAAGGATGGATGATTTTGGATTTCATGCAATCTTGTTTTTCCTGCTGGGTGAAGAGAAAGTGTATGAACTTTGTGTCATGACACAGAGTTTCATCACAGAAATGTGTAGCAAGTCAATCTCCTGGGAGAGTTGTGACTTGGATATTGATTTGCATGAAATCAGTTAAACTAACTAAGCTTCAATATTCCTATCTGTAGAATAAAGACAATATTATTTTCCCAAAATTATCTAGTGCATCATTAAGGTCTTGAATGTGAAAAGTGCCCACTCCAGAGCTTAATCTATGATAAGTACTCAAAAACTATTGATCCACCAAACTTGTTTGGAGTTGGATAAAAATTGTCAAGAGGAGAATTGGTTCCTGACATAAAGCAACCATGATGGTCAACTTGGCTAGGCCACAATATTGGTCTTTGGTCAAATATTTTCTGGTTTGGATGAGATTAACAGTTAAATTAGAGAATTTTGAGTGAAGTTGACTGTCCTTCACAAATCTGACATGGAATCATTGAGTCAACTGATGACCTTAAGAGAACAAAGACTGACCTACCTCCCCTCAGTGAGAAGGAATTCTGTCAGCAGCATGAAACTAGAATTGCCACTCTTCCCTGTAGCTCCAGCCTGTTGACTTGCCTTCAGAGTTTGGATTTACTGAACAAGTCACCATAAACTTGGGAGCCAATGTCTTGGGATTAATTAATAATCAATCAATCAATTTATTTATTTATTTATCCCCCCCCCACACACACACACCACAAAACATACATACTGGAATATTACTCAGCAATAAGAGAAAATAAAATTATGGCATTTGCAGGTAAATGGATGGAGTTGGAGAATATCATGCTAAGTGAAGTAAGCCAATCTCAGAAAACCAAATGCCGAATGTACTCATTGATAAGTGGATGCTGATCCATAATGTGGGAAAGGACATGGGAACAAAGGTGGATCTCCATTCACAGGGGTGT
>PVHX01001435.1:0-208726 GCA_004024805.1 Geosciurus inauris
TATTGAGACTTGCCACTATTAATGAAAACTTGTGTGCCACTAGCATAGGAGAAGGGAGACATCCTCCACAGAATGTGACCATGTACTTATTGATCAGGAAAGCTCACTACTATAAGCAAAAGCAGTATACAGTTTTATGTATAGCAAAGTTTATTATTGATAATTCACACACAGTTAATAATAAAATCTATGTAATATCCTTCCTGATTATGAAGAGCTTTAATATGCAATGTCTGTGTCGATTTTTGGGAGTTATATTGTACTTTTCCTAATGTAACACAGAAGGTTAATGATAATCAGAGAGATTAATTAAAGATTATGTTTTTTTTGTGGGTGCAAGGATTACCAGGGTTTCAACACAGTGGGACTCAACCACTGAGTCACATTCCCAGCTCTATTTTGCATTTTATTTAGAGACAGAGTCTCACTGAGTTGTTTAGAGCCTCGCTGTTGCTAAGACTGGCTTTGAATTCACCGTCCTCTTGCCTCAGCCTGTAATCCTTTGGGAAAAGCCACTGGGATTACAGGCCCTGGATGTATTTTTGTGTTTTTTTCTTTTTCTTTCAGTGCTAGGGATTCAACCCAGGAATGCTTTATTACTGAATTATATCTGTAATTCTTTTTTGTTTATTATTTTGAGACAAGGTCTTACTAAGTTGACGAGAACTGCCTTGAACTTGTGATCCTCCTACCTCACCCTCCTGAGTCTCTGGCATTATATGCATGTGCTACTACAAACAATCTCACCAGATATCTTAAAATAAATCAAAAGGAGCTGGGGTTGTGGATTAGTGGTAGAGCACTTGCCTAGTATTTGTGAGGCTCTGGTTCAATTTTCAGCACCACATGTAAGTAAATAAAATAAAGGCCCATTGACAACTATATATATATATATATATTATGTGTCTATGTGTATAGACACATAATATATATATAATATATATATGTGCCAAAAATATGCATGTGCAGATATTTATAACCCCTCCCAAGAAAAATTAATTCAGAATCTCTGGTCTAGACCAGAATATTAGTGTTTTGTAAACACTCACAGTAGATTCTAATGTGAAATAAGGCTGAGAACCACTGGGTTAAAGGAACTGCTCAAATCTTACAGGCTGAGCCTTAAATCACAGACTTCTGACTCTACTGGCTGTGGTAGGTCATGTCTACCTCCTTGAACACAACCACTCTTGGTGTCTTCTTCTAGAGATTACTGACACCCTTAATTATGTTGCCACATATACAATGGGAAGATTCTTTGTTCATTCTTAAGAGTACATTTAGATGAACAATATCAATTACTGATGGCCTAAATTGCCTCCTTCTGAAAATCTCATTTAGCTTATAGAAAGATGAGGTGCCATGGGAGGTCTGTGGGAAATGAACCACAATCTCTATCAACTTCTGCAAAGCTTCCCAGTAAACATTCTAATGGAAAACAGCATGCTTGCTAGACAAATGCCCTTAAAGAGAATCCTAGTGCTTCTTTCTAAAACCCAGCAGGCTCTTACATGTAAAAGTCTGGTTTCCCCTGATAGTCTACCACATTCAAAGTTTTGATGTTGAATGTCCATGAGGCATCTCTTCAGGCTGAAACGTTTTCAGGGATGTCTGTGGGTTTCGGAGATGTTGTGGGTTAGTAAGTGCCCACCTTTAAAGTGCTTCTGAACAATTCTAATTGATACAGGCAGTCTGACAGTGCTCTTGTTCAAACACCAAGGGGACTTGAAGCATGACTTGATGCTGCTCAGGTTACTGCTGTGACAAACCTTGAACTGAATCCAAAAAGAATGACTCCTGCATCTCAATAAGCCCAGTTACAGCTGTTCTCTCACACAGCTGTATTTGCTTAACTTGTTAGGCTGGCCTCCTGCTCTGGCTATGATTAATGCCAATTCTGGTGTGCCAGTTCTCCTCAACTTTTGTAATCTCAACTCCACACCCATCCCTTTCTGGTTCTGCTTTGAATCCCTCTCTTCTGGGTTGATACATTCATAACCAGTTTAATGTTCACTGAATGCTTCTCATGGTAGCCTATTCACACCCTATGTCTGCTCAGGCCCTAGTTAAGATCTTCACTTAAATTTGATAACCACATGGGTCATCTGATGTCATGGCCATCTGTGCAATTAAGCTCTGTAGTTCTATAGCTAACAGTCTTGTAGTTAAATTAGCAAATATTTTTAAATGTCTCCACTTTAATATCTAACACAATAAATATCAACAAGTACAACCCATATGGACCAAAGGGTCTGATTAGGGTAGACCCATTGCTTTTAGGCCTATGGTATGGGTGCTGGATGGCAATGGTAGAGAGCACGTAGCAGAGTAAACTGCTCACCTCCTAGCCAGGAAGGAAAGAAGGCAGAGGGGAGAAGGCAGGAAGGAAGGAAGGAAGGAAAGAAGGAAGGAAGGAAGAAAGGAAGGAAGGAAGAAAGGAAGGAAAGAAAAGAAAAATGAAAAAGAGAGAAATGGAAGAGAAGAGATTGTGGTCCTGCAATCCCTTTTAGAGACATGGCCCCAATAACCTATAAGCCTCAATTGGATCTCACCTCTTAAATGTTTCACCACCTTCTGACAGCACCATACGGAGGATAAAGCTCTTAACACACGATCCTTTGGGGGACATTTAACATCCAAACTATAGCAACTGTGGACTCTGTATCCATGTCAACAATTTTTGCATTCTGTTTTATTAAAATCTATTGGTCTAACACTTTGAACAGACCAGACAGTGGTCATTTGGAAGATAATGGTTTGCTAAGTTATATCTTTCAATTATGATATAGTTCATTATACAATATTAAAAATTCACCTTTGTTAACATCAACACCTATTATATCAGAAGACTTTATTTATTTTTTTTTAAATGTTTATTTTTTAGTTGTAAGTGACAGAATATCTTTATTTTATTTTTATGTGGTGCTGAGGATCGAACCCAGTGCCTTATGCGTGCTAGGCGAGCACGCTACCACTGCGCCATAATCCCAGCCCCTATCAGAAGACTTTAAATGGCAGTAAGGCGTTAGACGTGCAATGGTGACTACAAGAAATCCATTATTTTAATTTTCTCCTGAAAGCTTGAATTTTATCATTCACAATGAATATTGTCAGTTTGTTTCCTTACATAACAGATTTCACACATTTCTGAGAAACTATTCCAAGTCTGTATAGCCATAGCTCGTCTATCAGCCATTCATTCAAATAAAAATGGTGCTCTAGAAAAGAGGTAGATTCAACCCGTAAACAACACAATTTCAGAAGTGCCTTTCCTTGAGACAACTATGGTCTGTCTGTCTGGATGTTGTTTAAGTACTATATGCACATTTTCATTTATTCACAGAGTATTAAAAATGTATATTCAAAAGTCAAGATTTAATAAAATTGTCTTTGCTCCAGTGAGTGCATTCTTAGAGGAGAAGTGACTTGTTTTTACCTACAAGTTCGCGATCATGGAGAATACTACGTTGGCTTATCTTAAGGGTGATGTTTCATGCACACTTGTTTTTGCATCATCAAAGCAAAGCAATAGAAAAGACAAATACCATCTTAATTGTATTATAAAAATAATTTTGACCTCCTAAACCCCCTGAAAGGAACTCAGGGTCTCCTTAGGAGCCCCCAGACCATATTGAGAGAACCAGTGTTCTAGATCATGTCTGAAGGAGCCACACCTGTGAAGTCACTAAAATATGAGCTGTCCTATACTTTGCTGAGAGCAGCAACATCAAAATCCTTGGAAGTGCAGTGTAGTTAGAATGACAGGGATTTGACGTTTAGTTCTCTTGAGTAGTAATTGGTTCTTGTACAGTATCTGTTTAAGCCCAGAGGTTTCCAGTGACACAGGAGATGTGGGCAGGTGGGTTCAAGGGGGAGAGTTAAGGACAGCTTTCCAGTAAATACCAGTATCTGCCTCAATATATTAGCATCTATTATTATTAATGTTTTATAAAACATAACAATTAGTTTTTTATCATTTAGATTGAAATATATCTTTCTTATTAATGTCCATTAATCTAGCTTTTCTTTGAATAAATCCATTATCACTGTGATTTGAACCTGAACAGGCATATTTATAAGTATTTTAATGTACAAGAAAGCCCTGGACTAGGAATAATGTAGACTGTCTTTTCCCAATTTAGACATTCTTGCTTGGCTTTATACAAATCCATCCACCTCAAAGACTCATGTCCTTTTTCAAAAAAATTAGGGGTTTGAGATAGGGAATTTTGAAGCTGCCCTCATAGCTCCACGTATCTGGGTGCTTGGCTAGCACAAGCTCACAAGAGTCAACTCTGCACATCTTTTCCCAACTCTGTGTTTAGTGACATCAGTTGTTAGCTTGAAATCTGTCATGGTGGGAATGTTTCACCACAGAAAATGGAAAATACCATAAATAGGGACATATTATTTTTCAAAGAGCCAACTTACCAACACAGCATGGGTATGTATCTGTAATAACTTGATACCTTCCTTGGAGCATATACACAACAACTGTGAACTTGCTACAGTGCCGAGCTCATGGAATATCACTGATCTATCTTGTGACATGAACAGAATTCCTACTTGCTTTAGTACTTTAATTATTGTCTGTGGTTTATCTAAATTGTTCTGTGTTCTTGTAATCTAATTTGTTGAAAAAAAGAATAAAATTGTAATAAGAAATTGAAAGTTTCATAAACTTAAAATTTCATGTTTTTTTCTTTTTTCAAATTTATGATCTGATATATTTCTTCTATTTTATATTATTTAAAAATTAAGCTCCCTTATTCTGTTTAAAATAAGAAATATATCAAATATATTACAACATTATTCCCTTTTTCAACAAATGTGGTTACAAGTACACAGAGCAATTTAGATAAACCAGTCAATAATTAAGAAAGCACTGAAGCAACTGGGAATTCTGTTCATGTCACAAGATGGATCTTCTGTGATATTCCATGAGCTGGGCACTGTAGCAAGTTCACAGGCCAATTCAGGGTAAAGAGATAGAAATAAATAATCGAGTCAATAATTTAAAGAAAAATTTCCTGATATAAATTAAGCTTCCAAGTTTTTCAAAATTCCTAAAGTTTTATCTTCTATGTACTTTCAAATATATATATATATGCACATATATATGTATATGTGCATATATATATATATTAATATGATCATTCCGGTGCACAGGAAAAATAGGCAAAGAGTTGGAAAGAAGTGGTAGGACAGGCAGAGAAGCAGCACTCATTCTAATCCGCAGCAAGCCTTAGCTAAGTTTAAAAACTAGTACCTTATAGGGCATGTTTTGCTTTTGGAAAAGTACTTTCTCATCTCCTATTCCTGTCATGCCCACTGTCTCAGCACCCAGTTGTCATAACATCCTAGTCTGACAGGGAAAAATGTTCTAGTTTGCTTTTGGAAATGTGATTCAATCTTACTAGCAGGGATTCCTCTGAAAGATCCTTGACCCATTCTCAGGATGCGCTCAGTTTGCCAGAATCAAGCAACAAAGGAGATGGGGTTTCACAAAGAGAGAATTCAGGAGTCCTCGTGAGTATAATTCCTCTTCGGGGCTGCCTTCGCACTTCTGCCAAGACCCAGCAAGGTGCCTTCACGAGGGCACCTGGTCTTCTCTTTCAAACAGATCCAATTACTCAGGCTCCAAGCTATAAAGCAGGGGGTTCAGCAAGCACCCAGTGGTTCTTGGGAAACTCCAGAGAGCAAACATTGACAGATAATGTCACGGCTGCCTATCACTATCCAAGAGGGTCGATCCTTGGGCAAGTTCCCGGCACACACAGTGTTGCTTTTAAGTCATGCTGATTTGGATTCAAGTTTTTCCCCTTTTAGCATTTTGCCTGAAATTTCTGTTTGACTTGGAACTCCCCAACCACAAAATTAAGTGAAAGGAGCATGATAAAAAAAAAAGTTCATTGAAATTTACCACAGCCATTTGAAGAAACTTCCAATAAAACCAGAGAGAACGCCAATGGCCATCTGCCCGGTGACATAAAACAAAAAGCTGGCCACTAGGAGATGAAATTAAAGCACTAAGGAAACCAGGAACAGGAAGAATCCAACTTTGCTGTAGTCTCCACTTATCTGAACCTCAGGCCTTCCCAGGAATCCACCAAATCCATCTGGAAGTGTACTCAATACACCCCAACAGAGAGGAATGTGCTTTTATTTTGCTAATGACAAACATACACACATACAAACTTCCATCCACAAACACAAAGAAGTGAGTGTTGAGTCCTGTAAGCCTCTCAGTCCACATGGAAGTCACTCTGCTGAGGAAGACACAGGTTTCTGTGCTTTGTGGCTCTGCCCTACTCAGTAGAGAGAAACTTAGGTTAAGATGGGTAGGATATGGGCTAGAAAAGATTTTCTTTTCAAAATAGTGATACTCCCTTTTTCCGAGACACATTTCCTGTATGATTAAATGAGAAAAGATTGGCCTGCTACCAGATGAATTGGATAAAAAGTTAACTTCTTGTTGGGCATGGTGGTGTATGCCTATAATCTCAACCACTGAGAGGATAAGGCAGGAGAATCACAGTTCAAGGCCAGCCTCAGCGACTTAGCGAGACCCTTGGCAACTTAGTAAGACGCTGTTTAAAAATAAAAAGGGCTGGGGATGTGGCTTAGTGGTAAAGCTTCCTGGGTTCATTCCCCAGTAACCAAAAAATATAAATAAATAAAAATAAATAAACTCCTTCATAAAAGGAGCAGCAGTTCATAGAGGGTGAACTCACACTGGCTGTTTCTATCACTTAAAAAAACCAACCAGTTACCTTAAGAAATAAAATAAAAAAGCAAAAAGGCACACTGCCTGAAAAATAACCCAAAGAGTTAAAATGGCATATAGCTTCTAACATGTGTGTTATATGTATGGATGTGTATATCTGTTCCACTGTGTATGTGTGTTTATATATATACATACTTTCATAAACACACATACATATATGTATACATACATTATATATACACACACATTTATCTCCTGCATACAGTAAATATGCATTAAGCATTTGATGACAAATAATTGGCTGATAAATGTATTGTATAGCCTTAAAATGCTGCCTTTGTAAGTCTATTATCACACACAGATTTTAAGTCCTTGGCACATAATAAACTAGGTACTGGCATTTCCTCTCTATTTTACTTAATTATGGCAGGAACATTTTCCTAGTAATTTTTCTTAGTTATTTGTATTTTCCTTCTCTCTCAGACCACATTTTCAAATCAAGGATGTCCTAGGGCTCTGGTATCTGATGATAAAGCACATTTGCTAAAGTTTTCGCAAAAAATACTCATGGTTATAATATGTATATGCTGTTTCTTAGATTTTTGTGTATAAGTTCTTTTGTCTTTTTTTTACCAGTATCCCTTGGGGATATCTCAGGACCCCAACATCTGGTTAGTGGTTTCTTAGAAAGCACACTTTTTTAATACAAAATGTTCTTTCTCTTAAAATAACAACAACAACCCAATTTGCATGATTTTAGTAGCTTAAAAGATTGAGTAAAACTCACTTTTCCTTAACAAATATCAGCTTCTCCCTTTCTGTACTTCAATATACCTGCTCGGAAATAACATGAAGTTTTAGGCTAAAAATATGCATGCGAATAAATAAATTCAGAAGTCAATGTGCATAATACAGAAATAGTTGGATTACTCAAAAAAGCTGAAGAAATAATACAGTGGTAGGAACATGGGTTATAAAAAACGTATGTGTGAGGGGTAGAGTAGATAACAAGTTCAATATCCTTTAATTTAAGCCCCAGTTGCATCACTTAGACATTCGGCAAATTTAAAAAAGAATCTTTTCAGAGACTTAGTTTCCTCATCTCTGAAATTGGCAGCCTCCTACCTCAGACTTTTCACAAATATCATTTATTTATTGGAACCAGAGTGTAAGGTTTACTCAATTCCAGGCACTGAGCATTCTAAGCACTTTTGAAACCATTACTTTATTTAATTTTTAGGGCAGCCTGATGGAGTAAGGAGACAAGATTTCTAAACCTGGTGACTTTCACCTAGCTGCCCTCAGTCAGCAGCGTACCAATGGAGGGGCCCCTGGAGGTGGTCCACTTTAGAGGCAGGTGATTAATATCTGCCTTTTTAAGAAATAACTTGAAATAATAGCAAAACCAAGGAAAAACTAGTCCATATTTTATTCTCATCAGGCACCAATAATTCTAAACAATTTTAGTGATAAAATATTCCTCCCTTCAAGGCAGATTACTCCAAACTTTTATACCAAAATATCAATTTCCCTCAATATTTGTAATATTGTTTTTATAATAATATAAGAAAAATATGTGTGCATATATGTACATGTATGCTATTTTTCTGTTAAGTTAGTTAAGACAGGCATCTGTGTTTTGCTTTCATACTATACACAAGATGTTCACTGGTCATTAGTGTTTGGTAAAAATTTTAACTACATTTTTCTCACTGCATGATTCTCTTTCGAGGTAAATAAATATTTTCAGAAGAGATTTCAGGTTAAAGCACATAGTTCCTAAAGTACCATTATACACAACAATGACAACAAAAACAGGATTAAAGAGGACTTTCACCAATTTTTTTAAAACTGAAAGATTAAATTGTGACAAAGCCCTATAAAATCTGATTTAATTGAATAGTGACTCTATCTCAGATTGGCTTCAAACTTCATGTGGAAAACTTTGAAGTTATTGAGATCAACTAGTTATAGTTAGAAGTCTGGTAAATAGATTTTCATCTGTCCACTTGGCCATGAGGCTGGGTCACCAGGGACACTGTAAGTAGCACTGTACCACAATGTATTGGAGTCAGTTCTTTCTGGTGACCCATGTGAATTCTTAAAAAGAAAATATCAAAGCTTATTTTGGATGGATATACCCTTTAAGAATTAAGTACATCTATCCAAAATGTTAGCTGAAGTTTACAAATATTAACCCTTGTGTCTTCTTTTCTCCTGTCCACTTGTCTGTTTTTTTACTTTTCTTATCAAGGCTGTGTAAGTAAAAGCTTTGCACTTTGAGTCGAGGCTTTTCAGGTTCAAATCTCATTTCCACCACTTGTAATGTGACATTGTCTCTTACACACTTGAGCTTCATTTTCCTTGTCCAGAAATAGCACATTGCAACCTCTGAAAATTCAGTTGGTTAAATATAGTCTAGTTCTGTGGTTACCAAATTCCCCCCTCACATCTTCCTCCCTTCTTTCACCTCTTCGAAGACCCAATACTTTAAAATATTATGCTAATAGCAATCTTTAAATTTCTCCTCCAGTGTGTTGCCATCTTTAGGATGCCCATAGGTAGGATTTGGAGATTGGATTAGATATCACTATCTGCTGGTGAGGCTTGCCTGGTATGCATAGCAGATTCCTCCAGAGAGGATTATGATGGGGGATCTCTTTGTTTTCCACTTACTTATGCCAATGTCACAAGGCATCTGGGGAGGAAATTTATCCTGTTCATTTTTGAACAAGGCACAAAAAAATGTCCAGTATGCTTATTATATAGTTATTTTGGAATAAAGGACAAACAAAAGCTATATTTCAACATTAAAAAGATGTTGATATATACTTAGAATTTTTTGTGTGTGCCAAAAGAAATAGAACATTCCCTTGCAAAAGTGTGTACTGAAGAGAAATGAAACAAATGGTCTTTATTTATTTATGTAAGGCTAGACATTGGGTATATTGCATCATTTAAGCTTCATCCTCACACTTCATTACCTACTAAAAATGGGTGCTGCTTGTATTTGTATAATCAGTGATGAGCTGTGTTTTGAGACAGAGTGGTTCAGATCAAGAATTAGAAGGAAAAAAAATAAAATTGTGCTTGATCTTTAGAAAACATTTAGAGAATATTTGCTTTAGAATTACGGATTTCCTCAACTCTAAGTTCAAACACCTTAAAAATACTATATTTTCAGGGCTGGGATTGTGGCTCAGCAGTAGAGCGCTTGCCTCGCATGCGTGAGGCCCTGGGTTCGATCCTCAGCACCACATACAAAGCAATAAAATAAAGACATTGTGTCCATCAACAACTAAAAAATAAAAATAGAAATAAAAACAATACTATATTTTCAAGACACATGGAACCACAAATCACATGTTGATAACTTAGAAGTGATGTTTCCAGTAGTTATAGTGTATTTTTTTTTTTTTTTTTTTTTTTTAGAATTTAGTTAGAACCCATATTCAGGCTTGAAGGCCTCTATCCTTATATTTTTTCCCTTTTCAGTGGGATGAAATTCTAATTCCTTCAGCTAACACTAAACACCTGCTGCTACAATTTGGCTGGGCTCACTGCATTTCTCTCTACTTTCTAAAGGCTCTGGCTAGAGTAGAATATGCATTGCTCTCTCCTCATGTGCCAAAAGGAAGCATGCATTTTCTGACTTTTTTGTCTTTGTAAAATCTGTTTTTCCTAATAGGAAATCCCTCTCTATTTCCCCCTAGACATTCATTAGGATTGAATTTAACTTCTACCTTTCCCATGAAAATTTTCCTCTTTCCTTTGAATTTCAGAACTTCCTCCTATAAATGAATGCCTACAATTCATATATTTCCATATTGACATTTTTTCTTGAAAATTTAGCTAAACTTTGCCATATACCAAATCCTGTTATTCCAATCACATGGTGTACAATTGGTGGCAAGAAATATGATTTTAGTCTTTTTTCTATGTGCATAGCATTATTGTATGTAGAAACAGGCACAGAAAGTGAGGTATGGAAGGAAGGGAGCATTATAGTGCTGTGCTCCATTTCTTAAAGGTATATGCAAGGACATCATAGTTTAGAGGAGTCTTGCACTTTTGAAATATCTGTTAAAAACGGTAAGTTCTGTTTGGACAAAAGGAATAAGAGTTTGAGGGATAAAGACACAACCTTAATAAAGAAGACAGGAGGTTTCTTCTTATAGACTCTTCTCTTGTGGTTCTATGTCCAGAATAGTTAATTATATTAATACAATTGGGTCATATTTTAGAACAATGAATGGTATATTCTAGAAGATGGAGATGGACTGCCTTAAAACTTTGCACCCTTGAACACAGTTCATTTCCCAGCCTCTCATTTATTCATTTCCAGGAAGCTCCTTATTGTTTCTTATCCCCTTTTATGTGGTTGGAGCAATAGCCTCCAAGCGTTCACCAGCAATAAAACATGGAGATGGCTGTCCCAACCACATGGAAAGTACCAGCAATCTTTTTTCTATGTACTCTTCTATTCCTTCCTTCACATATTCATAATGCTGAATCCTACCCCAGGTAGGATGTTCCAGTCTTGAGCCTGACTGTTTTTCAGTTCTATCCCTTTCACACATGAGTGCTCAGCACACATATGGGTTCTTCCTCCTGTGATTGACAGGAGGATGGTGGAGAACTACCATTTGGGTTTTAGTTTTATTGGGGGACATGCTCGCCTTCCTATACTTCCATGTTAGACTTTATCTGAGACTACTATATTGGAATTTGGCATAAAAATCCCACTAGTAATAATGTAGAACTTACTTTTCTCTTCACCATTATCCCTTGGCTTTATATATCTATAGGATGGCTCAAAGAAACAGACAAAAGAATGATTTAAGCTTTTCTTTTTCTGTAGCTAAATTCAATCTGATTCCACCCTGATTTCCAGCAGAATTTCTGAATGTAAAGAATAGGTTTCTGTGGACCCTTTAAGGGGTCACGCTGGAAGTGAAAGTCAATTCTTTGGTCTATAGCTATGTGTTCCCCTTTGTGCGATACAGTGTTCTTAAAGAAAGATTGTTTCTTGACCGTTAGATGGTAGGCATTTTGGAACCAAAAACAGTCCAGAAGTGTCCATGATTAACCCAAATTCTAGTTCTTATAGAACAAAAAATGCCCAGGTCCTACACCAAGCATTTCAGTTTAGAGAACTGAAAGTGGATTGGACTTTGGCTCCACTCATGCCTGGGCCGAGTAGCATTTGGGGGACAGATCCTTCAGGACTCTGTGGTGACTTCTGGCCAGAACATACAGTGCATGTGAGCATGTTGGTTTAATTTGTTTGTCTTTTTTTAGGGCATATTTCCTCATGAGATCTACTATTGCCTAAAGTACAATTAAATGTAAATATTATACTTTCTAATCTTATAATAATTTCCTGATAAATATACCCGATAAACCAGCCTGTAGCATTATATTACAGTCTACTGCCATTGGCTTTCCTGGTCTCAGATTTACTTACCACAAGTATATTTAATCATACATTTAGGATGGAAATAACCTGGTCTTAATCCATTCAATAAAAAAAAAAGGTTGGCAAGCTTCTTTTATGAGTAAATAGAAAGGGTTTTGCAAGGCAGTATATATAAAAAAGAAACATTAATCCTAACCCTTCACTCTCTTAAATGGGAATTAAGGTCAACATTCTAAGAGCAGCCAACTGAAGTGGTGCTAAGTTCATAGATTCTTCGGTAGAGAAACCAAACAGCTGGCTTCCAACTGGAGAGAAAACATTTCAAGAGCTGGGTGCTAGAGCTAGTGCTCTCTTTCTAAGCCACTTCTCTTTAATTAGGTCATCTCTTTTCAGAGAATAATGAGAGAGGGCATTTAAAAAAATCATCATGTTCACCTGTTTCATTCTTTATTCCCAATTAAGTTCTACTTCATTATAAGGTACAAATAAGTCAGATTTTTTTTTCTGAAAGCCTAGAGTATTTCCTAGGGGAATGTTAGGCCTTTAGAAATACATGGTAAGTCTTTTGGTCCACCAGAAATTACTGGTGCACTAAAGATTATATTCAACAGTCTCCAGAAAGAAAAGCTTTCATCAAGATGGAACTTATCAGTCATTTTTGTTTGGGTTCAAGTGATAAATAGTCATTTTCTGGAGAGAAAAGGCTTCCATGAATTATCCCTCTTACATCATTTCACTTCTTAAATCGACATCCCTCACTTCATCTTCCAACAAGACATACACACACACCACAACAGTGTCTGCTAGCCAATTCCCAGAGTGGTCAGTTGTATGGTTTCATGTTCCTTCATAGCTTAAAATCCAACTTCTGTATCTTATGTGTTATGTTGTTACTTACAAATGCATTGGCAAAATGACAGTATTCCTTCAAAAATCATCTGTTTTCTTCAGATATCTCCCAATATGTGATCCAATTTGTGAAGATAAATCTATTTTGAACTTGACTAAAAATAGTGTTAAAGTTAATTCCCACTTAAGAGAGTAGGGAATTGAGATACTGAAAAGAACAGTTAGGAAATGGAAAAGGATTTACACTTTGTCAAAGAGGCCATTTTTAGCACCTTATCACAGTAACAATAAACTCTTTGTAAATTTAATTTTGACAGTATTGGGATTATCACTTTTTCTATCTGAAATAAACCGTAGCATATCTTCCCCATTTGTATAGATGTCTGACAAGTTTTCACATGACAATAAACTAAATTACTTTTTAATTACTTGTGAGAGTTTAAAGAGCACTTCATGATAATTTGGTAGTGTTATTCCCGTGATAAAGATGAGGAAACTGAAGTAGAGAAAGTGAGCATTACACCTAGGTAATGCAAATATCTAGCTGAGCCCATAGTCAAACTCAAGTGTTTTGCTTGGTGTCTCTAGATGTGTATATAACATGCAGACTCAGGGGAAGAATGTGCCATAGGTGGTGTTGGGGAGCTATTAACCAAAAGGAAGTACCTTTTGTTATTTCCTTTCACTGGACAGCAGATGATGGTCATAGGCATGGATTCAAGTTCTCACTGTACCACTAAGTCTCTGTGAGACCATTTTCTGTGACTTAAAGGAAAGAAATTTCAGGAAATGGGCATCCATGATCATTTCCAGTCCTAGCAGTGTGTGAGTCTTTGATTCTACTTTGTAAATTTGGCTAAATTTCAATTATATGATAAGTTAAATAAAAGAGCTAACATAAAATGAATAGTTTTAATTTCTGCCTTTTATCAGGATGCAGAGTAAGAACAGAATGAACACATGTGTTTCTATGATACAACTGTAAATTTAAGGGGGCACCAGGAGAGTGGTTACTTCCTAAATGACCTCACATTTCCCCAAATTGTTTTCTTATAGCTCTTACCAAACACACATATTTGCTCAGATATCGGAAGTAATTATTTTTATCAGTAATTTTCAGCTGGGCATGTTTCTTCATCCAGTGGACATAGATGCAAATACCTGTCACACACAGGACATCCACCTATGTACCTACACATTCATCAAAACATTATAGTTGTTTTTGCTCCAACAGTCAATAATTCTGAAATGAAAACTCTTATTTAAATTTATAAGTAGGAAAACTCATTCCTAATATCATAAAACAACTTAACTTTTTTTCTAGTAATTTCAGTCTGGTCCATATAACACAACTAAGATATATATTCAATTATGAAATCTTCACTTGAGTTCGTAATGCTCCTTGAGATACAAAAAGTCAGAATTTAATTGAATAAATAATCTTTTAGATAATTAAAATAAGAGAAATCAATTGGAAACCATTCATTCATGCCCTTGTGAACTGATGCAGTGAGAAGTCACTGTGAGGAAGGACAAAGCTGAGTGAATGCCCAAGAGGAAGGGCTTAGGGAGGCCGAAGGCAGCACCAGAACTCTGGGCACCAGGAAAGAGGGAATTCAAGAAGGATGATGGTGCCCACTTTTGCCAAGTTTCACATTTGATCCACCTGATCCCTGCCATAAGTCACAGAGAGTAATAGGTTTTCAATTTCAACTCTCTTCTTTTTTCTGGTTCAGCTTCAAGTGGAATGTGATTTTTAAAATAGCCAATGATTGGGGAGAGCAAGAGTAAAGGAGATGTTGACAGATTAATAGATTGGCTGATATATTATTTTATTGGCTACTTGGGATTAGGAGTCTCAGTGACTCATAATTTGTATTACTAGCATCTAATCTTCTCTGTGTAGTTGACTTGAAAGCCTAAAAGTAAACTATCAAATTTTGTACACCATTCATGATTTAGTGCCCCCCCTTTTCCTATTATTTTTCCTACCTGAGTATTCTATTACTTTGGGTTGTGTTTTTTCCTGTTAAAGTTTCTGTGTAACAAATTTAGACAATATCCTGTTGTGATAGCATCCTATAAATTTCAAGATATAACTATTTGTATAAATTATCTGCTGTTGCCTAACAAATTGTGCCAACATTTACCAGCTTAAAATCGCAAATTTTTATCATCTCACATACTTTGAGAGACAGGTATCTGGGGATGCCTTCATTGGGTGGATATGTTTCTGGGGCTGAGTCTATGAAGATCTGACTTCCCAATCAGATGGAGCATCCATTCCAAGCTTGTTCATCCAGTATGAGCAAGAGGCTTCATCTCCACTCCATGTGAGTCTCTCTAGGACTTTTTACAACATGGCTTCCTCCAAAGTGAGTGATGATCATGAAAGAGAAAGAAACAGAAAGAGACAAAAAGCAAAAGGGAGGCCATAGTGTCCTTTATGACCTAATATGTAAAATGACATATTATCTCCTCTGCCATACATACCAAGTCTAATGGAATGTAGGATGGGACACCACAAGAATGAGACTTCCATGAAGCCAGGATCCTTGGACCATCTTAGAAGCTGAGGTTGACTTTAAATTCAGTAATCAACTTGAGTCCATTCAATTTGTCTGTATGCAAAAATAAGCTTTGTAATTAGCAACTTAATAACAATGACAAGCTACTTTGTTGGTGAAAAAAAGAGTCCATATTCTTAAAAGACCCATGTTAAGCCAAGTGCGGTGGTGCATGCCTACAATCCTAGCATCTTGGGAGGTTGAGGCAGGAGGATCTGGACTTCAAAGCCAGCCTCAGCAAAAGAGAGGTGCTAAGCAACTCAGTGAGACCCTGTCTTAAATAAAATACAATGTAGGGCTGGGGATGTGGCTCAGTGGTTGAGTGCCCCTGAATTCAATCCCTTGTACCCCTCCCTGACCAAAACAAAAAGAAAACATACTGAGCATGTTGAGTTTATAGTACTTACATATGATGATCTTTAAAAGACAAGCAAACTATTTTAGGTTCTGCCAGTTTTTTTTATTCTAGAGAAATAGCTTTTGTGCTAATCTAGTAAGGATTCTGTCTAGTCTGCCCTGAAATATCAACTTCTTATTCTTTGGCGATCAAACAAGTATAATCCTGGAGAAGAATTGGAGAGAGTAACATATAGTCCCTGCTCTCCCATTTCCTGACTGCACAGCCCAAGCTAAATTCTAATCTCAGATGCTTCATTTATAAAGTAGACATAGTAGCTCTCATCTCTGATGTTGTTTGAGGACTCAGTGACATAATGAGAAAACTATTTAGCATATTGCCAGGCACATAGTGAGAACATAATAAACAGTACTCATGAACATCCAATGTGTTGAAGCAGAACATTATCATCATTAGGAAGTTGGGAAAATAAGAAATGCATAGAGTCAAAGCTTTACATAAATGAAATAAAATCAAATAATGTAAACCCTATGAGGTTCAGAAATGTGAATTTTAGGCTTTGCTGGATCACTGGAGCAATACTGTTCATGAAAGCTTGTTTCTTGTTTGTGTGCACATGCATGCCCATGTGTGTGTGCTGTGTTGCTTCTCTGTCTCCATTATAACTAGGCCTCTGACTGTGGTTCACAGTCAAAACATGAGACAGCCGTTAACTCCACGTTATTCTATGTGTTTTCTCCTCAGGAGAACTAGCCTTATTCTTTTCTAGTGTCCCTGAGTGTTTTGGAAGTGGGAATATTTTAATATCTCTTTGTTAGAGAATCCCTTCCTTCTTAGAATCCCATTTAAAGATGAAATCCTAATGCTCACAGAGCCTTGACCTTTCCGTGTTACGCTATTAGTTGCACCCCAGGCATGGACACGGCTCATTGCTTTGTGCCCAATAGCCTCTGGATGCAGATGCATTAATGCGGAGAGTCACAGGAAACTCAGAAATCTCAAGGGACTTATTCATTTGGAGTATTTTTTTGTATCGAGCAGGCATCCACAAGGACGTTTTTGGTTGTGTGATTAAATAAAGAAGTACTAAGCCCCTGAGGTTTAAGAAATTCTAAACATCAATCTATGTTAGCCAAAGCACTGCTTCTCATGGAGCAAGGCCGCACTGGAGGCCATTCAGATTGGCCAATTTTATGGACATGAACCACAAAAATAAAGGTTCTTTTATGATGACAGTGTCATGTTTGCATTATCTTTACTTGGTGTTGACAGTCATCATCAGTGACTTGAAATGCTTCGGTTTTAATTAATCAGTCTATTTAAACATTTATTAAGGGGAACCATTCCCAAAGCAAAATACCTTAAGCACTTGCAATATTATTATTTTCTGGATCTCTGTGAACCAAAGGAAAGTAATGAATATTTTTACACTTCATCTATTGTGAATCAGATTAACCAAGATGTTCAAAATGTTAAAGGAAAAGACTGACTTTCTCTCTCTCTCCCTCTTTTTCTCCCTCCTGCAATCTTCCTCCAATTTCTGTCCCCAGACCCTTCATATCTCACAATAATTCTGTGAAGGACATCTGAAAATTTTATTCACTGCAGTTGTTACTTTATTCATTGCTGGCCTAGCAATTAAGAGTCTAATCATCTTCAAAATAATAATTACAGACATTTCTTGTTAACATTGCTCAAGGGAAGATTTCCCTCTGAAGCTTCAAAACAATTAGCTCATGTTGCATAACAACTTTCTTTCTTTATTCCCATTGGTCATAAGTTTGAAGAAATTAGTGAATATATATATTCATTTATATATATACATATATATATTTATGACTATTCACTATGGTCATAAAACCATATATATTAGAATTATATTAAAAATTATATTAAACTATATTAAAATCCAATAAAATAGTGTTATAGCTTATATATGAGGTATCCCCCAAAAGAGGAATTGTCATGTGTGAGACAATGCAAGAATTTTCAAGGTAAAAAGATTAGATTATGAGAAATATAAATTAATCAGTGCATTAATCCATTGATACAGATTAACTGAGTGTAACTGTAGGGAGGTAGGCTGTGGTTCCAGGAAGGATGATTTTGTCCCTAATCAGTGCAGCTGTCTGTCTCTGCTTCCTGGCTATCATGTCCTGAGCTGCTTTCCTCTGCCACACCCTTCCACCATGATGTTCTGCCTCAACTTGGGCCCAGAGCTATGGAGTTGGCTGACCATGGACGGCATCTCTGAAACTGAGCTGAAATAAACTTTTCCTTCTTTACATTGCTCTTGTCAGGTCTTCTGGTCACAGTGATGAAAAAAATCAAACAAATGCTATCTCTTTCCACATAATGCCATATTATAGCTTATAAATATCCTGAGATAGAGTTTAAAAGGAAAGACAAACTATACTTCTTTAACGATGAAAATTTGCAAAACTTTTCAGCATTGAGCAGTCAGCTGGTCATGGTGACACTCAACTGTAATCCCAGCAACTTGAAAATCTGAGGCAGGAGTATGGCAAGTTTGAGGCCAGCCTTAGCAAATTAGCAAGACCTTTTCTCAAAATAAAAAATAAAAAGGACTAGGAATGTAGTTCAGTGGTTGAGTGCCCCTCACTCCCCAGTACCTAACAATAACAACAAAACCATCTTTAAGCACATAATATCAGACAGGGATCTACCATATGCTGCAGTAAGTTCTTTATATTTGTATGGCTACAATTCAAAATATAGTTTTATTCTAACTTGACAAAATTGCTTTGACATAGATATGATTATCTTAACAGATAAGGAAACCTATGCTCAGAATGGTTAAGGGATTTTTTTTGTACTCATCATTTTAATAAGTGTTAGGAAGCTGGGCTTCTCATAATGAATTCCTTGTTAATGATGTTTACATTCCCTTAACAGTTTTTGATCAATTCCCACTGAGTAAGTTTAAAGCTGTTTCTTTCCCTTATAACTTGTTATTTTATTTGTCAATGGAGGTACAGTCATGACTTTTCTTGTTGAATCCTCAAACAATACTATGACATAGGTGCATTATATTCCCCTTTTTCTAGATTCAGAAGCTGAAACGCAGAGGGGAAAAGAAACTTTCTCAGAGCTGGGCAAAGTGGCGCATGCCTGTAATCCCAGCGCTTAGGGAGGCTGAGACAGGAGAATCGTGAGTTCAAAGCCAGCCTCAGCAACGGGGAGGTGCTAAGCAACTCAGTGAGACCCTGTCTCTACATAAAACACAAAATAGGGCTGGGGATGTGGCTCAGTGGTCGAGTGCCCCTGAGTTCAATCCCCAGTACCAAAATAAAAGAAACTTTCTCAGAATCTCACAGCTTATCAGTTGCTAGCCTAGAGAGCTGTCAGAGCCCAAAGCTTACTCTTCTGCTCATATACCACTTCTTACTGCTTCTCGCGTAGCTGTAAATGTGGAGTTGGCAAAAGAAACTATCTGAGAGTTCATATTAGCTGTTCATTGCCTTCTCACAAATAACTGTACAAGCAGTCAGAACAGGGCATTCGTGCTTCTAATAGATTCCCAAACTGCTTCTCCTTCCCAGCCACACCAAAGTATAAGTATCTGACACAGGCTGCCAGAGTATTGGGATACACATTATTTCTTTTTGATCTTGACACTAAACTTCTGAGACGGTTAGGACAGGTACAATTAGAATGGCGATTTTCCTGATGAGGAATATTGATTTCACAGACATAAAGGACCTTAAAGTCCACATGACTGATAAGTGAAAAAACAAATCACTTGGATCCCCCGATGACACATTCTGGGATCTCTCCGTAACACCATGCTAAAGATAGGCCTGCAAGCTGCAGGATGCCACCTGCCTGTGGGAGTTCTCCAAGGCCTGTTCCTCATTTGGGACGAAATCAGAAGACCATCAAGATTCTTGACTTTTGGTGTGAGAAACTCTTGCAACTAGCTGATGGGTGTGGTGTATATTAACCCCATCATGGGCAAGATGCTCTGCTGAGTCCCATTTAACTGCATGCCTTTAGGGAATGACTCACCATTTTTTGCAGATTAAAAAGTTATGAGAAGTGTGAAAGAAAAAAACAGTGTCTGATTTTTTGATATAATGGTGGTTTCCAGCAAACTTCCCAGACTTTTTAACTTAATACATTTCATGCTGTGATGAGAGCCCTTGGCTTCAAGTAGTCAAGTCATCAAGGCCTCAGTGACTTCCAAGGATCTATAGTGTTTAGGTCCATGGACTCCTGAACATAATGAAAATGATATATTCTCAATATAAAAGAAGGTGCTGAGGAAGCTGCCAATGCTGAGGGCTGCCATCCCTAGGTGGGAAGAACATTAAGACAGAAATGAGGCCAGTGAACAGAATTGTCCCAAGGTATGTCTGGTCATGGTGACTGAGAAGACTACCAAACTTAACTTCTTCTCTATGAGTCTATGGAATAAAAATGTTGTGGGTTTCATGAATTTGGGTATATTTTTCAACATTTTGTACAGGATATTTCTGTGCCAATGGTACCACCTCATCATGATGCTGTCTGTTCCTGTACATTTTTTTAAGAAGTCCAGAACTAGTCCAGAACTGTATCTCTTGCATCTTTATATCTCCACACCACCAAGCCTGCTAGTATGGAAACTGTACAAAAGTTTCTTAGCATATGTGTATTAAACTACATTTATCTCATATAAGAAATATGTGAATACCCATACTACATATATACACATGTATGCATATCTACATATGTGTTTCTTTGCTGATATTTGAACTACATACTGTATTCCTTCATGTAGTAGGTATGACATGGCATTTTAAAGAAGAAATAAATAATTATCACTTTATATATATTTCATATTTATAGAATGTACAACATACATATATGTTATACATATGTATGAATATTTGTATACATGTATAGCTCTATGTATAGGATATATACATATATAATATGTACATATGTAGAATATATGTATTTGATCTGTATAGTTCTATGTAGATTAAACTATATACATATTTCCCATGTTTTCTAATCAAGATTATTTTTTTTGGTACAGAGTATTGAACCAAGGGGAACTCAACCACTGAGCCACATCCCCAGTCCTTTTTATTTTTTATTTTGAGATAAGGTCTCACTAAGTTGCTTAAGGCCTCACTAAGTTGTGAGGCTGGCTTTGAACTTTCAAATCCTCTTGCCTCAGCCTCCTGAGTTGCTGGTATTATAGGCATGAACCATAGCATCTGGCTCTAATCAAGATTCTATAATATATATATATCTATATGTGTGTGTGTGTGTGTGTGTGTGTATGTATATATATATGTAATCTTCAAAATTTCTATAAGTATATTTACCTATAAATATAATTTTTCTATTAACTAAAAACTTTTAACCAAAATTATTTTATTTCAGTTTGAATTCAGATATGATTTAATGTGTTAATTTAGTTAATAAAATATTATTTCTAAAAGAATAAAAGCTTGTTTAAAGAGAATTGATTGGATTTTGTTGGTTAAGTTTTAAAGACCAGATTCTTAGCAACCATTATGTAGAAATCAATTTTATATTGATGTAAGTGAATATATATTAGAAGTTTTAATTTGACATTTGTTTTATTTGAAGGGTGATAGTATAATGAACAGAACAACAAGAATGATACTAATCCCTGTTACTAATGAAGATGGTATCTCTGTTCTGATCGAATAAGTGAAAGAAAACACTAATGCTTTTCAGCAAGGGTAATTAATGTGCCTATAAATAGCTTATTACTATTAGGGTGAGGAAAGAATAAGTCAGCCTGTCATATAAAATAATTACATTACATATTTATGCTGGATTTAGGAAGGTGTCTAGGGTCCCAATGTACATTGACTTAATCATTCAATATTCCTAAGCATGAGAGAGAAATCAATTTTTCATTGCATTTAGGAAGGGAGAACCGGTATAATGAAGACTTTTTTTTTTTAACAATTACAAGATGATGATCAACTATTACGAGTATTTATTCCTTGTCCCCAACTGGTAACAAGTAGATGCCTTTAGGATCCTGGTAACATGGCAAGACCCTGTCTTAAGGGCGGGGGATGGGAGGAGGAAGGAAGGAAGGAAAGAAAGAATAAAAGAAAAAGAAAAAAAAGTAGTGCTAGCTCAAGGAAACATATCAGTGGACACATTTGGGCTGGAAAGGGCCTGTTTGTGATCTTTGCATTCACCAAGGAGCTAGGGCTGACTAAAGTGAAAAGAGAATGACAGGGACATCAAAGAGACTGGAGTTTGAACACTAACTCCAGTGGGCTCCGTGCCTTTCATCACAGTACTGAATTTCTCAGGACTTTTGCCTTTTCCTCCATGTGAGGTGGTAGTGACACCTACCACACCCGTTCCACCTGCATGGAAGTATCTAAAACCTTAGTCCATTGACTGACAATGGCTCAATAAACAATGGCAGATGCCCCTTTGGTAGACACCACCTGTAGCTGATTCTGCTTTTTTTCCCCCCACTTCCGCGAAAGCCAGGTATTGGAGTGGGGGATTTTGAGCGGTGACATGAGAGAAGGAAGGTTTCTGGGCCAGTGGGGCATATCTAGGGACAACAGCAACTTTTTTCTGACATTGTTTTGCCTAGGTCCACCCCTAAAGTCTGCCAGATGTTCATAACTGTCCCACCACGAATGAATGCACTCTAAACACATTTCTTTCTCTTATTTTTTTTTAGTAAAAAATTAAATTCTCACTTTCTTACAGTGGAAAATGCCAAACCATTTCAAAGAGAAAATATAATTCACCTGTGCTTCCATCAGCCAGAGATAGGCGTTGTTCATAATTCAAGATTTCTTTTTCCATGGCATACAAACGTGGGTCTGTATACACTTACCATAATTGAGAACATACTAAATATATCACGTTGTATACTGCTTATTATGTTAAGCAGAATGGTTTTTTCTTTAAGCTGTGGAAAGCTGGCATTTTTTTAGTCACTTTGTACCTTAAAATCTGGACTACAGAGTCTTTTCAATAGAAGGCTGCCTAAGAAGTTGGGAGAGCTATCTTTGTAATTGTGGTTTTGGTTATTTTAAACTCTTAATGTAGTAATTTATGTTTGAGAAGAACTATAGAATCAATTTTTAGTTCTGGTAACTTATTTCCTTTTCTTTCTCAACCTCCTAATTGCTCTCTCTGGGAAATAGCTATTTGCCAAAAATAAAAATTATTCATTTGGATTTTTGAGATATAGCTTTTAAACAGGGGGAGATTCATCACACAGCTTTCCTTCAGCTCCTTAGTGAAGAAACCCCCAGGGTTTTGTGAGAGTCTGAGAAATAATTGGTTCCTTCTTGCATCTGAGCTAGAACTTAGGATAACAGGAGTCTGATAGACTTTGTACTCCTCTCCAGAGAAAGCCAGGACTTGGGGTTCAAGAATATTTTATGAGTTTTTAGAATGGCTAAACCTAACTTGTGAAATTCAGAATAAAGCCACATTGCTAATGTGTTTAAATCTCAAAAATATAGTATCAGTTTAACATAACAGAGCTGAAGCCATGTCATACACTAAGATGGGATGGCATATCATTGGGGGGGTATACACTTATCCAATGCTGATGTGTCAAAGTGTGATATCTGTTACATATATATGGTAGTGCCATAGCATGTATTATAAACTTTATATGATTTTCAAAATATTTCTAAGAATCCAGGATTTAGACTTTCCAATGAATTAAGACAATCATATTTTAGTCAATGAGGAATATAAGGTTTTCAAGTGCTCACAGCTTGTTAAGGATGGATACTAAGTCAGGAACAACTCTGGGAGATGACCTACCACTCCCAAACTAGATTGAGTTTTTAAAATGGACTTTTACAAAAAGCATGAAAGTTGCTAGAGTGATAGTACTTTGGCAGTACATGGAGTAATAGGAGCAGGTGTTTTGCAGTTGCTCACGCTTGGTTTCATTCTCCTGTGGTGTGTAGTTAACTCTCAGAGAGACTAATTCATTACAATGGTAACTTGCACTCCTGTCCAATAGTACGTGAGGTGTAACAAGTATCACCAGGACACCAGGAGGTCCTGGTGGAAGAAGCAGCAAAGCCTTCTGTTTATAGCACTCTGAGCAAAGTGATTTTGTCTCATTAGGGATTTTGTCTCATTTATAAGATGTGAGCAATCATTATCCCTTTCTTAAGCGTTGAATGACTATTTCCTTCCTAGTAATTCTGCCAAGGATAATTTAAATAAGAACTACTCAAGAATATTTTTCAGGAAAAATTCACTGGACCTCACACATAATGCATTGAATGTTTATCATACAATGACACTGATAGTTTTATGCCTGTACATATTGTACATTCCACTGAGTAATCCCATATTGTAGGAGAAAAAGCGTGTGCATGCATGTGTGTGCACACACACACACATTTTTGCCATTTGTTTTGCTAGTTTAAGCAGAAGAAATAAAATTTTAAATTCCCATAAACCTAAGAAATATTGTAGAAGAGAAAGATGACAAACAGAGCTTTGTTTTAGCTTTATTTCAAGAAGAGAAGAAACATGAATGGCAAGGAAATAGCCCTAAAGTCAGCATGTTGAACAGAGGTTTTATTAGAATGAAATTTGATTTTAAGATCTAATACCTTGCAAGTTCAAGGAAGGTATGGCAACAATTTCATGTGAAATACCAGATTAAAGTGATGGCAATGTTCTACCTCTTAATGATATTCCTGAAAAATCTATAAATCCCTTAATTATTAAGGTTTTTGAAATTCTTTTATTAAGTAGCTTACATCATCTGCTGAGTATTTGAATTTCACAATCTGTCCTGTAGAGTTTTATTTAATACAGAAGATTTCCTTTAAAAGCTCATCATCATAAGCTATTTGTTTGCACATATCATTTGTCATTGGAGGGAAAAATGTAGCTTGCAAAAGATGCTTCTTAAACAAATTATCCCACAGAGAGTCTTTTCTATCCCACCAATCCCCAGAACCTACTATCTGCTAGAGTGGTCTGTAGTTCAAATGTCAGAGCTTTTATTAAGTGAACCAGAATATATTTTGTGTGGCATGCACTGGGTTAAGTTGCATAAGCAAGATAAGCAAGAAGCTGAAAAGTTTTAAATTAGAGGTAGACATTATTACAATTTTCTGTTTGAAACCATATCTTGTTTAGTTTTAAAAGATCACTTTTATTGTTATAAAAACAATGTGTACCATGTTGCTTTGTGATTCTTTCACTTTTCTGTCACCAAAATTTAAAGTCGGAATTTGAAAATAAGATTTCTAGGTTGTTAGGCAGAATACCAGAGCTGGGAGCTGCCCATAATATTTACACAGGCAGTATCTATAGTAATTAAATATTACTATATGTAGTTGTTCAAAAATGAGGATCTTTAATAAATTGCAATGAAATCAAGAGATCCACAAAATACGGATGCAGAACCTGATCCTCCTAGGTTGGGAGTCTGGAGGTATCACACATATGTACATATGTAGGTATGAGGTAGATATATATGCATACATATACATACATATATAAACAGCATGCAAGCTTATATATACTAACAAGTGGACATTATACTTGGCATGTTTACAAATACAGTAAAGTGCACAGAAATTATTTTCCTGAACTTTCTATGTGGATCTCATATTAAGACTCCAACCTCATGCCTTTGTCCTGGGTGTGCAGTCTTGGTGATATGCCCTTGTTTCTGATTTATCTCTTGATTTACTAAGGAGCACATTACATAACCATCTTGCCCAAGCAAATGTAGCTGCTTGTGTCCTGCAAAGGCTTTTTTGGTGTCCTTTCTAATACCCCTGCCCACAGGTTTCCTAGGCCTAATTTTTCGATATTAAAGGAGACATAAGAAATGTTTGCCCTCTCTTCCATATGAATTTGGGACTGCCTCTGGGAAGGCTTCCTTGAGTCCTTCATTTAGAGGGTGATTTCTTCCTTCATTCTATCCCATCAGACAGGATGGACATTTGTACCTTCAGTCCAGCATTTGCAAGACACTTACATCATAAATAATCTTGACAAATAGAGTTGAGTTTTGCTCATTGTTTTTGTTTTTCTGTGTGGCACAGTGATTAATACACAATTCATCTTGAATTTTTTTTCTGAATTTCACTTAATTTAACAAGTTTTTCTTTATAGAGATGGTTAAGAATAGAAATGAAGAAGGCCATAGTAAGACAATGAGATTATATGATCCAAAAAGTGAGGCTACTTGATTCAGATCTAGGTACTTTTGTATCATTTATACAGTCCCATTGTCATTCAAAAAGGGATCAGTAATCATTGCTGCTGTGATATTTCTTACTTACAAAACAATTGGAGATTATTGGTATTTTCATACAAAAATTCATTTTGTGCATTAATTTATTTATTTAGTTTGTATTGAGGACCCACTATGTGCCATGCCAGGCAGTGATAGGAAATGGTACCAACTTGAATGGATAGTGTTCACTCTTAAGAAACTAATGATGGACTGAAGTGGTAGGTGATGCTATTATAAAAGAAGAAAAAAATAAAAAGAGGCACAGAATGTTCTAGAATATAGAGGAAGGGCATTATAGAGAGAGGATTCATAAAAGGCTTCTGACAGGAGGAATCTTAAACCGAGTTTTGAAGAATAGAACTTAGCGCCAGGAAAGGGAGAATGAGGTAGACAAGAAACATTTTCATCAGAACAAAGTCATGTACAAAATGAGTATTGAGCAAAAGAAAATAATTCGTGTTTGGCTAAGTACAAATAACTTGGGAATTTGGTGTTTCTAGAGCATAGGGTATGTATAGGGAGAGAGAAGCAGGGTACAGGTTGCCAAGAATCTTCTATGCTAATTAAGGGGTTGTCACTTGAAGCTCAGGTAGTGGAGACCACTGAAAGAGTTTTAAAAATGGGATGAGAAGGCTAAGTTTGTATTTCAGATAGATTTCTAGTTAGGTCATGGATGACAGATTGGAGGAAGCAAATCAAGTGTCAGGAGACCAGTTATGGGGCCATTAACAAATCCAGAAAGAAAAGTTATGAGTCTGACCTTAGTCATTGGCTGTAAGGATAATGGAATATGGTTGAAAGAGGGGAAAAAGAAGAAGAGGAGACCATAAGAAAACTTCAAGAAATAGAAGCAAACGAATCTGGTGCTGATTGAATGCAGAAAAGGAAGGAGAATTGTCAAGATGACTCCCTGTGGTTGGATGAATGGATAGGTGGCAGTGGTGCTATTCATGGAGAGAAGAAACATGGAAAGAAGCCAGGTTGGATTGAAGAAAGATGAAGAATATACTTTTGACAGAATGGTGCCTGGCAATGAAGTGATTCATAGATGGTAGCTCTTTATCTTAAAACAGATATGCCTACTCTAGAGACTTGAGCCAGGACTTTTCTACTGTGTTTTTGGTATCAAAGTTTCCTTACTGCCATTAAGGATATGCATGTTGTATACATTCATATTTTAATTTTCTACAAAAAATTAAGATTTAAATCTTATAGCCTATATTACTCAATAAAGGAAGTTGCAAATCAAGGAATTTGAAAGCTTCAAGAGATATTAGAAATAATCTAACCCAGTCTCTTATTTCATAGATGAAGACCTTAAACCAAACTTACATCAATGACTTGCTCAAGTACAAGGTGTAAATCTATGATTATTCCTGAATTAACATCCAGATATACTTACTCCTGGCTGAATATACTTTTTTTCTTTATCATCCTCCTTTAAAATTATATAAAGGGAAAAATCAAGCAGACAGAAATGTTCTTAAGAATTCATGATGGTTACACTTTCCTGGTGTGTGAAGGTGGATATAGAAGAGAGATGCCAGGCTAGTAAAATATGTTTTGGCACAGGCAACCTTTCATCTGTTTATACAAAGAGAGAATGACTTTCCTGGGTCCTAGCCCAGCTCTGGGGCACTGCATATGACTCTGGCAACTTTCAGCAGCCACAAAAATGTCATCTTAAAAGAGTCATGGCCAAGAAAAATGATTGCAAGGGAATTTGTTCATCTAGGAAATTCTGGGATGCTCTTCACAGTTTCTTCTTGTATTTTAATAGAGGCGTTGCTGGGACTTGTATGGAGGTGATATGATGAGCATCTGCTCACATTTTTAACATCGGTAACTGTGATCATTTCCCTATTTGGCAGAGATTAAAATATTTATAGGAAGAAATGTAGACAGTCGGAGGTAGAGTCCATCACAGTCTTCACCTACTCCAGTAAGATGCTCCATCGGTGCAGTTATTTCCTAGTAAACTCAACCATCTGATCTTGTAGTATCTGACACAAGGTTCAGGCTATAGTGTGTATTTATCACCTGTCTGCCTAGACTACACTGAAACTATATGGGGTACAATAAGCCTGAATAATTCAGGAATTTGGTCTTTCTTTTTACCATATGTTGGAGGGATGCATAAGAAGAACCAATGAAATCAAGGGGTTCTTGAAACTCGATGGCTAAGGAGCAGCTGGAGGGTCTTAATGCTAAGGAGCAAAGACAGAGTCCAGAGAGGAAAATTGGGGTCCCTAAAACAGATGAAGCATGAACTGGTATTGTGAAAGGGGAGCTCTAAATCAGGAGCCAGTAGAAATTAAGCAAGTAGCAGGAACCAGGGAATTGGATAAGAAATGTGGGGCTGGCCAGCAGTACTGGCAGCATGACCGTTGGCTCAGCCTGCCACTGTGAGTCTGAGTTTCCACACACTGAGTGGCCATAGCCTGGCATCTGGCATTAATTAGCTGTTTCACCTTGCTTTCTATAACCTCTCTGAACCTCAATCACTATGTCTATAAAATGAAATTCTTGGCATTTATAACGTTTAATGTCTCTTTCAGCTCTCTTGTACTAATAGCTTCAAACACCAAAATCAGAAATAAGATCCATGTATGGATACCATGCAGAAACTGTTTCAAATGTTACTAACCAGATCTATTGTCTAAAAAGACAATTATACTTGTCCATTTGGTAAAAGAAACAATATATTGGAAATCTAATAATAGAAATTCCTGCAAATAATGTACTTGGCCTCAGCCATCTCTTTTTATAAGGTCATAAACCCAGGTAGAGTTGCATTTTCAATATTACCGCTGATTTATGAAACAATGATATTAGATAAAACCATCAACATTTAAGGCATTTTTTGCATTGTTTTACCTTTTTATTGTTTTCCCATATTTAACCTTTTACTTTATTTCATGGTTATTTTGCCATAACTGAGTAATACCACATGCACCAATATTCAGTGAGGGTCCACTTAATCTACAACATATTTTAAGCCAACAATGCCTTTATTGATTTTTATAGGGTTTAAAATGTTCTTTTCTTTAGAATTACATGGAGAAATTATATTCTTTGTGTGTTAAGACATGCTCTGGTTTGAGAGATTCCCTGAGTACTCTCTTGGAGTGAAGTGATAGAGAATGTATTTCACATGCAAGGCAATGTTGTAGTCTGACACACAGTTTGAATCTATGAACATGACACACAAAGGATTTTGAGAACTTAATAAGAGAGCTCCCCCAAACTCTTTTTTGTTATTCTCCAGTAGTTACTTGGCGAAAGAGAGAGACAAGTGATTTAGGAGTGAACTATAAATGATTGATAATCTTGATTTCTTGAAAATTCTTCTTCTATTTTATAATATTGCTTGTCATATAGTCAATGGGATATTTGCTTTCTCACCACCTATAACATTTTTCAGGACATTATGGTCATCAATCAGTGTACAAATGTCTCAACAACTTAAAAGTGATATTTGAGCCAATTTCACCTTGTTGTTTCTATCACTTTCATTTCCCATATTCTGTCTGAATACTGGGTGCTGTCAGAAACAGCCTGTAATATTGCTGGAAGTGTGTTGATATTTAATGGGTGATTTTTCAGATGAAGCACATACCAGCTCAGCTACCTACTCTCTGTGTGATCTTAGACAATTGACTTACCTTCTTTGAGCCTCCATTTCCATATTAGTGAAATGAGGAAATTAATATTTACAGTGCCTGGATTGTTGTAAAGATTCAACAAGCTACATATTTGCAAATCCTGGAATACATTTAGCCTTAGTAGAGGCTTAGTGTGTCCTCACTCCCTTTGTTATATTTTATTATGGTTTATAAGAAACAAACTTATGTTGCTAAGAAAAACATCCTCTTACGGGGACTTTAAAAAAGGATCCCTGGTATTAATAGTGTAGCAAAGAACTTTCCACAATCCTGGGCCTCGGCCCTTCATATGACTTCAAATCAACCTGACCACCAATGTAGTGCAGAAGAGTGAAGATAATCACCTTGACATTGCCTGTTTCTCTCAAAGGAATAAGTAGATGAATTCTCAAGAGGTGACTACAAATTAAATCACCCAATTATGCAACCAGCTTACTGGTCAACCAATCGGAGCAGGAACCATGCCCTGAGGCTGCAGGAACATCAGAAGATGCACTTGAGACCTTTGTCTGATCTCAAGTCATGGAAGACCTCTGATTCTTGAACTAAAATGCACTCAGTACTCCCTTTGGAGGGGCTGGCAGGAAGATCAAGTCAGACAATGTGGATGAAAGCTTTTTTGCAAGCATGCAGTCACTTCACAGATTTTTTCCTTTCTAAAAAATCATCATTTCATCTCATTTAAAACCACATGGTACACTTCCTTCTGAGTCTTTAGCCAATGCCATATCAAACTCTTGAGTGAGATACTGAGCAGAGCAATATTGTCAAATAATTTTATGACTCAGTTTCAAAGTCTCCCACTTTATAACTCCTCAGCTTTTGTGGTCAGCCATATCTAAGCTTAAAATTCACCTGTTAGATGTTTGAGGTAGCCATCATTTTGGCAAACATATTTTTTCAACCAGTAGGGAATACATGAATACAATCAAATTTGTAACAAATCTTTCCTGGAGCTGTCTGGGATGGTACATCAAGTTGGGTTTCATAGTTATACACCTACAGAGGAACGTCTAGAGATAAGATGAAAGCAGCCCTCCTTATTAATCACACATTGTATATTTGACTTCTGCCTCCCTGCTCAGCCTTTAAATCAACTGCATCTGGTTCTTGCTACTTAAGTGTGCCATTACCTTTTGCATTAAAAGGCAGTTACTCCTAGAGAAAGCAGCCTCATTTGATTAAAAAATAATTAACTAGAGTTATATTCATGGCAGCTTAAATGAGAATTTTAGGATAGATTGGAGACTTACTTTATTACTCTAACAGGGTCAGTAGAACTGGGAAGCTGTTGGTGGTTTGATCAAGACACACATGAAACAGCTATTTTCCTTTGTTTATGTTAACTTTTATAGTTACAAAGAAAAGCACAATAATACTGAAAGGTCAACAGCTGACAGATCATAAGGATTGAAAAGCAACTGATGCTTGAGGTAGTCACCCTTGCCATAGGGTGCACTCTGGGAAGCTGGGGACTTGTGATTGTTTTTATATCCAGAACATGTCAACCTCTGGCAACTGACTCCCGCTAACCAACTGCATAAGAAATAAATGTCTAATTGTCAAGTCGATTATGTATTGGAGCTCACTCATTAGTGAATTCTTTCTCAGGAGAGAAATCTACATAAAAATCAAATTTCAATTTTTAAATTTCATATTCAGCAGGAAATCTGATGTATCACTGTTAAGTCTGATGGCCTAAGTCCTACTCAAAGAATTTTTCATCCTTTTGTGAACAAAATAAGAAGGTTGCACTAGGATATAAATTGAACATTATTTCCTTCATTGAGAAAGTCTTATTGATATATATGGGTCAGGTGAACTAAATGTGCTTAGCAACACTGATAATTTACATTCTGGCACAAACTGCTCATTTCATAAACAGTTCTCCTGTAGGAAGTTGTTCTATGATCCACATTTTGAAAAGCATCTGTCCTTGGCCTGAATCAGAGTTATATTGGAAAGCTTTTCAATATACATGCTTTCCTAGTGTATGTCCTTGAAAATGTGTAGCATGTGGTAGGTACCTCCGTCTGCATTCTGAACAAATCCCCACGTACTCCCGTGTAGTTTTAGTAAATACTGAAAGGAGCTATGTAATAAAATGCATATAATTAGGTGATGCTAGGCTAAATAGGTCAGTTGTTAAGAATGTGGGTTTTGAACTTGGGGGTTGAATTCCTGCTTTTTCTTGAGCGAGTTGTTCAGTGGTTTCTAAGCCTGTCTCATCTGTAAAGCAGCTGTAACATGTGGATGTGTGAGGTTGAATTCATTGTGACATTTTTATTTGTTAAAGGACAGTGCTTAGCCCAATGCCTGCTGCAGAACAGGTAATTGATGAATGTCAACTGTAAATGGCAGGGGTCATCTTCTCAATGGAAACTTGCCTACCAATTTTTAGAATATACGTATTCATAAATAGCCCTAAATTCTCTGGATAAGCAAGAAACATACTGTGAATGTCTGGCTGCCTGAGGCTAAGCAGCTATTGAATACAGCAGTCAAAATTCTTTTGGTTTGTCAGTGTTGAAGACATAAATCAATGTGATTGAAGGAAAACCAAGACTTGGCAGTTCAGGGGGAATTATTAGATCACACAACTTACAACTCAATGTCCAAGGGAGGATCTGACTAAAAATATGGCTGGAGGCAGGTGCTCAAAGCACATCCACACCTGGGTCACTCTATCATTTATGTCTCTCTTTTTTCCCTCTGGATTGGCTTCATTCTTAAGCTGGCTTTCGTTTTGTGGTAGCAAAATTGGGCATCATCAGGCATCTATGTTACCAGCTCATTAACCACAGAGGAAGAGGAAGTTCTTGTGTAAACTAGTTTGACAAAATGCCAGAACATTGCTTACAATGTCTTTCTATTCCTGAACAACCCACACTTGCTAAGCAAGAGCAGAACATTGTGTTTTGCCAGACTCAAACATGTACCCCCTCCTAAAGTTAGGGTGGGTCAACTCTACCCAAAGCATCTGTTTTGAAAAGAAAGAAAAAAATTCCCTCAAAGATGTTAAGAGATGTCACTAGGAAAAAGGGAATGTGGGATGTGGAATCCAAAGGATAGATATTTCCTATTCTGACCTACTCTCATTCCTCTACCCTTCCAATGTTGTTCAAATATATTTGTTCAATTGGAATAAAGCCAAGATTTGGTTAAGAGATGTTCCATTTTGTTAAAGATAATTTTCAGATATTTCTTCTGATCAATTTTGTATTTGTTTTATAATAAACTTTTACATGTTGAATTCCTCTCCCTGCCATCCCCAGTTCTAATTTGGGAATAGGGGATGAAGTCAAGATATCTTATACCAAACAAGAACACATTCAGAATTTATTAATAACAACGTGAGTTTCATTCAAAGCTTCCATTTTTGTTCGTTTGGGGCAGATTCATATTTGATAAATAGAAATAAGCAAAGGATGATGTTAGAAAGTAAACTGCCAAAGTTTCACAAAGGGGAATTTATATTTAGACTGTATTTATTACATGATAATAATGTTACTATGGATTATAAAATAGTGGATGCATTATGGTTCACTAAATCAGTAAAAATCACGTAGCTGTTAATGATTTGGAACCTAGCTTGCTAAGCGCGACTTGGCAGAGCTATCGAGTGGTTAAAAGTGTTGGTATGAGTTAAGGACGTCAGCACTTAAGTCCAAGTCTGGCTGTTTTTGTGGTGTGTGGCCTTGGACCTGACTTCTCTAGGATGCAATTTCCCCATATGTGTAATTGGGTAATAAAAAGTAGTCGCCATGCAGTGGTGGGGGAGAATGAAGCGCACTGACAGGGAGACACAGATTTCTGCATTTTTCAAACCCTGCATGCGCTCAGTTTTATTCTCCCAAGTGCCTCACAAGATCCCTTGTAGTAATTCACTTAATCATTCCTTTGTTCCCTGTGGTACCATTCATTTTACAACTTTAGTGTACTCTAAGATGGCATCAAAAAGGAATCAATTTTACCCCAGGCAAGTAGGGCAAATACTGCTTTATGGGCTATACTTTCAGTGCCTATTTTTGAGCTTGCAAAGGAGCACGGAAAATGGTTAGAGCTAACTCTGGGGATCTGCAGCTCATTTGATACATCCTTGCCTGTATTTTAGTATTCCTAAAATTTCATTTTGGGCATCTACTTTCCTCCCTCTCCTTGTCTCATTTCCCCAGGGCAATATGATATTTTATTTGTCATCACATAAACAAAAGGGGGAGACTGAATTTCTCTGAGATGAGTGATCAGCATGGTATAATTAGAAGACCAGAATATTAAGATTTAGATTGAAATTATTTGCTAATTCTGCTGCATTCTTACTGGGTGACCTTGGGTTCATCCCTTTCCCTCTCTGATTCTCTTTCCTCAGCTATACAATAAAAAGAACAATGAGCCCGATTGTGCCTAACTCACATCTTTGCTGTGAGGGTTAAATAAGATAACGTCAGCAATAGGAAATCTCAGTCCAAGTGTACATTTCCATTATGATTGTGATTATTATTTATATGTATCAGCATATTAGGAGTTTGTTAGCCATTGGATTCCTGTGTTGCTCTGCTTCCTTTTCCCCCAGCTCCCAGAGTCGCAGAAGATCCCTGCCAGATGGCCAGTTTGCCAGCTGTGTCTTGTTTTGTCATTGTAAATATTACATGCCCCAACTGGGAGACTTTGCTTATAATCTAGTATACTTTGCCCTTTATCTCTTGCAGCTTGAGAATTACATTGTGGAAAATATGAAGTCGGAGATGGCCCAGATACAGCAGAATGCAGTTCAGAACCACACAGCCACCATGCTCGAGATAGGAACCAGCCTCCTGTCTCAGACTGCAGAGCAGACCCGAAAGCTGACAGATGTTGAGACCCAGGTACATCTCCAGGGCTGGAGTCCACACACTCATCCAGAGGGTGTTTCCCACCCATCCTTTAGCTTGCTCCATAAACACAGACCACTTTTTAGCACAGAGATTGGGGAAGCATATGCATTTTTGTTTATTGTAACAATGACTGCTTGACATGCTATGCATGTTTCCTTTGACTTAATGAGGATTGGTATATTTAGCTTGGTGTGGGCTTGCAAAAACAGGGATGGTAAAAGACCTAATCAGTGTTTAAGTTCAAATAAACACTGCAGCTACCAATTGTGATATGATACATGTTGAACAAAGTAACCATTTCAGACAAATCAGTGCCTTTGATATGCTTTTTGGAACTGTCTCATTTTACCACTGGTAATGCTTCTCTAGCCATAATGACACCTGCAGAGATTTTGTGTATTCATTGCATGGAAAGGAAAACCTCAAATGAACTGATCAGGAATGTGTATGTATTTTCAGATGCATCCTCCCACCAGGGTCAGTGACATACTTATTTGAATACAAACCAGTAAAATCTAAGGATGCTTTTAATTATCACTGCCACAAACCAAATCTTAACAGTTTAGAGCAAAGGGCAAATACATTTTAGATGATTAGAAGATAATTTCTTTGTGCCTCTGAACCATGAAAATGGCTATTCCAGTCACTCTGAAACTCAGGGGCTGTTTCTATATCAATGTAGTTGACTTTTGAATGAAAGCTAAAGTAAATAAATGAAAAAATAAGGTACAATTTATTTCTTTTTATTTTGTCTGGGTTAGTGGTATCACAAATCATGTGTTGAAATAACTGTGGTAATTTATATGACTAGGGATCACATGATACAAACACTTCTCCATCTACAAGGGACACCTGTTGAAAACATTACAGCAGGTAAATCAGCAAGTTTGAGTGATTTCTCACACTGAAACAACTAGTGCATAGAATTCAGGACTCAAACTCTAATGGTCTCTTCTCTTTTCTATCCATCTTGATACTAATAATTAATAAAATAAAACTTAAATGTCCATTGCATTAGCAAAATAAATCATCTAGGCTTCAGAAAATACTTCTGCACAGTGTCATCAGCTAAATAAGAGGAAATGGAAAGAAGAAAAACCATTTTGTAATAAAACATTACATGACTTAATCATTTATTGTCACACTAAGCAAGTGTGGTGATCTATGTACTTGGACAACTTGTAGTATAAAATAATGTGACCATATTTTATCTTATTGTTATAAAAATGCTATCCCCTACAAAATATTTTCATGTGTTCAAAAATGGAAATATAGAATATGCCCTTTTTGACTGCACACCTGACTTTTTTATATCTGTTATAACTCTAAGGACGGGTTTTGTTTTATTTTTCCATTCCCCTCAAGCCCTCATGTTAAGTAGTTTTTATTCTCTTCCCACTTAGGAGTTGAAGTTGTGACAGGGAGGGGATCTTATTGTTAGCATTTCAATCTCCAACCTATAAAGTAGTATGCTATATAAGGTTTTAAAAGATAACAACATGTTCTGTGTCTAAGAGCAGGAGATAAGGACTTTATGAAAAATAATACAGAAAATTCTAAGAAAAAATAATTTACACTCCTTATGTGGAACAGCTAAAATTCATCATTAAAAGCCAGTCAGAGCTTACTAGCTATAACAAGAATGATTTTAAGATAGCGAAATCCTTAAAATCCCCCAAATCACAAATCCATCAGAAATAACAATAAGAAGAGAAAATTGATCACACTTTGTCCTAATTTAGGAAGAGAAACCTATGTGTTCTTTTCATCTTCGTGTTAATGTCTTCAGTTGTTCATGGTATTTGTAGCTGTGATGTTTCAAACCTTTTCCCTGTGAACATACACCCATGTTGTATGTATTGGAATTATTGCATTAGGACACATTCTGCTAAGAGATCTAACCACTGGAGTCTTGAGATAGGGCCAAGTCTATAAAAGGAATCCTGAATTACTCTTGAACTTCAATAACATTTATTCATTTATAATAAACACTTATAAACCAAGTATCCTTCTGTACTAACCAGATAACCTCTCTTGACTTTGCTCCTGTGTTTCCCTAACCTGGCTTGGTAAATGTTGCTTTTCCTAAGACTGACTTCAGGTCCTCAGTTATCTCAAGAACTTATGGCAGTGGCTTTGCAATAAATTTTAGCACCCTGGCTCTCACATGATGATATTATAAAGATAAGTAACTTATTTTTTTCTAGTCCTCTACTGACCTTCTAGATTTGCAACTTGAACAAAGGTGGTACAGCCATGGTTTTGCTACAGTGCATTATAAAGATTCAGTGTTTGATAAGCATCATGATCAAAAAAAAGGATCACCAATGAGCATATCTAAAGAATCTGCTGGCCATGATGATGAGAATGGAAAAACCAACACCAAGCCCTTTCCTTCCTCATTAGTCTGACTGAAGGCTATACTTACTCTGTTATCCGTTTATACCAATCTCTCTTTTTCTTCAAGTTGCTCTTTTCAAGTGTGCAATATGAAGGTGTTAATTTCAGGAATTATTTTGTTCCTTCCTGTTATATAATTCTATTTCTCACTTCTCCCTCAGGACCATTTCATTTGGGGGAACTCTCAAACAAATCCCACTAAAATTCGCCTCTAATAATCTGCACTTGTCTCTGTTTTAAGTGATTTTGCATATGTTCACTATTTAAAAATCAGAATACATCCTGTAGGGTAGATTATATTATCAGCTATTAAGGTTTAGATCTGGAATGTCCCCCAAATGCTCATGTGTCAGACAATGCAGCAATGTTCAGAGGTAAAAAGATAATTGATGAGGCTGTGACCTCATTAATGGAATAATTCATTTGATAGATTGATAATTGTAATGGACTTACTGGGAGGTGGTGAAAATGAGACAGGTGGGGCATGGCTAGAGGAAGTAGGTCACTGGGGGCATGGCCTTAGGGACTGTGTCTGTCTCTGGCCCCTTTTCAGTCTCTGTCTCTGTTCCCTGGCTATCGTGAGCCGAGCATCTTTTCTATGCCACACTTTTCCCCACACACTTCCACTATAGCTTTTCTGACCTGCCATTTGCCAACAGGCTCTGAAACCATGAGCCAAAATAAATCTTTCCTTTTCTAAGTTCTCCTTGTCAGGTATTTTGATCACAGTGATGAAAAGCTGACTAACATACCATCCCTTCTTCAAAGATGAGGAAACCCAAATACAGAGATGTGAAGCAACTTGCCCCAGATGAAAGAACTGTGAAATTTAGAGCGAGAATTTGAAGTCTCTCTATCCGTCATCAAAATTTACCTGCGTTACCAGCTCTCTCTCAATGCTGATTCTCTTCCATATCTCCATTCATTCTTTAAGGTGATAGAACAGCAAATGGGTCCAAGAAGAGGGTAAAATGGAAATCTGATAAAGTAAAAAGTAATGCAGACCTAATAGTATCCCTGAATGCCTCCTCTGAATGACACAGATGCTGCTCCTGCCCTGCTGACGATAATGATGGTTCCACCTACTACTACCATTCTGCCATGTGCCAGGGGCATCATCACATGTAATCCCTGGACCCTGTGCTATCCTTGCCACTCTCCAGCTGTGTTAACTATAAGGAAATTCCTTAGACATGCAGGCCAATTTCTCTCCCACCTCCAGTAGTTGCTATGGTAACTGTAGTGTCAGAATTCTATCAAATTTGAAAATACATTTTGAGTAGTTCCTTGATGCAAGATGTTTTAAATAGGTCCTACATAGAATACAACATCATGTAAAGCAGTCTTTATAGTCAGTGAGTTTGTGTTAGTGTGGCAAAAATTTTTTAAATCATTTCTTAACTTTTTATCAAATTTATTAGCTATGGAACTTTTCTTCACAGCCATAAAACTTCACCTTTCCATTCTATTGAGGCGAGTGTCATTGACCAGTGGCCCCAGCTGCTATGCTCTGAAATTCATCACTATGCTTGTACAGAGACCACAATTCCCAGTAGCCACTTCCAGGCAATGAGTCACTGTGGCAGGGATACTTAGTTCTGCTCCTGGGAGCTGTAGGACTCTGCTGACACATGACATTGCCCTTGTTGAACTTTCTCACAGCTGCCCTAAGGGCTGTGACTTCCACCCGACCTTCTTTCCTTTCCTCTGTTCTTCACTGTGGTTAGACCTATATTCCTGCCTGAGGGCTCTCCCAGCCTCCTTAGTCTGATTCCCAATTTTCCCTCCCAGGTATTTTCCCTAATAAATTTCCTCAGTGTCTAATTCCATTTTATCATCAGCTTCTCAGAAGTCACAAATTATCCTACCTGTTGTTGGACCACAGTTAGAAATTTGAGGCAGTTCATAAACAGTTTGTTGAATGAGCGTGAATCTCTAGGCAAAAACAGATCTGGTCTCATAACTACTCTCAAAAGGCAGCTCTCCAAGTTGAACCTTTAACTTGATGAGGGAATTAGTTAAATAAACATTTAGCTAACCAAAATGGTGGTAAAATAAATTAGCTAGGTGGTTATCCAAAGAAAATATCCTAGTAATTAATTTTCTTACACTGTCTAGAAAAGTGTTTGATAAGCCACTAGGAGAGGCTCAGTAAGCTATGGCTCACAATTTGTGTTTGGTTGGCTATTTCTTTTTCTAAATAAAGCTTTATTGAACACAGCAAGACTCATCTATTTATATGTTGCCTGTGGCTACTTTCTAGGTAAAACAGCAGACTTGAGTAGATATACTAGAGACCATAAGGTCTACCAAGCCTAAGATATTTACTGTTTGGTCCGGTACAGAAAAATCCAACCAATTCCTAAAAAAGGATAATAAACTCTGAGAGAGCAGGGATTTCCTCTATCTTGTCCTTGTCTAATGCCCTGTCATTAGGATTTAGAGCAGAACCTGATACATAGGAGGCTTTCATTAAGTACTTGTTAAATAATAGCTAATGTTAATCCCTTAATATCTCTGGATTTTAGCACAATGAACCCAAGTCCACAGGCAATATGTGAAGGGTTGTGTGTTGATGGTAAAATATATATGCACAAATAGCTGACTTTGAAGAGACACAGTCTACTTCAAAGATATTCTGACTGACAAAGAGATCGCATAAATATATTTCTCCACTTTCGAGAAGCATGAGAAATTTGGACACTTCCTTCCTCATAGTGCTAATTTAGTTTGTGCTTGGAAAAAGAAGTCTGATGCCATTGGCTACAAAAAGCAGAAGACCTCATGGTGATTTGAAATAAACCATTTTGATAAAAGTTTTGTTCATTTGTTTGTTTTGGTACTGGGGATTGAACCCAGGGTCACTTAACCACTGAGCCACATCCCCAGCCCTTTTTTTTTTGTATTTTATTTAGAGACAGGGTCTCTCTGAGTTGCTTAGGGGCCTTGCTAAATTGCTGAGGCTAGCTTTGAACTCGAAATCCTCCTGCCTCAGCTTCCCAAGCTGCTGGAATTGATAAAAGTTTGTGTCCACTAAGGAAAGCACCTTTCTCAGCCTGAGAGAAGGTCCTTGTTTATAATCACATGAGCCTATGGGAGAGAATTTATACTCTGGAAATTGACTACCAGCATTTCCTTCTAACCCTCTTATGTGTTAGCTGTGTTGAGTGAATTATTTCAACTCACAATTTCTGCATCTCTAATACAAGTACTATCTACTAAATTCCATAACCAAATGAGTTTATTGCATTAAAAATACAATATAAAGCTGTATTTTTATGAATATAATTTTATTCAAATATAATGAGGTTACTATTATATTATAAACATGTTATATAAATATAAAATATTATACATAATTATATGGTATTAATTTTGTATCATATCATAACTAAGATCAACAATAATTTTATAGGATTATTTAATTTCCATATTCTCATTGTCTCAAGGGTTCCACCCAAAATTTTGTAGTTGTTTGGTTTTTCAAGGTTTAAGAGTTCCATTTAATTTTGGGTGGTTTTCCACTTTATTTTCCTTGAGATTCACACTGTTTGAAGAAACTAGAGTGATCATTTGGGCATTTGTCTCATATTCTAAATTGATCAGAACATTTATTTTTCATGTCCTTTATTTATTCTTCCTGTCCCTGTAGTTTCTTTAGGCTGGAAGTTACCATATCTAAAGAGTTAACTGGGTTCAGTTGAGCTCTGAAGTCTGGTACTCTGTGGAAGTACAGCTCACCTCTCGCCTCTCATCAGGAGGCACGAAAGCCAGTCTGCTCCACCCTCAGTGATGCAGTATATGAACTTAGTTCATATACTGTCATTTTCTCTGTGTAAATTAACAAATAACCTTGTAGTGTGATTCTTCATGGCATTGCCCATCACTGACCAAATTCCATCATATTTTATGTTACATTTTTTTGTTTAAAAAATAATTAAAAGCAAGTAAGAGCCTATAAGTGAGGCCAATTTTAAAGTTAACGTGGTGTTCAAAGAGACTTCCTTTCATGCTCTGTATTCTTCCTTAATTTCTATCTTTCTTTCAGTAGCAATATTAATTTAAAGGCTGGAAATACTCTTAAAAGTATTAAGAGGGGACATGCACGAAGGCACACACCTGTGATCCCACTGGCTCTGGAGGCTGAAGCAGGAGGATCGCAAGTTCAAGGCCAGCCTCAGCAACTTAGTGAGACCTTAAAGAACTTAGGGAGACCTTGTCTCAAAATAAAAAAAAAATAAAATAAAACGGGCTGAAAATGTGGCTCAGTGGTCAGTGGCTAAGCACCCCTGGGATTAATCCCTGGTAGTAAAAAAAAAAACAAAAACAAAAAAACAGGCAGCAAATGAGTGAATGAGCAGGATTATCTGTGATAGTGATGATTCCATAAGGAAAATAAAACACAGTGACCTGATGAACAGTAGGGGTGGGGAAGTTACTTTACAGAGCATGGCCAAGAAAACTTGAATGATGAAAAGATATCTGGGTGTGGGAATTTCAGGCAAAGGAAGCTACCAGTGCAAAGGCCCTGCAGTGGAGATGAGTTTAGCATGCTGAGGTGGCAGGAAGAAGGCTGTGAAGCTGGAGCATGATAAACAAGGAGGAGAGTGGCAGGAAGTGAGATGTGGGAAGTAAGCAGGGTCCAGATCACAGGGCCTCACAGGCCAGGCTGAGGACTTTGGAATGTGACTAATTACAAAGGGAAGCCACTGGCATATTGAACACAGGAGATGACTTGATCTGATGCATGTTTTTAAAAAGAGCTCTCCGGCTGCTCTGTGGAAATGGACTAGAAGCAGTCAAAGAAGCAGGAAGACAGATTAGGGGTGGTGGTGGTCTCCAGAGTCAGGCAGGGCTGCTTCAGTGTCAATTTCAGATGGATACATTCTGTTCTCACTGAAAGTGGAGAAGAACTGTCCTTTGTAAAACAAAACATTTTGGTGTTTGGGATGTCAGGAAGTGTGAACAGAGAATGCAGTGAATAAAATAGAAATCGGCTTTTGTTTAACTGCCTGCGATGTGCCTGATTCAGTGACAATGTACCTTTCATTCATGACAAGTCCCAAGAGTCTTCTCTGTGCCAACTGTTCACCAAAAGATATGACGATTTTACTCCTTACCTCACTATTTCATAAACTGGCATTCAATAAGCCAAGAAACAAAAAAGTCACCTGGATAAAAATGTATTTATAATTGACAGTCACATCTTATGTGTCCTCAATCTTTACATTCTCTACCATGTTTTCCAGAGTGGGTCCTAACTCTTACCTTCTACCTTGTTTTTCCTTAAATGTAATGATACAGAATAGGAAATTGTAAAAAAAAGTTCTAAAATACTCCCAAACATAAAATATGATTATTAGTAATAATTTTAAGATTGGCTTTCAGAACCATATCAAAAATAACAATGTATAAAAGAATCAACAACTTAAACCTCTTATAGTACAAGTGTCTCATCTCACTATTCTCTGCTCAACTCTCTCCTCAACCCCATCCCATCACCACATGCTTCACAGGGCTGGAACTAGAGTAAGGCCAGTGAGACCAAGGGAGCTGAATCATATGTGCAGGGTGAGATCCTGTCTTTATTTAAAAATGTTATTCTCTTCAATGTGTGTTTTGTATTTATTTTGATTTTTTTAAAATGGTGCATTAAAACATCACTTACATGAATTGCCCAGTTTTTTTTTTATTTTGCACTTATTTCCATTGCTTTTAGAATTGTCTCCTCAGCCTAGTTCCTACTTGCCCACTTGCAGATACATCCCCCTCCTTTGCAACACCCTACAGCCCAATCACAGTAGATGTGAAAAGACTTTCCATGAGCATCTGACATAATCCCAAATTTAGACCTGCCATGGAAAAAGGAGCATTCTAAAGGTGTCCTTTTTAGAGGGGGACCCTTTACACTGATACTGATTTGCAAGTTTTCTCAGTCCCTTGTAATAAATAGATCCAAGAAAGTGTGATGGCTATAAATGTTTTCAAATTATGTAGGGAGATTTTTAAACTAATTTTCCTTCTTTCTTTCCCTCTATGCCTCTGGTAAGGAGGAAAGGGAGGGGAGGGTTGAGGTGGAAGCAGGAGCAGAACAGTGACACAGTTTGAAGACATCTGCTGGGACTGCGGTGTGTTCTTTACCTGGAGAACGAGAGGTTTGGATACATGGCTCACAGATTCATGTTTCTGACTGGCAGCATGGGTCTTTGTGATATAAAAGGAGTTCAGCTCTTAGAGATTCTGGAGATTCACCAATGTAGCAGGGTTGAAAGAATAAGAGAGACAATCTTTAGTATAGTCTGAGCCCCTGATCACTCATCTCCTAAACTTAAGGGTACAAATGGTCTGACTCTCCTGCTCCTTAGTTTTCTGTGTAGAACAATAAAACAAGTCAGACTTTTGTTTTGAACCTCAGCTCTTCCCTTGGTTCTTGGGTGAATTTGGGTCTCTCTCTGAACCTCAATTTCCTCAACCATAGAGTGACAATGACAATTCCTCTTTTAACCAGCGGCCACATCTAGAAAGTGATATGACATCTAGAAGGCTTGACATGACCTAACGTGACGGGTGTTCAAGAAATCTGTGATTCATGAATCTGACTAAACTGTATCAAGGTTATCACATACCTATTTGGTTTTGTAAGGTGATAAGTTTAGGAAAGTCTGTTTTACATGCCTATTAGTTATTCTAAATTATCTACAGTGTCTAAAAGCTTGTGCTAATACCCACTTTACACTTACAAGTGTTGGAGATAAAATACAGAAGGCAACTCCATTTTAGAGTATCCTCTACTATGGTTTCAGGACACAAAAATTGAAATCTGAAAACGGATTGAACAACTCAGTATCCTCACTCAACTGCAAATCCAATCCCCAAACCAATAGAATATGTGAGACACATATAAAGCAGTAACTGGTAAAATGTACAGCATCTGATTATTCTTCAAGAAATATTATTTAAGAAAAAACTCAATTAAAAACTCAATTGTTTTCTGCTATTTACTTTGTGATTGAAGTTTGAAATGTTTTTCTTTTATCTTAAGGTACTAAATCAAACTTCTCGACTTGAAATTCAACTGTTGGAAAATTCATTGTCAACATACAAATTAGAGAAGCAACTTCTTCAACAAACAAATGAAATTTTAAAGATTCATGAAAAAAACAGGTGAGGATTATTCCTTTCCAAAAATATTTATGTATGCACTTTTATATCCTCCACCTATCTGCCTACTAAAATAAAATTAAGATTGAAGTGGTTCAAAAGAAAAGAAATATAAAACCAAATTAATTTTAAATATGAAAAGCACAGAGGGCTTGAGGCAAATGCAATAAATATCTCAACAATATGATCAATGTTTAGATATTTACATTTTTGAGATACTTTCTTTTTATAACATTTAGCATTAATTTCTCTAATGTTTGGTTGTTCAAATCTACAAAAATATCTATAATGTTTATTTTATTCTATAACTAAAGTCCAAGACATAAAGTATTGACATTTTTCAGCAGAATCAAAGTTAATAACCATAGAGAAAAGAATAGAGCCTCTTGAATTATCATTCAACCCACTCTTAAGATCTTGCAAAGTAAGAAGATTGTCAAATTCAGAGATCTTGTGCTAGAGGGAGAAAAAATTCATAGTTTTTTAAGAAAGTTATTTGCCAATAAATGTAATCAAGAGTTTCTTTTTCCACTTAAAACCATTTTCTTGGACATAATAAATGTTGGTTAGCTTTACAGATGTTATCCCAGCTTTGTGTTTTATAAATTTTAAATAGTTTCAGGCAAGTGAAATGGGACTTAGTGCTATCGAGAGCTGAAACAGCTCAAACTATTTTATTTTAAAACCATTAACAATTGGTAACAGACAATTCAATCAAAGCAGTGACTTTTGTAAGATGAATATCTTGTATTTAGTTGCATTTCCTTTTATTTGGACCACTATAAGTTGAGTTTCAGCCTTTTTGCATTATAATGCATTAAAGAACATTGTACTAGTAGAAATAAGGGAAATAACATTGTGTTGAAGGAACCGGAGTTTCTGCCATATTCCAAATAAGGAAGGCACCTAAGAGGTCTGCTGTTTCTCTTCTTCCTTCACAGGTGAGGGAACAGAGACTCAGAGGAAGTGACTTGTCCAAGGTGACAGAGCTTGCCTGTCACCTTGCATTCCTCAGAGCTAGGAATGCAATCTAGGTTCTTTGCTATAATCCTTCTCTTTCCACTTTCACATATGGCTTCAGGTTATCTACAACCTGAAAGGATTTCCGTACTTCATGCTAAAAGTAGACCTTAATGCCAACAGTTACAATTAAACTTCTGCATGAAAACAATAAACCTGGCTGTAGGTTTAGAATCAGAAAGGGGTCACTCATGTGCTATGAATTGTACTTCGAACTTATATATTTGTTTTTCCTTGTGCAGTGTCATGGGGTAAACTGCATAACTATAAATAAACTTGACAGGACTTGACCCTGACCTGGGCTGCTCAATGAAATTGAGCTGTTCTGGAATTGAAATCCTGTTGAAAAATACCACTTATCCTACTATAGTCTCACATAACCAATTCTATGCATGCATGTGACAGGTCTACTTTACTTCAGCCATCCCTTGATTTAGAGTCCCCAACCTGTGCTTTACTCTTGTTGCTAAAATGAGCCCTACATACATTCAGACATGTCAAAATCTATTGGAAAAGCTTTATCCAGGGACCTTGAATAAGTAGAACAATGACAATTTTAGTTTTTGAGTCATTATTTGTTTGGAGGATTATAGAAATAACACACATTTTTGTAGCAAAAGGAGAAAACACATAAAGGAAAATTAAAAGCCTTAGTTCCACCACACAGACATGAATATTTTTCTGAATAGCAAATATAAATATGTTTTTCATGAAAGGTTGTGTCATACTACACACACTTCCTCAGCCTGCTTTCTTTGGAGATAAGTATCTTTTAATATCAACAAAATGTCTAATATCATTCTTAAAAGTTGTATGATATTTTGTTCTACAGGTGTGGCCTAGGGTGGTTTTAACCCATCTCTTAGTAGGTATGTTGCCACCTATGATTTATCTTTTAAAAAGTTGCCCCCATAATCTTACATCCATCAATGCTTCCCCTACTGATGTGTGCATTATCTCTTGGTTTGTATCTGGCACTTTAGCTGACAGGATCCCATAAATTCAATAAGTTACCTTGAAAGGTCTGATCCTTAACTATAAAAACAAATGCCATCCTTAAGTATCAGTTGTACCAAGTTCTCTCTGTCCATATCTTTCTCTTTTCTCTGCCTCATATTAATTCATTTTTTTCTTTCTTTAAAAAAATTACTTCTACCTAAATTCTTGGATATTTTGTCTTCCTAATATGATTTCTGAGCTAACACCTGGTATTGTTTCTTATTGTGGGATTTTCACTAGGAAACATTATATTTTTTAGAGGCAAACAGATTAAAAGTTGTTCTTTCTGTTCCTTCAGTAAAAGGGAGTCAGTATGAGCTCTCAAAAGAATTCCCTCTGGTCAAGCTCAAGACCTTCTCCTTGTGCAATAACCTCTCAGAGGATTCTGATTCCTGATCCCAAGCACACACATGCCTTCTGCTGAAGACTTTTTTCTCCTGATTAAATTCTAATTTCTATGGAAAACTCAAGTTTCCTTTACATGCAGATTCTATCATTTATTACTCATGATAATTTTTCAAAAGATTATGACAATTTCTTTATCTAATAATATATACATTGTACAAGGCATTCAAGTATCTAAGCTTTAATTTTAATATAAAATGTGTCTCATATTCCTCTCCACACTCGCTTTTTGTTTTACTCTGAACTCCTCAAGTGTGATGTTACCTTATTTGTGGCTTTGCAGGTATTTTTCCATCAATTGTTGTATCTGGTGGTCTTGCTTGTATCTCTGAAGTTATCTGTCTGTCCTTCTGTGGAAGGCTCTAACGTGTGCAAGGGACAGTTGGTGGAATGTCTGTCCTTAAGCCAATCATATTTTTCCCTGAACCACTTTTTTTTTTTAAATTTTTTTTTAGTTGCAGATGGACACGATATCTTTATTTTATTTATTTTTATGTGGTGCTGAGGATCAAACCCAGTGCCTCATGCATGCGAGGCAGGCGCTCTACCACTGAGCCACAATCCCAGCCCCCACTTTTTTTTTTTGGTACTAGGGATTGAACTCAGGGGCATTTGGTCATTGAGACACATTCCCAGCCCTATTTTATATTTTTATTTAGAGACAAGGTCTCACTGAGTTGCTTAGTGCCTCGCCATTGCTGAGGCTGGCTTTGAACTCAAGATACTCCTGTCTCAGCCTCCCAAGCCTCTAGAATTATAGACATGCACCACCATGCGCAGCTGAACCGCTTTTTAAAAAGCATTTTTCTTTGTAGAAACAATAACAACAAAAAATCATTTGTGATACGTAGCCTGTTTTCTCTATTCTGTTTATTGTTACCATTTGTTTTCATATGTACAATGGAATAAGATAAGCTCTGCCAACCACTTTGTAGAGCAATAAAGTGTTCTTGCCATTCAAGTGGAGAGAAGGCTAAAGTCAAACATAGAGCAACTTTAATTTTTTTAAAAAATGTATTGAGCATCCCTACCTGTTCTTTATATGAATTGTAGTTCTCCAAATGCAAGAAAAAAGCTATTTCTATATTGAAGCACCTCTGAAAAGTAGGAACAACTTGCCTTTAGTTAGCCAGGTCTGGTTTGGATCAGCTAATACACTTTGCAGAAGGGATTATCTAAATTAAGCTTTTCTTCCTCCCCAAGGAATGCTAGGGGCTGTATCTGGGTGTGTGACTTACTAGCTTTGAATATGATGGGGCCTTCTCAGCCAAGGCGGTGAGTTGGCCCTTAGCAATGTCACCATCTCTTTGGCAGAACAAGGAGACATACTTTATGGATAGGATTACACTATACAAACATGCTGAGAGTTCCTGCTGATTTACATCCTGACAAATTAAATGCCTCACTTGTAAGATTGAAAACGGATTTTTGGCCTCATTAGATTCACTTCTTTACCCCCTAGATAGCTAAAAGCACAAAGCAAGAATGGCATTAGCAATATTTATTCTACTGTTTGTTTTCTTACCAATCTAGTGGGGGTGGTTCTGAGAATCTTCCAGTTTACTCTCTTCAGGAAACATTGTTTTTATTTGGTTGGATGCGACACTAATAACAAAATGTGGTTTTGGTTCTTACTTCAAGGAAAAAGAATTTGGAAGTATATATAACTCAGTCATATAATTGAAATTACACAACAAGAACTCAAGTAAATGGAAAAAATTAATAATTACCTTACTCATAAGGGGGTAAGAAGCACAAAGTTGGTATGCATAATTGTCAACTTTTATTAAATTCCTCCAGTGTTAAATTCCTCCACTGCTTCTGCTCAAAAACAATGGAAAAGAGAGATGTATAGGGAAAGTTATCATAATATAATTTCTTTCAACAGAACCAAATATGAGACTGAATCTTTTAGTCTAATGGATGGATCATTTGGCTATGTTTCAAGGCATGTACACATCCTATGCACAATCCCAACTTTTTCCACAGACAGGCAAAAGAATGTTCCAGAAGAAATATTTTTGTTGCAACAAGGTACACAAGAAGGGAAACCAGCACTCCTTGTGTATCAAAATGAAGCATATGGGTTTTCTTTTTTTGGGAGGAGGGTGGATACCAGGGATTGAACTCAGAGGTACTCGACCACTGAGCCACATCCCCTGCCCTATTTTGTGTTTTATGTAGAGACAGGGTCTCACTGAGTTACTTAGTGCCTCAGCAATGGTGAGGCTGGCTTTGAACTCACAATTCTCCTGTCTCAGCCCCACCAAGTGCTGAGATTACAGGTGTGAGCCACTGTGCCCAGCAGGGTTTTCTTGATAACTATATGGAACATGCAGGTAAAGATGAGGCAAATCTCAGAGTGAAGCAAACTACACATATGGTGGCAATTCCAACATAGTTCAAGCAATACAGGCTGATGCCTAGCTCTTTATTTTAATGGAAATGTCTGGGCCAGGTGCTTTTCATTCACTATTGGTAAGCCTCTAACCAATCCTGCAAATATGTTTTATTATTTTCATTTTACACATTGAAAAACCGAAGTTCACAGAGATCAAATAACTTGCCCTTGACTAAAGAGCCAGAGTATGGCAAAATGAAGGTTTAAGTCCATGACTATTTTATGCATTAATTATTATAAAAATATTTTTCCAACATGATGCAACCTAAAGTATAATTGATGTGGTTGTCAAGTTACTCTCTTAACACAAACAAATATAAAACTGAAGAAAGTGGTAGGCCAGTTGTTTTTGGCCTGCCACTGTACACATCATTATTTAGTCCTCCTAATATTGGCATAAGAGATATAAACTATTTATTTTACATTAGAAATTCACTGAACGTTTTTGACAAGCCTTATCTATCTTCCAACTGGAGTTATGGGAAATTATTAAGTTAATTAATTGTAAGTGATTGAAAATTATACAATTTCAATATACCAAATTATGCATTACAAACAAATTACTGAAATGGCATAATAAAGTAGAGGTGTTTTCATTATTAGTATGCCTAAAGAAATGAAATGTTACGTCACTGCCTTTTAAATTGAAGCTCTCCTTCATTTGATAAATTCTTTGCAAAATACTAAAACAAAATCTTGCTAACTTCAAGCATTGGACTAGGCTGAATTATATTTGCTGTAGATAGCAGAGATATGGGTCTTTGAAAATGCATAATACTCTATTTTGATCCTTGAAAATAGAACATGTATAGGTTGATTGAAGAGAACATTATCTATTTTCCTTTAAATTTTATTTTTTTAAGCATGTTTAGTTGTAGATGGACACAATACATTGTTTTATTTATTTATTTTCATGTGGTACTGAGGATTGAACCCAGTGCCTCACAAGTGCTAGGTTCTCTACCACTGACTACAGCCCCAGCCCTCAAACTTCTAAATAATGAAATTAGTAGCATATAGCATCTTTTTTCTTTAAAATTTCAATTATTTCAGGATTTTAGAGTGAACATAGAATTCTGATCAAATTGGAAATTGAAGGGTCATCTGAATTCTTTCCTTTCCCTGATCCCCTGCAACTCACTGATCACTGTTGATATTATCAATTCCCCCTCTTAGATACTTTTTCCAATCCATCCTATCCTATCCATTCCCACTGACTATCGCCTAGGTCAGAATCCCCTTAACTCTTGTTTGGGCCATTGCAATGACCTCTGTGCCTCAAGCCTTGTGCCAGTCAAACCTACTACTCTGACACTGCCAAAGTCTTTGTGAAATGCAAGTCAGACTGTTGCTTTCTTTTAAGGCCCTTCCAACCCCCTAAGGATTCCCTGTAACTAAATAAAGGTTCAAGTTCTTTAACACAGGGCACAGTCTGTGATGGCTGTAATGATCGTTTTGCAGTGTTCCTTCTGCTAGTCTTAATTTTGGAAGGTATAGCTCAGATCATGAGCTTTGAGGCTAAACTGCCTGGGTTCCTGCTGTAACCATCATACATTATTGTGTGACTTTGGGCAAGTTAGCCTAGACTCTTCGTAGTTTGATTTATTAATTTATAATAAAGGGATGATGATAATAACACTGTGTGGAGCTGATGTGAAGATTAGTTGAGTGACAGCATGCAAAGCACTAAGAAGAGCGCCTGCAGGCACAATAGTGTTGAATCATATTAGTGTGTCCCACTAAACAGATGTTATCTCCGACAGAGCTGATGTTTGCTTTGCCTGGCACGGCTGATATTTACTATGTAATTCACAAACTCCTGTTCATTCTTGAAAACTAGGGGCACATGTCACCGGCTCTGAGAATCCTTCTGTGACTTCCAGGTAGACAAAGTCATCACAATTTATGTGATAGCATCATACCTGTGTTTCCCCTGGTTTACTTATATCATGATGTTGTAACACATATGTGCTTCTGTGTGTGTATGCATGTGTTTATCCATCTGTAGCTATACTATTAGACTGTGACCTTCTGATTTTTTTAATAAAACATAGTTTCTCTACTCTTGGGCACAATTCTCACATGGCTCATGTTTGTTGAATGCCAAATGAATGCCCTGGGCAATGTCCCAGTAGTTCTAACACAACAAATGCCATTTATCTACACACATACACAAACACACACAGTTAACAAAAAATACTTTTAGTGAAAAATACAAATCACATTTTTACATTAAGTATTATAAATCTATTAATGACTCATAAACAAACTTGTGTTTATGCCATTGTTCTGCATTCTGAAAAGCCTACTACATAGCATCCAAGGTTATCATTCCACACTCTGAAGTTCCCTTTTTCAGCCCAACTTTTTAACTTCTAAACTGTATCTGCCTGGTCCATTTTAGGCTCATGGCTGTTTACTACATTTCTCTGATAAATATTTTAAAATAAAAATTTAATATAAACATTAAATTATATAGACATACACCCAATTGCAGGTTAAAGTCTCGCTAATTCTACACTAAAACCACCATCCCTTCCTTGCAGAAAGTCTTCAGAATAGATTAGCAATTTGGTATTTGTTCTTCCAGACTTTTCTTTGAATATTCCAATATGTGTATGTCTATTGTGTTCATATTTCTGTATTGACACAAACACACACCCATACACAATTGCAAACATGTACATATTTATATGCTGTGTATATATGTGTGTAGACTTTAAGTAATATTTTAAATGCTGGATTTATTTTCTACTATTTATTTCATAACAACTTATGAATATTATACACATATATCTATATACAGTTTCATTTCATTTTTCTTAAAGAATAAGTAGCAACCCATTTTCATATACATATTATAATTGATAAATTGTTATATTTTATATAAATAGATTATTTACTAGAATTAGAATTCATAGTCTGATGATTTAAAATTTTTGAAAATATTGACAAGTTATCTGTGAACTTCATGTTCTCCCAAGTGTGCATGGGCTTTCTAATTTCCCAAAACTTGGCTACCTGTATCTTTTCATGTTTATTAACCATTTGCATTTCTTCTGTGTCTAGCCTAGTCACATGTTTCTCATTTTTTATTAGATTATTTATCTGTGCTTTAGTAACTCATATGAGCTCTTAAGTAAATATTAAAACTTTGTCATATGTTGCAATTATTTTGTCAAATTAATCCAACCTATTTTTTAATGAAAGTATTTTTTATGTCATGAAATTTATCAGTCTCTTTTCTTCTTGATTTCTGGCTTCTACAACATATTTAACTTATTCTTATTTACCCCAAACTTTAAAAATTTATTTTCAAATGTTTACTTATAGGATCTATGCTTTGCTACTGAACAAAGGTGACTTCGAGATCTTGAAAGGAAATGTACCATTCAAATTAGAAGCTTAAAGTATAAATTTAACCTGGAAAAAAAATCACCCTTTACAAATCCATATTTGCAACACATGTCAAGACTGTACATATTAAAAAATAATGAAAAGTTGAAAAATTTGTAAATAAATTCAGACAGGAAAAAAATGAGCAGGCTTCTATATTTTAACATCTTCCTCCTTGTTGCAGGGCTATATTTACACACATAGCTTAGGCAAATCTCACCCCATGAATTCATTGGCTGCTATGTTAAGAGCTCTATTATGGGAAACAATTTGAAAGGGAGCGCTTTTTCTGTGAAAGTTTCAAGATGTGTTCAATGATTTAAAGTATTTCCAATAAGATATGTTGTAGAAAACAGACGGTGTAGAACGGGGAAGGGGAAATCAACCAAAAAAATGTCAAATGGGGCTTTGTGTACATTCATTTAGAACCTTTTACTGAAGTTCAACGGCTAGATTATTTTGTTTATTTTATTCTTCATTAAAGTGCACCTCAGCCTCAAACTAGAAGTTAAGTGCCAAAATCCTATGCATGTCTCTTCTCAAAGTGTTTCCAGAAAGATGGGAAACAGGAAGTACTGGAAATCCTGTGAGAAACTCTTTTTTTGGATTCCTAACTCAATTTGTATAGATTTAGTGCATGGCTTCATAAATTGTTGTTCTGTAGAACACTAATCCTAAACAATGCATCTTTTGGGGGGAGGGGCAGGTATTGGGGATTGAACTCGGGGATTCTCAACCACTGAGCCACATCCCCAGTCTTTTTTTTTTTTTTTTTTGTATTTTATTTAAAGACAGGATCTCACTGAGTTGCTTAACACCTTGCTTAAGCTGAGGCTGACTTTGATCTCCCTCCTGCCTCAGCCTCCCCAACAGATGCAATTATAGGTGTGCGCCACTGCACCTGGCTTAAAAGATGCATCTTAATAAGAGCAGTTTATTTAATGTAAACTCCCCAAAATATTGGCCATGGAATTCTTGTTTTGCTTGGAGATATACTGAATGCATTCCAGAAAATGGTCCATTAGAGTTTAAAGTGAGTACCTAGTTTTGAAGTATGCTTTTAGGCCTAAGCTCATCTTGTTATTGAAGGCAATCATCAGCCAAACTGACTACATTGTCTACCTAATTTTAGGATAGTGGAGCTATAATGTTATCTTAAAGATCAACTCTGTATCTAAAGGGCTCTATGCCTAGCTGAGGTAGCATCTCCCAACTTACCATTAGGAGAAATGAGAAACAATCAACAAAAACCTTCAGGGTCAAAATGGAACATGATCAGTCCATTGAATAAGAAAATTTAATTTAATGGCAGAGATATTAAGGTAGAGTAGTACTTATGAAAATATTAAGTTCAGATTTTTGAAACTGGTTTAACAAAGAAATTTTGATTTTATACATGGGAAAAATGGGGAAGTTCAAATATTGTGAAAGAGCAGTTCCCAAAATAACCAGATGGAGAGAAGCAAATGTGCTGGCAATGTCAAGGTGGTGCCTTGATTTCTGTTAGAACATAACGGGTGGACATATTATAATGTATTAAGTGAAATAGATGAGATGTAGACAGGCATGGTGGTACATGCCTGCAATCTCAGATACTCAGGAGTCTGAGGCAGGAGGATGACAAATCCAAAGCCAGACTGTGCAACTTATCAAGAACTTGTTTCAAAATTTAAAAATAAAGGAAAAAGGGTGGGAATGTAGGTCAGTGGAAGAGCCCTTCTTGGTTTGATCCTCAATACCAAGGAAAGAGAGAGAGAGATGAGACTATGTAGTTAGTGCTTAGTGCTTATTTTCATAGCCATGGGATGTGTCATGAGCTGATTTCTAGTCTAACAAGTTAGAAGTCATCATGTTTTACCCTGGTTCTGACACTTATATCTGCATGATTTGGGGATATTTAGATTATTACCTATACACTAGGGCTTGTAAGATTTACTAAGTCTGTATCACTCTATTGCTTTAAGGATCAAAGGACATAGTGTTTTTTTCAATGCTACGCAGCTATAATGCTATATTACAAACATGTGATGAGAACTAGAGATAGTGTACAGACATTTTCTGGCAAGTAAGTTTTGGATTCAAACCATTTTGGAAGCAGTGAGGAGGAAGGGCTAACTTCCAAAGTAGATAATAACCAATGGATGAGAAGAATCAAAGAGGAGAGAAGAGTGTTTTGGAAGCTAGGCATGAAAAGAAGATGAAATAGTGGTATGAAAGTCCTCCAAGGAAACAGAAGGGTCAAGAAGCCAGGAGTCTCCCTGAAGAAGACTAAAAAATTATAACTAGTATAAAAGATTAATGAGTAAAGTCAGAGAATGATTAGAATTTAAGGGTTGTTAAAGAGTTTCAAATGAAGAAAGGAAACGGGAAAATTACCAGAAGAGAAAATTACCTGGTAGGACCTGCCATTTGGGAAACAATGTGCATGTCATGTGACATGTTTCCAAAGTGCTTGTGTTTGTCTTTGTATAAGCTGGGTTTCCAAATCCTGTGAAATATCCATGCTGCAAAGCGGCTTCTTGTTTCTTTGACCATCCCTTCTTCACTTGACATGAATCTCTCTTCTAAGGTAACAGAATTTGTGGATGTCTTTTATACCTGATAGTCATGGTACATTGAAGTTTCTTTAGTAAGTTATGGAAATTAATGTTCTTTCCAAAGTGCTAATGCAAGTCTTTTCTTCCACAACTCAGTGTCCAGAATTGCTTCCTTTGGTACCAGGACTTCTTTGATCAACTTTCAATTTTCAAGTCTTTCCAAATAATGTTTAAAAAATAAAACAAAACAAGCAAACAAACCTACTTCCTTTATTGACATCTCAGATAGTAGCTGTCTCTGAGTATATGTCCTCTTACTTAAGGCATACATCAAAAGTAGAAAGTGGAAAATAAGCCAGATGCTGTGGCGCACATCTGTAATCCCAGCAGTTTGGGAGGATGAGGCAGGAGGATTGGGAGTTCAAAGCCAACCTCTGCAAAAGCAAGGTGCTAAGCAATGCAGTGAGACTCTGTCTCTAACTAAAATACAAAATAGGGCTGGGGATGTGGCTCAATGACTGAGCGCCCCTGAGTTCAACCCCTGGTATTCCCCACCTCCCAAAAGAAGGAAATGGGAAAATAAAATTAATGTAAAAATATGGAAAAAATATATAGGAAAAAGAAGCTTCTTATAGTTTGTGTTTCTTTTTTTAAATTCGAGGTTTCTTCACTAAAAATACTTTGACCAGGAATAGTATCATTTTATATTTTACATAATTATTGGCTATTAGCAACTAATAAACATGAGATATATATTTAAAAATCATGATATATTACCTACTGATTAGGCAAATGGGAAGCCAGTGATCATCATATTTCAGAAAAAAATGTTAATATAGAACTTTTATCCAATATTATAAGACTATAACTTTCAAATTTTGAACTATAGATGATCATCATTTTAATAATGAGTGCCCAGGTTTTCTGGTAGGATACTTTAAATCTTGTGAATTAAAAGACAATTTTTAATAAGTTAATGACACTAGATATGAAAATCTTGCATCTGATTATTACTCCAAAAATAGAAACAAAGGCAATTAAAAAGTAAACACTAAGAATGAGCTGAGGGATCAGTTGTGGTTAATTCTCAGAGGGGAAGCTCAAATTCAACAGACACAGAGAAAACCTCCTTTGCTATCCACAAGCACACTCATCACTTTACCAGTAGATGGGGTGATATTTTTGAACCAATAGAGATAATAGAGAAGGTGTTTTTTCTTTCTCTTCTTTTTATTATGAACATTTCCAACAGCACCAAGTTACTGGTACAGAAGGAACTACTAAAAGATGAGTCATTACTACCCCTTAGAGATGGTTTTTCATCTTACTCTGATTTCCTTGCTGAAGTTTTTCATTTTCAAAAAAGGTTTTCTAAAATAAAAGTGACCATCATATTTTCCTCAGCCAACTACAGCCAAGATCTGTCCAAATTGGGTTTGCTGTAAGGTCAGCAAAGGGCAGGGCTCCTTTCTCTGCTGGTGTCCAGTAGAATAAAGGCAATTCAGATGAGAAGCTTACCTTTTCTGACCTTGCATAAAACACAGAGCATCCCCTGAAAGGTCTCCACATGAATGCTGTGTGTGAACTAGATGCACTGTGTGGAAGGTGGTGTAAGGTAGGGTCTTATGCATAGGCTCAACTCCACAGGCAACTTTTCTGGCACATTCTTCTCAGAAGAGTTGTTTTTTTAGCAAAGATCTGAATGTTCAAGAGCACCCCAGTACACAGAGTGGGAAAGTTTGACTCTTCAAACACACACTATCCTACAATTTAAGTATTAAACTTAAATACTCCCTAGTGTCTTCTTTTTGAAAACTTAAGGAAATGACTATTGCTCTAGGTATTAAGCACCCATTCTGGTATGCTGCATTTGAATAACACCTTGTAAACTAAGGACTAGTTGAACCCTCTGCAAACAGAACTGAGAAAATCAAATAAGCCTTTCTCCCGAGGAATACAAGTATATTGAATACTCTATAAAACATAAATGCTTTTTATTTCAAGTCAGTTTCTAGGATCCAAGAGGGCTTCTGCATTCTGTTACTTTCCATATGCAATATGCTAGCAGAGGATTGTTTAAAGATCTCTGAGAGGAGGAAGGTTCTCAGTTAAAGATCACATCACTTTCAACAAAGCATCTCAAGTCCTTTTGTAAGATCCTGACTGGCCTAATGAAATCTTCCTTTCCTGGTTTACATAGTGATGTCACTAAGCCTCACCTGAAAGCTCAGATTGGAAATAAAGGAAATTAGTAGTTAACATGACCTGGTATCAAAAATACCAAGAGTTTTTGACTTCAGATCGGTAACTCTATGTCAATTATACTCTTCCCTCACCCTACAAAACTATTGTGGAATTTAATCCATTTCAGTTAAATTTAATTTCATTCAAGGTGAATGTTTTAAAATCCCAAAGGAATGAAGGAGAGTAAATGAAAAAATACTTTCCATATTTCATTCATATTTTTTCTAAACTATTTTACCTGTTTCAATTGGATCATTACCTTAATGAAATCTATATTATAATTGTCTGAGTCTAAATCAGCAACCCTGGTTATAAGAGATATACCCCAGGAAATTAGACTTAGGAAGCAAATATTACTTTGACAATATCTGGCTTCATAATTCTTCATTTGACATGTTGTATATACAACTCCTATTTTTAAACTATACAGATTCTTGAACCTCTCAAACAAAATAACTTTCATGGTAAAATACCTAATTTAATTTTCTAATCTTAAACTCAGGGACTAGTTGAATTACTGTTTATTTTTCTATAGTATTTTTAAAAATAAGTCTAATTTTCACTTCCTTGTAGTTTATTAGAACATAGAATCTTAGAAATGGAGGGAAAACACAAGGAAGAGTTGGACACCTTAAAGGAAGAGAAAGAGAACCTCCAAGGCCTGGTTACTCGTCAAACATACATAATCCAGGAACTGGAGAGACAGTTAAACAGAGCCACCACCAACAACAGTGTTCTGCAGAAGCAGCAGCTGGAGCTGATGGACACGGTCCACAACCTTGTCAGCCTCTGCACTAAAGAAGGTGGTAAGAATTTCTCCCTTTCTTTGGTTTTGTAAATAAATACCTTATTTTATATGAGCAAATAGCAATTCAGTACAGTCTTCTCTGAGATGTTGATTGCTGTGTGAAAACAGCAGGTGAACTTTTTTGGGGGAAGTATATGTGAGGTTTTGTGGATACTTTTGTCATGTTCCTAATTTCAGAGAATATATTCCTAAATTCAAGTTTGTGAATCCACAATATTTTTCTAAAAGAATTTTCTAACTTCTTTTTTCGTCTTTTTCAACCTTAGATAATCTATTGCACTGTCATGGATAAAAATTTGATATTATGGCATTAGACACTTAACCATATAGGATAGAAATTATCCAAAGCTAAAGATTACTTCAGAGGGCTGGGAAGATTTTCAGGAGTGTCCCATTCTAAAGTTAATATCTTATGGACCATCTTTGAACTGTTGGAGTGCTACCAGCTGATGATTTTGTCAACATGGTGGATTTTTAAAGAAAAAAGATCTTCTTACAAAAACTCATATTGTTTACTTTTGGGGAAGAAAGATGGAGGAAAATTAGTGGAGGAAATTATTGCTTTCTTTTCCTTTTTCTTTTTCTTTTGATGTGGGGATTGAAGTCAGGGGTACTCGACCACTGAGCCACATTTCCAGTCCTATTTTGTGTTTTATTTAGGGATAGGGTCTCACTGAGTTGCTTAGCACCTCGCTTTTGCTGAGGTTGGCTTTGAACTCATGATTCTCCTGCCTTAGCCTCCCAAAGTGCTGGGATTACAGGCATGTGCCACTGCGCTCGGCTGGAAAATGTTGCTTTCAAAGCAAAAGAAATTAGAGACAGTGAGTAAGAAAAATGTGATTATTATTAAAAGTATTTTTTAAGGTCACTTGTCCTTAGTTTTACGTAGGGAAGATTTAACCGAGGTGTCTAGGCACATTTTTTTTCTGGGATGTCTTTGCAATGGTAGAAATTATCAATTATTTTAATCTCACTGTCTGAAGCCATGTCGCCATTGGAAATATCTGCAGGCTTCTACCCACCTGTTCACCCACCAATTTTGAATGAGTGCTTCTGGTATACATCTGTCCATTGCCAGCAGAACCTCTTTCCCAAGACCCAGTGTAGGTCTTCAGAGCTTGGGGCTTGAGGTTACCTTCTGTAATCCTGCTCTCCAACCAGCCTTTCACTGAGTGAACATGGAATCATAAATGGTTATGAGGGAAAGTTTCAGTAACTTCGAAAGTTCCTGGAGTCATTGAGCTGTGGCTTATGTGACCATCATATGCTGGTTCATGTGTATGTCGCTCCTTTCATGTGGGGGCTCCTTTCATTTAATCGTGAACTTCAGTGACATGAAGAATTAGCTCGATTTCAAACTTTCATGTATAGATATGAATATAGAAGATAACTCCATATTAAGTGATCTTGTTTTAATGACATTTCACATTTCTCTGTTACACTCCATTACCTTGAGTTATATCTCCTTTAGATAGTCTAAACAAGCCTTTAATATACTTTGTAAAGTAACTTTTTTTTTAAACAGTGAGTCCCCAGAGCTCCATTTGGGTGTGCTCAGTAATGTGATTGGGAAGGGAAAAACCTGCTAATCAGTTAGAGCCTGCCAAAACCCTGAGCTGAAGCCCACTGGAAGGAAAGCGTGGTAGGACTGTGCCAGAGAATTTTAATAGAGCTCATGAGTATTTAGAAATTAAGCATTAATATGAGACATATCTACTCTCATATTGAGATGAATACATTTGGAGAAAAATTGAAAACACATTTTTCTTATCCTGAGACTTAAAGCACATGGAGTTGGGTAGTGTTTTTTTTTTCATAATTTTGAGATGTCAAGCCCTGGTGATTCTCACAGAGCTCATATGTCTGCCTACTTATCATAATCTAACTTCGTTTTCTCGTATTTGTCTAATAAATATGTCTTGAAGCTCTTAGAGGAAGGGAGTGTGACTTTAAAATCATAATTTCAGCCTAGGTTTGGAGTTGGGGTGTAACATCAAGCAACCGAGCATCAGTTCAGCTCACTTACTGACCAAGTATGATGGCAACTGTGATAGTGATAACCCTTCTCATCCATTCAGGGTGTGAGAAAAGTAACTGTGTCTATGATTTAGCACATACAAAAAATAGTAATAATAATAATAGAGACTGAAACTCTAATACTTTAGGCCTCCAGCTATAGCTTTTCCTTCTAATGATACAATTGTAAAGCAAATCCTGCTTTAGCCACAAGGTCTTGACCCTCATGTAAGGGTATTACCTGGTTTTCCAGGGAGTTCGATGCTCTCATAGCCATAGATTTTATTTGCTTCTTGTCAATCTTGTGTTCCCTTTAATCTCAGTTATGTATTCTACCTAAATAATTACTTTAGGACTCACAAGAGACAAAACCTGGGAAGTTAGCTCTCAATAAGGTTTATGTAAAGATGTCAATTTTCTGAGTATCCTTATTTTCACTGTTGCCATGGTCTTCACTTACTGTGAATTTAAAATTTGAAGTAGCTAACAGCATAAATAGCAATTTAAATATCAGTTTCTAAAGTGAACTTTTATTTTTGTAGTTTCTCTTGTGTGACCCAAATTTTTATTTATTTATACATTTATTATTTATTTACATTTTTTATTTATTTATACATTTATTATTTATACACCATCACAAATACACAAAAATTTCTAAAATGTACATTTAAAAGATTTTCTGAAAATATCACAAGTTGTATCATAGTCCAAATAACCAAAAGCCAAATATTTTAATTGAAGCTAAAAGTCTTTTTGTTTCAATTTGACCAGTCATTTGCATATAGTTCATACAACACAAGAGAATAACTTCAGTGAGTTTTCCATTATAGGCAATTAATTTAACCTCTATAATGCTATCTCGGCCTTTATAAAGTCAGGATAATTATGTCTATTGCACCATGATAACTAAATGAGATGCTCAATACAAAAGCAAATGGCCAATTATTGTGGACATAGTTGACTCATTAAACTTTAATGCCTTCTTTCTTCTCCAAGAAACAAGATTCAATTAAACACTCATTAGTTTAATTCTTCCTATAAGAAAGAATTTAATTTTTAAATTTATTTTGCAGGCAGTGTGCAAATACAATGCCCTGTAGGGTTTAGCTATTGACAGTCGCCTAAGCAGCTTCTTTTGGCCTCAATACTCTTATCTCTAAAATAGGATTATCATATTTACCTGATGAGTTTATGGTACAACATAAATACATAACCTTTACCTGTAAATTGTGTAGCTCAAAATTACTAAAGAATGAATTTTAAATGTCTCATCACAAAGAAATAACACTTGTGAGATGATGGATATATTCATTAGCATGATTTGATCATTACACAATGTGAACATGTATCAAAACATCACATTTTACTTCATAAATGCATACGATTATTATTTGTCAAAAAAAGGAAAAAAAACCTGGAACAAATAAATACTAAATCAACAAAAATACATATTTTACCAAGAATTTTAAAAGATTAGTTAAAAATATATAACATCTGTACCTGTTCATAGTAAATACTCAAAATATATTTCTTAAAATTTCATTTTCATGTCTTCTAAAGTGCCTATACAAGTTACAAGATAAAGGAATTCCTAGGAAGTAAGTTTGGACTTGAAGTGTACCTTTCCCCAAACCTAGTTTGGTCTAGGAACTGTAAATATATATTGCACATAGGGAGTGCCTTTGTGTAGTTCCATAGGACATTTTAGATTAAAATATCTGATGCCATGAGATGTACTTAAGCTAAGTACATCTGATGAACACATTTTCTGAAATAATTTATCAAACTTGACTGTGCATGTTCCAAATAGGCAACAGTGATGTCTTAGGCATTTGCTAATAGTCATTTTTAACTGAATTGTATCCATTTTGTGCGGCTTCTGGGTAACACAGTTTTTTTTTTTTTTTTGGTCAAACTTTGGTCTGCAAACATTTGGTTGCATTTATTCTTAGAAACATTACCCACTAAAGAAATATGATCCTCAATGTTATCACAGTGTCAGAGCTTAGCTGATTGCTTCATGCTTTTGGCGATGCACAGTTATTGCTGGAATTAAATAGTTTACATTGATAATGGCATGGAAACAAGGTTTGGAATTCTTTGGGGGAAGATAATTGAGTACTGTGACTGTCAAAGAGTCACTCACTAGTCATCTGTATTCATTGGTGATTAAAACATCATCACATGCATTGAATACACACAGGCAAGCATAATATTGTGTGACTGAGAATTTAATTTCCAACAAAGTATGCACAAAAAAAAGGAAGAAGAAAAAGCAAACATTAAAAAGAAAACAGTGTTTAGACTCCATCATAAAATGACACAGACTGAATATCTCACTGTCCTAATCAGCTTGGAACACATTCCTGCTCTACCAAAATGTGATTCATAAATTTATCCATTCATTCAAAAAATAGTTCTGCAACAACTGTTCTGTTGTAGATTTTCTTCTGGGGTATAAGGATGTTTATCCATTTTCATTTAACAAATATTTGCTAAGTGACTATAGTGTGCCAGATACTGTTCAGACCAATGGGAAGGGGAAAACAAAAAAGAAAGATATATTTCAGTCTGTGACTTGAGCAAACCTCAAATCTGATAGGAGAGAAGCTGGTAAATGACTGATTATATTCCAGAATTCTGTGTTGGAAGTGAGCCCGGGGGATACTGCAGCAGCAAAGAACACTGAAGGGATATTAAAATGACGGCAAGGACACAGGATGATGGCAGAATCCAGCCTCTATGGAGTCTCCTTGAGGATTTTATTGAATGCTAGCTGTGCTTAAATTTTACCTGTATGCACTTAGTCCTCACTGCAACAGCATGAAGGAGCTACGAAGTCTGGGACCCTTATAACTTCTACAGGAAACTAGAGAATTTGCTCAAGATTGCAAAGCTGGAAAAAAGTCAATCTAGCATAGGCAGTTTGCTCTAATGGGAAGATGATAGTCAAGCCTTCAACATGAAGGACACTCCAGAGTGGGCAAATGCCACGTACATTTTCCAGGAATCGTGAGAGCGTGGGGTGGTATAAGTAGATGCACAGTTAAATCTCAGAATCAAGGGCAAGGGGACTATAAAAGATGAGAGTAGAGAGGGAAACTGAGGGACATCAAGGAGGAAGCATTTTTGTTTTCTCATAAAGCAATGAGGAGTCAATATATGAGGATGGTGATAACATCTGCATTTTGGAAACAATCATCCCAGTCACAATGTAGGAAGACTGTACTGGAGAGTTCAAAGCAGGGAGACTAGATAGATATTTTTGCCATTATTTCATTAGAAAAGATTTTAGCACGCACCAGTTTTCTGAGCCCTGTGCAAATATTTGTTCATTTATTTATTTATTACAAATATAAATAATTATATTTTTATATTTATTATTTATTATAAATATAAATTATTATAATTATAAATTATTTATTATTATTTATTATAATGGCACCTTGTAAGATAGGTGCCATTACTAACTTCCTATGAAAAATTAAAAAAATATAAGTACATAGTGGAAAAAACATTTCTTTTTTTTGGTACCGGGAATTGAACTCAGGGGCACTCGACCACTGAGCAACACCCCCAACCCTATTTTGTGTTTTATGTAGAGACAGGGTCTCACTGAGTTGCTTAGCGCCTAGCCATTGCTGAGGCTGGCTTTGAACTCACGATTCTCCTGTCTCAGCCTCCCTAAATGCTGGGATTACAGGCTTGGAAAAAACATTTCTAAATAACAAACTGCTAGCAAGTGGTCTGAGATTTGGACCCAGAGACTGGTTCTGGAGTCTGTACATTACCTACTATATTACATTGGGAAGGGAATGTAGAGTTGATTTCCATTAGATTCTCAAAGTGATTCCTTAGGAGAGAAATAAGGTCAGAATCAAAAGAGGCAAATGGAAAGTAAGTGAGGGAAATTTATAACCAAAATAATTATAATCCACAATAAAGAATATTTTTCTAGAAGTAGAATTAAATATAACTTCCAAATGTCTAGGTTAAATAACTGAGAAGGTGTTGATGACTTTTTGAAAAATCAGCAACAAGTTATGGAGAGGTAGGACTAAGTGGGAAAGAGAATGAGTTTAGTTTTGCACCTCTGGACTGAGGTGCCTTGGAGTCCAGCAAGCAGGGGAATGGGAACCTGGAGTTCAGAAGAGAAATCTGATTGGTGTGTTCTCAGAAGAGACAAGTGATAAAATCACTGAAGGCACATATAAAATAATGACTCCTACCCATATGGAAGGGTCACAAATCCACTGGAGAATCTGATAACAATTTGTGGGATCTTTCCTTCCCACTTACCTCACCCCCACAGTGCAAGACACAGGACAAATTTGTGTACAGTTTTAAGGAATTTATATATCATGGATATGAGTCCATTTTATAAAATGATGTGTGTACAATCAAATTAGAACAGAAATTTTGGAGTTATTAATGGGACAGATTGAGAGAGAGGAGAGAAAGAAAGGAAAATCAGAAAATCAGTGAATTGAGGGGGAAACATGGTGAGCAATGTGGTAGGAAATCAAGATTGTAGTGAAAGGTGTTCTTTTCAGTGGCAAGTGAATTTTGGAACTGGGATGTGACCTTTGGTAGCAAGACTCAATTGCGTGACTCAAATGCATAGAATGAAGACTAAAATGAGTGAGAGGAAGTGAAAACAGAAACCGCAATGCTCCTAGATTCAAAAAACTTGGGTGTGAAAGGACAATAACGAGTTTAGGTAGGCAGGCACACAAGGCAGAGAGACAGGAGTAAGGGAAACTTAAAAATAAATATCAAGAGACACATACATATTTACCTACTTAGTTCCCTTCTAAGAAATTCAAATTTCAGCTCATAGGAGCCTCTCGTGAAGTTCATTTAAAAAATTCCTTCACATCATCTAAACGACATAATGATTGATAGTAAAGATTTTTAAGTGATCTACATTATTTGATCTAAATGTCTTTCCCAGAGGCTGATTACAGTGGTATGGGACATTTGATCATTATTTTCTGTCCTCTTAAGAGGGGAAATGAAGCATTTGCTTTCTTCCCAGTGCCAAGGAGTCATTTGGCTCTTTTCTCAGAATAATTCTACCATCTGAAAGGAATTTACCTCCTGTGCAGTGTCTATTGAGTTCGAGAAGTAAGTCATTCAGTCAAGGAATGAGATAGGTTGAACTACAAGTCCCCTGAGTTAAGAATGACTTTAAAAACATCAGAAGTGATGAGAGGAAATTAAAACTCCTTGAATGTCATTCACATAAACATTGATAAAAATGGTAAATATCATTTTCATTGACCAAGTAAAACGCTTCATTTTTTTTTCAACCACTTGTAATGCACAATTTAACATTAGGTAGAAAGAGAAAGAAAAATACAGGAAATCATCCCCTGAACACCACAGTGAGTACTTGTTCCTATTTAATGAGGGAAATGCTTTATCTTGACAGAAAATTCTATGTCAAACATCTACCATTTCCTTAAAATGAGCTATACTATCTAGCACTTCCTTTCATAAAACCCAATGGCTTAAGTGGAAAGGGACTGTTTATTTTTGGAAATAGTATATTTCTCCTTTTTGATGGAGCATATTATCTGCCTTTTGTAAAGTCTTAATTTCTGTAAAAAAAATTGTGTAAAGAGTAGATAGCTCAACTAATGATAACAAAATAAAAAATAATACAGTCCTTGACCTCTCCCATGAACTATTTCTAAACCACATCTTTTAGAGAAGATTTGAAAATTTGTGGTTAATTCTCATTTAGAATTGGAGTTTTAATCAGAAACCAGATGAACTATCTGCACATGAATATCTCCTGGTTCCACCTGGGCCTGGAAGTTACCAAAAAGACCCCAAAAAGAGTTTTTCTTTGATGTTCCAACATTACCATGAGCAAACTCCACTCTTTTTCTTGTGATTTCATAGCCTGGCTAGCTAAAGAAAAGAAACACAAATAGTTTGAATAAAATTTTAACTAAGTCATTTCCTGGATTCATCCATACTCAAGTCAAATACAGTAGATATTTTCTAAATCTAAGAACAAAATTGAACAGTGGGCATTAGTTACAGATAAGTTATTTACAGGGAACAAAATGACATGTGATTACTGAGAGACAATAAGAAAAAAAGTTTCATTAAATGTTTTTCAATATGTATGCATCTCCTGAACTATGGAGTGAAACCATCTTGAAATTGCTTATAATTTAAGGGAGAAAAAAATAAGTAAAATCTGAGAAATGCTGCAACTGTACATTTAGCTTCAAGTGTATATAAATAAATATTTATTTTTAGTATAAGATTTTGCTGAAAGTCAATTTAAAGGACATCTAAAACTAATGGTACAGGAGGCTGGGAATGCAGTTCAGTGCAGAGTACTTGTGGAGTATAAACTAGACCCTGAGTTCCTTCCCCAGCACTGCAAAAATAAATAGATAGATAGATAGATAGATAGATAGATAGATAAATAAATAAATAAATAAATAAATAAATGAAACCAGTGATGCAGGACATTTTCAGCTTCCTGTGCAAACTTATAATTCATTTGCAACTCAAGAATACCAACATTACAACTAATTTTGAATCTCACCCTACCATTGGCTTGGGTTTTCACATTCCAAGTGGGACCATCTCTTAGAGTCATATTAATATGGAACCTATGAAGGAAGACCCTCCCCTTTAATGGGTTTACAAAAAAGTCAAGTTATTAAATGTAATCAGTTAAATCAAACCCTTCTTATTTGTGTGTATATCATGTTTTTGCATAAACTCAAAATAATTTTTACGTGTGAACATTCTGGTTTTGTGACCAGGATGAGTTCTTTTAGGACAATGAGTTTGAACTTTGGGTTTAGTTTTAAATAGAGATTCAGTTGCAAAAGGAGGCTTGGCCAGTTGTTTAGAGCTCTTGTTCACACAGACACACACATATACACATAAGGCTAGTCTCACTTGTAATTCACCCTCCAGCCCATCCTTATGGAGTTTGACTATAATGGCTTCCTCACTATATCTTTGAGCAGCTACGATGGATGCCTTCAGAGTGCAGGATGTGGCAGTTTAGAAGGAACAGAAATCAGAATATCTGAGTTCTAGTCCTAGCTCTACTGCCCAGTGGCTTAACAAAAAGTACTAGATGCCTTAGGGCTTGTCTGGTGTCCTAGACAAATTCCCATGCTTTATGATTCCCATCAATTATTCCATATCTTCTCTTGGTTTTGTGCCCTTCTCTTGCTTCAGGAAGCTATGTGATCACTGTAGAATCCCAGGTAGAAACCCAGCTGGTAGTCAAATACTGTTCTTCAAGTATATTACACCACAAGTATAAGAATCAAAGCGGTATACATGTGGTGACAGTAACACTCCTTTACTTAAAACTTCCAAGTGAAAACTTTTGTGTATATCAGTTTTCAAAATCATCTGGCAGCTACTTTCTATGCCTACATCATTGATCAAGGACTTTAATTCCATTTCTCATGGCTTTGACTGAAATCACTTATTTGTCTACTCACAATAAGGCACAAAAAGATGCTCTTTAAACTCTTCCACATGCAGGGGAAGTGTTTGTGCAAAATCAATACATTTTAGTCAGGCTGAAAACATTACATGGAAAATTAACACACATAAGACACCTGAAATATTTTTGTTCATGAAGTGACTTTCTGAATCAGTGCAAGGGTCATGCAATATTCACAACTTCCCAACAGGGTGCCCAAAGAAAAAAACATAGAAATGAATATCCTGAAAAAGGAGAGATTGCTTGATTAAACAAAGTTTATGTGTCATTCCATGTTTATTTTTTTGTTCTTTTTTGGTTGCTTTAATAGTAATAGCTATCGAATATACATTAAATTATACTAAGTCATTTTCCATCAGAGGAGTCTTAGAAAGCTTATTTAGATAAATAAGCTCTAGTAGAAACATGTAGAATTAACATAGTTTATCAAACTCTAGTAGAAACATGTAGAATTACATGACATGTTACTATTCTTCTGCAATAAAAATATACCACAAAATTAGAAATCTGATAATAGCATAGAATGCTTTGCATGTCCACGTAAATTTAAGTTTATGTACATTATAAATGTATGTCAATATGATTAAATTTCATATACCTGCAATTCATTATATATCATGAATAATACATTCCACATACAATAGAGATGTATTCCTGTAACTAGCAAAATTTTAAGAAAACTTAATCATTGTGATGATAAATATTTTCATTGTTTTTATCTCATCTTTTCAGAAGAGAAAATTAAATGTAATAATGACTTTGTGTAAAAACACCTTGATGTCTTTGGGGCAAGTGTATACCTGTCTCTTATATAATGCCCAAACTACTATTTCTTAGTTTGACCTACTTTTTAAATTTTATAGTCTTTTTCATACACACACACACACACACACACACAAGCTTCCTATTATCAATTTCCTGTTGTCTTCATGCCTGATAATAGAAGATGAACATAAACACACACAGAGTCACACAAACATACACACCCGTGCCCACTTTCACCTCCCCCATCAACTCTTCTTCTAAACTTACAGCTTCCAACAACAGTCCATAGGGCCAGAGACCAAGTAGCAGGGCTTATGAGAAGCATACCTTAAATTAATGGGAATTAGTCCTAAGTCAGCGTGACTTTTAGGCATGGATATTAGAAAAGTTCAATGTGGATTAATGTGAGCAGTCAAAGTGCTCAGGAACCTCTTCATTCATTTTTTTCTTTCTTCTTTTTTCTTTTATTTTCTCTCTCCTTCCTTCCTTCCTTCCTCCCTCCCTCCCTTCCTTCCTTCCTTCCTCCCTTCCTCCCTCCTTCCCTCCCTCCCTCCCTCCCTCCCTCCCTCCCTTCCTTCCTTCCTTCCTTCCTTCCTTCCTTCCTTCCTTCCTTCCTTCCTTCCTTTGCTGGAAATTGAGCTAAGCGTCTTGTACATGCTGGATATTGCTCTACCACTAAGCTCCACCCCTAGACCCAAGGACGTCTTCATTTTTAATCCTCTGTTAGCTAGCCTTTGAAGCTGTGGGCAGTCATGGACTCGTGTCTAGTGAGGGCTCCCATCCTAGATAATTCCACTGCCTGTGGCTCTTTTATCTTCATGTCAACATTTTTCTTCCTCTCATTTCTGCCTCCTGTCACTTTCCTATATATCCTGCTTCCACAAGTATCATCAGAACTCATTCAGAATTAAAGCCTGTGCTGAACCACCCAGAACTGTGGGTGTGACTTTGTCAGTTGAGAGAAGTATTGGTGGGGAATCTGTGACAGATGATTCTCTGGAGTTCTGTTTGGGTTTGGCTTTACTCCAGAGGCTGATTAAAAAGTCATTAAGATTCTCATGATCGGAGTGTTCTTACATGTACGTTGTGGTGAAGTTAGATAGCATCTCTGGGCTTTGGTTTCCTCTTATATAAAAAAAATTAAAAATTCACTTCATAAGGTATTTATGAGGATTAATGAAGCATGTAAAACATGCTTGGCATACAAAATTCAGAGTTTAGCACATAGTAAATATTCAATGAATATTAGTTTATTTTCTTATGATCATGATTATCATATTCCACCAAGAAGATGATAAGATTTCACAAATTATCTACAAAATATAAACATACAAAGAATTTAAATAAAAGTAAGATATAGCTCATTTTTCAAAATATTGTAATTCAAATAATAATGCAGGAAGTAAATTGTATTCAAGTGTTCCCTTATGCCAGAGTTGGAAGGACTATGGGGGAAAGAGAGCTCAGTATTTAAAAAGGAGAAGCTTTTAGCTATGTAACCAAAGACTTCAAATTAATTAAGAGTATTTAAGAATATAATTTATGTGCTTGTTATATTGTAGTATAGCTATTTGGTTATTTATATGTAAAACCATATGCAATTGACTTTTTTTGCGTAGGCTAAGAACACCATGCTAAGATATCCACTCACAGATATCTAGGTTTGTATGCATGTATTTCATGTCAGAAAAAAATGTCAAATGTGTAATTTTCAGTTTATAAGCTTTTATGAATACATAAGCTAAATATATTTGTATATGTGCTTACATATATTTTATATACAATTTATATATATAAATATCATACATATATAATTTATATATTATATATTTAAATATATAAGCTAAATATATTTGTATATTTATTTATTAAAGTCATTGGTAAGTCTCCCTCATCCCTGCCCACTGTATATTGAAACTTGGACTATGTAGAATCTTTTCATTTTTCCCTATCTGTGAAATGAAGGGTGTTACCTTCTTTTACTTTTAAAAGTCCTTTCAAATTAGGATTCTAGGGAATGTCTCCAAAATGGCCTGTGAAATGCCCAAACACCTTTCTAAAGTGTATAGAATCTTATCAATCAAATGTATGCTTGTTTGCACCTTGTCAGATTTGCCATTTGTACTCAGCCATATGCTCAGTGAACTTCAGTGACCTGTTGAAATCACAGACTTAGGGGCAATTTCTAATGCTATGATCTGCCTAATGATGGTGGCTCAGAAAATTTCATGAGGATTACTCTTGAACAAACAACTTGATCCGCATGTATTCTAATGTTTGCTAAATACTGGAAAGATATGAATCATTAGCCACATTTAGGGTTTTAAAAGAATGTTTGAATAATTGATTTCTCACAGCAACTTATTGGGAAATGGTCAGGAAGAAAGGCTTTGGTGTTTTACATTGTCTTTGGTAGCAAGGCTGATTGCTATTTGTGTTCTCTGCTAAGGTTACTGAGACTCAGAATTACCAATTCCACATTCCAGGAAGTTTTCTCTGGAGGGTTCATCTGAATTGAAGTGACCCTCTGCCTCAGCTTTTATGATCCTTCCCTGAAGTCAATCTGGTGGAAGATATACCATCTGGATTGAAATTGGTGAAATGCAGGGAAGAGCAAGATATAGTGAACAGCTGCTGGCATTGGAGTCTCAGGTTGCTCATTGACTAAATGTTGGCTGGTGAAAGACAGACATGCACCTGCTTATGTCCCTATTCTTTCCTTTTGAATGACAAAGATTTGCATGTACAGATAAGGCTAAATGAAAAGAATGAATGATGATTCTTCTGAAGGCTTCTAGATTTATTTTCTGATATTGGTGTGAAGGAAGTCTTTGAACTGGCATACCAGACTCAGGATTTAGCTCAGATAAGCTTTCTACATGTTGTATTATTTATCTTTTCTAAGCAGCCTTCCTTGAGTCCACTTGGCAGATAGAGTTATGTTCTCCTTGCATGTGCCCAGGGCACTTGACTCACACTTCTAAGATAGCAATTGTTCTCATTCTCTTTTTTTGGTATTGCATTTAAACCGGTAACATTGTAGCCCTAGAAGGTGTTGCCAGCTGTCTTGTGACCAGGTAGATAGCCAACAGATGTGAGTCTGGGCAAAGATACAGAAACCAATTCCTGATCATATTGTTTGAAACCTGATCACTCCTCACCTAGAGTCCTACCCTGAATTGTTCAATGACATGATCCAATAAATTATCTTTTTGGTTAAACTGGCTTGAGTTGAGTCTGCCCCTGTCATGGATACAGCTATCATGAAAGATCTCCTCAAATAATCTTACTCTCATCAGGCTGTAATCACATTAAGGGTAGGTTTACATTTTCTTATGTCTCTATCTCTGTTGCCTGGGAAGTCTTATGTATAGCAGATGGTCAATCAATATTTGTGGAATTAATTAATTAACTAAAAGGGGACATGAGGCAGAAGACCAATAAAAATGCTGCAGTCTAATTATCTTATATTTACACTTACATTAATGTTTAACTGATGACAACTGGGAAAGGAAGCAGGGTCAGTGAGAGAAAGAGAACACAGGGTTTGGAAGGAAATACACAGTGACAAAACGAATGAAAGCTGTGGTAGTAGTAGGGACTGCCTGACAGATGGTAGAAATAGGGATCATAGGGTCAAGAGAGGCTAATGCAGAGTTCAAAATGCTTATGTATCTTGGAATTCTCTCTGGAAGTTCGGAGCCATGTTCGATGGATTGCAAAATGAATAAATTCATAAAGAATAAAGACCCAAGAATGGAATCCTACTAAACATAGGCATGGTGGATGAGGAGAAGAGAAAGTCATAAAGGTAATGGAGAAAGAACAATTAGAGAAGTAGAGAAGGGAATAGGAGGGGCCAAGACAAAAGAGGAGGAAGAGGCAAAGATGACTTCTAAAGTGTAGAGGAGACACATCCCCGATATTCATAGTAAACTCTAAATGTCATATACAAAGTGAGAGGAGATTGGAGTGAGATTTCATCTTTTAAAAAGTGGAAAATTTTAAATGGACTCTGCAGGAAATATGACATAAATCTACTAGAAACGACTTAGTGCTTGCAATCTGGAAGTGGGGGTGAGAGTGAATGATATCTCGCCTGTCTGCATGCCAGGATTTGCCATGCAAGGATGAGTAGGTGGAAGGAAAGTCAATGAGGATTGAAGTAAAAGCCACCTGTCCCATTTGCAGATGTCTGAGCGAAAGCTAGTGGCTAGGAAGAAACAAGGAGGAGGCTAGGAAAGAGCTGATAGAATGGCCAAGATCTAGATCTCAAGTAGACGAAAGACACACTCATTAGGGATTAAAAATAGGAGCAGAAAAGATGAGTTTGTGTTTCAAGGGGGGAACTTTAGGTGTGAAGATCAATTTTTAAATTAATTCTATTTTTACTAAAAGTTCCAGCCACTTTAGCCGGGCACAGTGGTGCACACCTATAATCCCAGCACTTTGGGAGGCTGAGACAGGAGAATCGCAAGTTCAAAGCCAGCCTCAGTAATGGTGGCGAGGAGCTAAGCAACTCAGTGAGACCCTATATCTACATAAAACACAAAATAGGGCTGGGGAAGTGGCTCAGTGGTCAAGGGCCCCTGAGTTTAATCCTCAGTACAAAAAAAAAAAGAAAGTTCTAGCCACTTTGAGAGATAGATGAAGACCTTTGTCAGGTCTCTGGATCATTGCCCCTGCTGTCTAGTTGATACTTGCATACTCTTCCATCAGGGATCCTGTCCATCTCTTATCATTTATCACACTTTCCTCTGGCTATCTTTTCCATCTAATTGAGCCTCAAGACCTTCTAAAAATATAACTAGGGCTGATCCTTGCAAAGTTCAGTAAATTCATCTTTGTAATTGTCTGTTTTTAAAAAGTTTTACAGTATCTACACAGGAAATTGAGCTTCAGAGTACTCCAGTACTCATTGAAATAGGCCTGCAAAAAGTTACCACCAACATGTTGATATATGCATCATACATCATTTTATCTTAAATGATTTAAAAATCTTAACTATTAAGGTGAAGTTTACCTGATTAAATTACTTATTTCTTTTAGGCTGGAACAACAATGGTATAATGTGAATATTTAGTGAATAAAGTAAGTTAATTAATCAAGTTTGATGAGGAGAGGACAGGTCAGTACAATTTTATATACAACCAGTCAGTTGTTCTTGCCCTAGATTCGGTAGATACAGTGTCTGAACTTGAGGTGGAAAGCAGAAGCTCCCAGCACTTCATGGACTGAATTGGCTGGCCTTCCATGCTCTGCTGGTATTTCAAGGTTGCCATGAACAGTGTTATCATCATTATCATGTCAATAATGATAATTACCATTTTAAATGCTTCACTCACTGTTTGTAGTACCAAAGGTAAACTGTGGATGAAGATTTCAAACTGATTTTTAAATGATTTAGTGTTATAAACTGTAACCTGAATCAAAATTTCAAGCATGGTGTTGGCTAATTTATAAGTAATTAAAATCGAGCAGTCTAATCTTTTTGGAAAGAATATATCTATACCTTCTGAAAAAATGTATTTCAATTTTTCAAAAAATAATTAAATTTTAATGAGATGAAATATTTGTCATACATATTATCATAGCAATAACAAAAATTCACAGTATAACTATATTACTAGTTGTATCTCTGGTGTTAGAATCTTCAAACCATTTTCCCAGGTATAGACATGATTTAGAAAGCAGATTTATAGAGCTAGTTTCCACAAAAACAAGATAATGACCAACTTTCCCCCTTTTTGTCTATCATTGAAAGCATATGTGAAATAGTTTCCTTCTTCCCACACAGTAGCCCTTCCATTCACATCTAGGGAGGGGAGAGGTGGCTGACAGGAAGACAGGAATGTGTTCTCCTGAACCACCACATATGGGAGGGCAGGAAGTGGTATATTTAACAAGCAAAGCATTTTCTCCTTAGATAAATGATTCTCCATCTCTCGCCCCAAAAAGAAAAGTGGGTTTACCAGTGGGTTCCTGTTGACCACATCTTCCTGTTTTTTTCATACTTTCAAAGAATCATAAATTTTAGTTGGTATTTCTATATGTCCCTATTTCCGGCATCTAATTGGTTATTTTTTTGTTTTAAATTTACAGCATGAGAAAAGTATTTAGCTTTCAGGAAGATTTTGTTTTTTAAAAATAATGGTCTATAAAGTTGAAATAAGTAAATACCATTGAACTACATTGACACTTTGAAAACAGTACCTTTATATAACTGGTTAACAGGCCTAGTGTCATAAATATGGCTATATATATAGCAAACGTGTATATATATACACACAATTTTAATTGATGTTTGCCTATATTCCATGTAATACTTCTTCACTATGATATGAACCTATAACCCTTTAATTTACTTAATTCTGTGTTGATAGTGCAACCGTAATGATATGTAGCTATAATTACTAATATATCTGGGCAAAAACAGTGTAGATATAAGCTATATATAAAACTAAATGTCATTAAATGCTTTAATACATTTTTACATTTTTTGTTATAGCAGAATATCTGATGTGAATGTTCCATTTTCTTGAAAAATAATTTAGTATTACTGGGATAGTAATTCTTTCCACCAAAATTAGACTGCTTGTTACCTAGAAATTAACAAACATTATGCAAGTATAATTTAAGTCAGGTTTTTTTTAGATCTTCCAATCTTTTAAAATCAATTTAAAAGCATCAATTCATAGTTTACTTTTGCCATTTTTATTATAAAAGACCAACTGAAAACAGATACTTATTAAGCAACAGAAAATATTAGTGGTGATATTACAAAATATTCTTAATCATAATTTCTAGAAAAAAGTTAGATGAATTGGGCATGCTATCCCATATCTATAATCCCAGGTACTCAGGAGGCTGAGTCAAGGGGGATCACAAGTTTGAGGCTAGTCTGGGCAATTTAGTAAGACCCTGTTTCAAAATAAATTAAAAAGAGGATTGTGAATATAACTCAGTGGTACAAGTTTGCCTAGCATGCTGGCTAAATTTCCTGTCTTCACTTGACTTCTAGATGACTATTTCCCCTTTAAAACTTAATTTCAAAGCCTTATTAATTCTATAAATGGTGTATCATTAACCTGATAATTTAACTTCAGGGCATTAAACAAAAAACAAAGTGCTATTATATTTTCTTTCCAGGTAGTTAAATTGGATCATAAACTCTTTTTCACTTCCCAAATCTAATTATTTTGAGAGTTACTTTGTATTTTGGTTGTGGTAAAATTTCTAGGAACTCATCAGTGTAAAGCCACAGAGGAAAGGTACTACCTATTTTAAGGGCTTCAAGCTACCATGTTACATTTTGATGCTTGAATTTTTCTTCATCTCTTCCATCTCCAAAAAATGTTTTGCCATGTTTCTGAACTTTCGCAGGACTGGGTATATAGCTTAGTGGTATAGCACATGCCTAACAAGTGTGAGGCCCTGGGTTTGCTCCATAGCATCACAAAAAATAAATAAATAAAATAAATGAATAAAACTTTCCTATGAAATTTAGATAAGAATGTTTTAGAAATTTTGCAGGAAATATTGACATAAATTGCTACCAGTTAGAGATATTACATGACCAATTTATTTGTCCCTTGAATTGATGTTTTGGAAAAGATATATAGAAAAACAAAAATTAAGAAATTAAATAAAATATAAATATTCAGTTAGAAATTGCCTTGTTGCTTTTTCCTTCAGTTTTCTAATTTTGTAAATCACCCTAAAATCTTATATTGTCTTCCTGTTTCATTTTTGGTAAATGCAATAATGACCTTTATGTGGAGAAAATGAATTCATGCTTAGCTACCCTTGGAGTCCATGTGAGTGTCAATGGTACTGATATTCTTATTTATATATTGCAATCTTTTTTTTTTTTTTTTGCAGTTTTGCTAAAGGGAGGAAAAAGAGAGGAAGAAAAACCATTTAGAGACTGTGCAGATGTATATCAAGCTGGTTTTAATAAAAGTGGAATCTACACTATTTATATTAATAATATGCCAGAACCCAAAAAGGTAAAACCAGAAGTGTTTGTTTATGGGATGTAAAGCAGATCCTAGTTGAATTGCTGGATGATAATCAGATTGATTTGTGAGCATGTTAAACTGAAAAACAAAATGTGTGTGTGTGTGTATGTGTTGTGTCTGAGCTCTTTTCTCCCAGGGATACTTTGTTTCCCAAGCCCATAGGGGACAAAACCTTATTGCACAGACCTTCTCTAACCTTGTATCTTTCAATCCTTTTTCACATTAACATTCCCTTTATTCTTTGCTATTCATGGGATGTCCCATTGCTCAGAAATGTTTGTCCTGCACAGGTCAAATGTTGAAGTCACATCTACTTTGAGTGCATGGAGAATAGGAGCCATCTTCCAAAGCCCTGAGAACTTATAGGGCTCACATCCTCCATAGGGGAGGTGGGAGGAGCAGGGTACATAGTAGGCTACCAGCTATTTACAGGTTGCTGCTCCTATGAATGTGGGAGAATCATGCCATATCTCAACTCATAATCTTGAAAGGCTTTGCTTTTCATATTTACCTAAAAGAGCGGGTTGGAGAACCGATTTCTCCCTGTGTTGAACAGGCACCAAAGTAAAGATTAAAGCAAGCAAACACCATCGTCCTGCTGTGACATCTCCTTTATGTACCACCTCTACCATTTATTCATTAAAAAAAAAACACATGCCTTCATTAAGTACCATTAAGTAAATGCCATTCATTTGTCAGTCACTATCTGAGGACATCAGTATAAAACAAACAGTTTCCAGTACAGTAGAAAAGAGAGATATTTACCCAGATAGCTGTAAAATACTGTGGAAGAGTCCAGATACAGATGGTTTTTCTGAAGCAGGGTATATGGGGAACATGGTGGTGAGGCAGCCAAATAAAGTGGGATTAGAAGTGAGAGTGGAGCTCTTTAAGGTGTAAAAGCTTTAGTTAGATGCCCAAGGTCCAAAGTAGACTACCTGCTCTTGCAGCACAGACAGACTTTTCTCCCCTCTAAATGACCTGTCACAAGTCTCCTTTCCTCTGGGTACTGTGCAGATGATCCTGGAAGGCCTTCTTCCATGATTCCCCAAGCAGCCTTGTAGGACTTTCTCACTACACATTCTACAAGTCAAGAACTGTGTCTTTCTCTTTGATTTCCAGGAAACTAGCATAGTTTCTGCTTATAGTAAGTCCTCAATAAGTATGGGCCAGTATGAATGAATGAATGACTGGTGATGATAATGTCAACTCTTCTCTGTAGTACACAGTAAGCAAGTCTAACTTTATCTTTCTGATGGTTGGTCTCCTTTGGTAGGCGAGGTGCATGAATCTTGGAGACGAGTTTGCAGGATGTCATGTCATGGCCAGGACAGAGTCTGGTTGATAATCTAGATCAAACTGTTTCTTTTTTTACCACTGTGTTCTCTTTCCTGATTCCCAAAGTTCTAGTAGTTTAGGTTAGCTCACATTTTTTTCCTGATTTCTAGGACAACATTTTCTTTCCAGAAGAGACCTTTGGTGGTTTTTCTACAATAGGAAAAGGATGAGTGTGGATAAGCACAGGATGCAGGAAAAGTGGCAGGCACAGTTCCACACATAGGCCCCTGTTACCTACCATAGAAGTTTGGTTTTGCCTGTTCTGTGCAAGATTTCATTTCACTCAAATGCTCACTGCTTAAAACAAAACAAAAACTGTGAACATAAACTGGCATATCTGAGAAAGAGGAGACTAGAATAAGAAGGAAAATTTGGGGTATATTAAGGTCATACCTGTGTTTGAAATCACACCCCCCCCCATACACATAGTGTATAGAAAAGTGTTTAAGAAACTGTCCTGGGGGAGGAGAAGAAAGCAAAAATTAATATACTCTAATTTATCTAAAGTACTGCCTTAAATCTGAAAGAACCCCTAACTTATTATCAGTTGCACTAGAGCTTATAGGTTGAAATAAAAATGAAAATGACATTAACTAAAAATATTAAGTGACTCTCCTTTTAGATTCCTGAAGATCCTGTGCTGTGCATGAAAACAATAACATAAGTTCCAGATTGAGAACATTCAGCCTTTTAGAATTTTTTTTTTTTTACTTCATCACAGGTAATATCAGGTGGCCGTTGGGGATAGAGGGAAGCATGTCAATTGGTCCATAAAGTTTAATTCATAAAATTCAGTTCATATATAAGCATAGCTCAACTTTAGTTCAGAATATTTTGAGATGCAAATGATGCACAGGCTATATACAGAATCACTGCTCTTATTAGGATAGGAAAATATTCTTTTCCTAACTCACAATCTTGAAGATTTTCCATATATATATAAAAGACCAAGCTGTAAGATCCACTTTCCTTGTTCAGTGGCTGTCTTGCAGGTTGTTTAAACCAAGCCAGCATCATTTAAACTTATGCTTACCCGAAATAGTGTATTTTATATAAAATGGAGCTTCAGAGTTGTTTTTGAATAAATAAAATATTTATTTATTTATTTATTTATTCTACTTAGGTATACATGATAGCAGAATGCATTTTGATTCATTGTACACAGACGGAGCACACCTTTTCATTTCTCTGGTTGTATGTGATGTAGAATCGCATCATATATGCAGCCATACATGAAGCTAGGTCTATGATGTGCATCTTATTCCACCATCTTTACTGTCCTCATGCCCACTCCTCCCCTCCCTCTTCTTTGACCAATAAAGTTCTTCCATTCTTCCCATGTCCCCTCCTCCATTATGGATCAGCATCCACTTATCAGAGAGAAAATTCAGTCGGCATTTGGTTTTTTGGGATTGGCTTGCTTTGCTTAGCATGATATTCTCCAACTCCATCCATTTACCTGCAAATGCTGTAATTTTATTCTCTTTTATTGCTGAGTAATATTCCATTGTGTATACATACCACAGTCTCTCTCTCTCCATTCATCTATCAAAGGGCATTTAGGTTGGTTCCACAATTTAGCTATTGTGAATTGAGCTGCTATAAACATTGAAGTGGCTGTGCCACTGTAGTATAATAAATAAAATCTTTGAGAAATCTATTTGTTTAATTATTTACTTTGGGGAACAAATCCTGGGCCCCATGCATGGTAGAGATGTATTCTACCACTCAGCTACTGAATTTAAAAAAAACATCTAAAACATTAAATCTATGATGTCAAATACCTTTTGGATGAAACTTCTGAGTTTTGAGCCTATGAAACAATCATAATTTGAACAGATTCACAGGAATATCAGAGTATATCTGTGAGAAGCAAATTTTTTCCCTGTAGAAACTGCTCTAAAAATGACTTCTCAAAGGAAAGAAGTTCTCACATGACTTGGTCAGTAGGTTTAGTTATCATTAGGTTTAGTTTTATTGGAAATAATACAAATAGTAGCAGAGTGTGACAAGAACAAGGTGTGAGCTGGGTGCGGTGGCACACACCTGTAATCCCAGCACTTTGGGAGACTAAGATAGGAAAATTGCGAGTTCAAAGCCAGCCTCAGCAACACCGAGGTGCTAAGCAACTCAGTGAGACCCTGTCTCTAAATACAGCACAAAACAGGACTGGGGATGTGGCTTAGTGGTGGAGTACCCCTGAGTTCAATCCTTATTACCAATAAAACAAAACAAGGAAAACAAAGCAACGTGTGACTGAGCTGAGGGGAGAGACTCTGAACTTAGGTGTTTCCTCCCTTGCTTTATCCTTCCCCTTTATAATCACAGATTCCCGCACAAGGGGTAATACTGCTCTATTATCAGACTGATATAACTATACTTATTTTTAATAAGTTACACATTTTGTCTTCAATCCCTTATTATGATCACTTAGTATGATCCTGGTAAGAATAAATATTGTATGAATTTCCTCAAAGAAATTCAGAAGCTGGTTAATGCACTGGTTCAAATGTACTGAGCACTAACAGTTTGTGAGCTCCTGTTGGGATCACTTTTCTTTCTTGTATACTTGCTCATTTATTCTTTTCAACAACCCTATCAGATAGGTGTACCCATTATCCCTATTTCAGACAAATAGCTTGTCCAAATGATGTAGTTGTTAAATGTTGAACACTGGCTTTGGAACAAACGACTCTGACTCCAGATTGCACCATCTTAACTAAAGGCTTAAGCAAGATGAATATATTAGTAATGACTGAAGTTGCACAATTCATAATTTTGAACATGAACTTATTGCCAAGTGACATAGGCAAGGATTTATTATTAGAAAGTTAGTAAATTGAATCATGCTCTTAGTATAATCACCTCATTCCCCACTATCCTATAATTTTACTTTCTACTTGTATTTGTCATAGATCAATGATGTTTTGTTAATCATATTAAAAATCTTTAAAAAATCCCTTGTTTTATGGAACCTTAACCCTTCTCAATAGACTGAGCATTACAGATAAAAAGTTTGGTGCTACACTTGGATATGCCTAGCAATAGTTTTGATCATTGCAATGCCTTCAGAAGTTCTCAAAAAGAAATTCCAAAAGCCTATAAAAACAGAACAGTCAAATACATATGCCATGGAATATGAACTAATCAATAAAATTGGGCGATTTTAGACAATTGGGTAAAACTTTTAAAATAAATTGTTCATCTTTTAAGCAGTATAAGAGTTGCAAGTTTAACAGAATTGTTAGTCTTTGTTTTGACTGACATTGTTCTGTGCTAAAATAGAAATGTTTGCAAAAGCTTGAAAAGTGTTGTCTTTTCAAATGTCATGTGGTTTTCTAGTATAATTTAATTTTTCAAGCAGATATAAAATGAGAATTCCATCTTTTACTTCTTTCTTTTTTGCTTTGATAGTATTAATGGCTTGTGGTTATTGAACTCTGAATTCCCTTCAATGCATAGTACTAGGAAACAGGATTTACTCTTTCATTTCATTAATTTTTCTAAAACCAAATGCCCTATAGCCAGCTTAGTTTCATCCAAAAAAATAAACCATTAAATCATAACTCTTATTGTAAAATATTAAAAATTTGCTCTGAACTCATAATTCCCCTAATTCTTGGAAAAGGACTGTAACAAATGTGTTAAGCCTTTCTGATTTAAGGTTATGGAAAAATAATTAATGTCCACAAGGCTAATCATTCCAACTTGCATGAAACATAAAAGCCTAAAAAATATGTGAATCAAATTTCCCCTTTTGTTTGAGTTTAGACCTCTGTATTATGTTAAAAGGTGTTTAATGCTTGAAAGCTTTGACCTTGCCTGGGATAGGATCCAGTTCAATCTTTTCTTGGATAGAAGTAAGCCCAAGTCATATGATCAATACATGCAACAGGCATAGTAAACGTAGTGGGCCTTGTCCACAGGAAAAACCGCCAGATAGCACCGACCACAGAGCTGGCAAATGAACTTTTCAGGTCCTTTCATGTCTCAAATCTTTCTGAAATTGATCCTCTCTTTTCTGGAACTTCTTTCATCTGTTAGGCATAGGTTTTTAATTTTTCTCCTATTGACAAAATAACTGTTTTTTTTTTTTCAAGAGTGAATCCAACTTCTTAAAGATTAGTGATGCCAATACTATTAACTAGAAGCTAGTAAATATAATTGTAGGGACATTTTATTGAACTTCTGCATATTTTTATTTTATATATTCCATATTATAAGTTAATGATATGAATCATATGCAATGTTCTGTATAATAACTATATTGTAATATATTAAATCTATATATGGTAGATATTACATAACATAAATACATGTTATCTGTAAAATACGTGTAAGAGCGTGGCACGGCGGTGCATGCCTAAAATCCCAGCGGCTCTGGAGGCTGAGGCAGGAGGACCTTGAGTTCAAAGCCAGTGTTGGCAATTTAGCAAGGCCCTAAGAAACTTGGGGAGACCCTGCCTCTAAAAAACAATATTAAAAGGGCTAGAAATGTGGCTCAGTGGTAAAGTGCTAGGTTCAATCCCTGCTACCAAATAAATAAATAAAATAAAATGCATGTAAGAGAGAAGAAAAATGACAATGCCTATTGCTTGCCAACCTCTACTCTAAAATCTCTATTCACGTTGGCTCATTAAATCCTCACAAAAGATCTAAGAGAGCGGGATCTGAATCCAGACAACCCAGCACTCAAGTCCATGTCCCTAAACAATGTGTCATCCAGTTCTCTTATACCCAAATTCAACAAATGGTAACTGTTACACTGTTATCATTGTTACTACCAAGTCTTAAAAGAATTGTGACATGTATGTCAAATTCCTTAACCTCTCGGAATCTCAGCTTCCAACCCTGTAATCTGCCTGGGTAACTTCTACCTCCCCATGGAGCTCTGTCTTTCTCTGGGTCTCTATCTAAGATGCAATCTCAGCATTTCTTAACATTTCCAAGTAGCTGCATGCCTTCTTAAAAGGGACGTTGTCTAAAAATTTGTGAGTGATTGTGAAATAAAGCCATAGAATTTTAACAACACTTAACAGCCATTAAAATCTATGTGGCAAAGTTTTTTTCTATCCCCTTCCCCCTAGAAAGAAGGGTGAGGGAAAGGAAGGAAGGAAGGAGAACATTTGGGATTACCAATTACAGCAGGGTAAAACTGAATTGAGAAATGACATTTGTTTTCCTTGGCGAAATGTGTCCTTGACATTTTCATTTCCCTTTGTTCTGATTTAAATGTCATTGGGAAGTTTTCACCTGCGACACTTCTGCTGAATCACCACTTCAGTCCTGCAGTCAGATCAAGGTCACTAATGGCTTCTTCATTTCAAATTTACATGTATATTTTCTTAATCTTTATTTATCTTGACTTCTTTCAAATATTTGATTATTATATCCCAATTCAGCATCCATCCCCATCTTGGTTTGCATCAAGACTTCTTATTTTATTATTATTCCATCTCTATTCATTCAGCAAATATTCACTGAATACCCACAGTAGGTTAGACAATACTATAGGCCTGAGAATAACAGCAAATAGCACCAAATACCTGCCCATCTCAAGGTTGCTGATTCATTCATGGACCCTCCTTCCTCCCCCACACACATCTCTAAACCCTTTTTGTTCGACTTCTTTAAATTACGTATCTATTTTTCATGTGACCAACTGCTGATTTCAAGCAGATACTCCCAATAATTTTGAATTAGATTAACGTAGGGTTCAAATCCTAAATTTAGTTCAAATCCTGGACCCCGTACTAATGGTTAAGTATAACCATTGTAAGTTACTAAATACTGTAAACCTCAGTTTTTTCACCAGTAAAATGGAAATGAGAATCATACCTTCTTCTTAGAGTTGTGAGATTAATGCCTGTGAAGTGCTTACCTGGCACTTAGCAAACACACCATTGTTTATGACTATTCTTTTTGTCCCCTTATTCTTGAAACATTTTTATCCTTTGCCTATCTCCATATGTTTCAGTAGAACATCTCTAACTTGTCAATTAACTCCTCCTTTTGGATAGCTACCTCAAACACTTAATATCCCAAATCATCATCATTTTCTTCTCTCATGTTAGCTCTTTTTATAAATCTCTCATTTGGATTATTATCACTATTATTCTTCAGATCACTCAAGTTGAAAGTTATGGATTCTAATGTCTCTTAATCCTATAGGATCAGTCACTATTGCAACTTTGCAGTGTTTTGAGTTTATGATACATATTTTATTCATCATAATATCCTCAGTTGTAATATATAACCAATGCCCAAGAATGCTTGCTGAGTGAAAAAATAAGTGAATGAATAAGTTAGAATTAAGGGACAAACTAACTAGAAGTTAAGGACAAAGAGCAGATGGAAAGGGTTAAAGGGTTAGTAGTAGTAACTCTGGGAAACAGAGAGCAATTTAAAATTTATAATCTTGGAGGTGAATCAATTCCTAGGGACGACATACAGAGTAGGTGGCTGTTGTCAAATTAAAGGAGGAGCCCTCCGGAGAGTGGTTGTCCTGTTTCATATGCTCACATAGGCATGCACGTGTCCATTGCTTTTCACTCTGAGGAAGTACAGGAGCAATTTGCCCTTTGAATGACAGTTGTTTCCATTACTTTCATACCCTTTGGACATCTGCACTCCAAATGTAATGCCACAGGGAAAACATTGAGTTTTTTCCTTTAATTAAAGCTCAGTCCAGTGCCTCCACTGCCTGCATGCTGCTGCTGCATCATATCCACACCTTTGGCCAACCTTCAAAATGCTTTAATATTCAGTTGCTGAGGAATGGTGTTCCCTAGAGCCCAGCCCCTAACTAACCAACTGCCACATTCGTGTTACAATTCCAGCGATCGCTCTCCAAAGATAATCCCATCACATGTATATTTCCCTCCTAGGGCAGACTCTGGGGAAAATGAATCAGTTGTTTAAATAAATACTGTTACATGTAGAGTAACTGAAATAAGCATAAGTCTTTGAAAGGTTAGGATAAGTTTAAATGCTTGTCAAAGTCAGAAGGAATACAGTATGTCATGTTCTCTTATTGTTCATGACTAAAATTTAAGCAAATAATGTGTTCTTCATGTGCAGAGGACCAAATTTTGCTCCTAATATAGTATTTAGCAATCAAGAATAATTATCATAGTATGTAAATATATAGGAGTTATGACAAAAATATGAAATAATGAAATATATATACATAATTAAAAATATTTTTCCTAAATCTTTAATCTTATATTACCATTTTACTAAAATATTCAAAAATGAAGCCAGGCGCGATGGCGCAAGCCTGTAATCCCAGCACTTAGGGAGGCTGAGACAGGAGAATCGCTAGTTCAAAGCCAGCCTCATCAATGGCGAGGCGCTAAGCAACTCAATGAGACCCTGTCTCTACATAAAACACAAAATAGGGTTGGAGATGTGGCTCAGTGGTCGAGTGCCCCTGGGTTCAATCTCCAAAATATATATATATATTATTGTACCAAATATATATATATATATAAAAACGAGTATGTTTTAGGTAAAAAATGGACTAGTTTTAGAAACTTTAGTAGCATTTTTAAAATTCAAGCTTATATAAGTGCCTATTTCCATTTAAGAGGTTGATTTTTTAATTTTTTTTAGTCTGAGACTGAATTTTCAGCTATCTGATCTAAATTTTTATGAGTAATTAATGCATCATTGATAGAATTTGATCAGAAGCAGCTCAAATGTTAATTATAGGAAGAAATAACCAGTATGTTTGAATTAACATATTCTCAGTGTAGTAGCTCTTCTTGCAGGCCTTTAGACCTATTTCTATTTTGAAATATATCAGATACATCTTCTTTTAAAATAAGCATATTTTTCCCTTGCCTTTCTTTTTCCTTTGTCTGCCAGGTATTTTGCAACATGGATCTGAACGGGGGAGGTTGGACTGTAATACAGCATCGTGAAGATGGAAGTCTAGATTTCCAAAGAGGCTGGAAAGAATATAAAATGGTAAGATGGGAAAATTTACAGTGGTTTTTGATGTTTTATCACAAAGTTATCTTCACCAGATGATGCAACAAACCTTTGCATTTTTAGATGCTTTCGAGTTAATTTAAAAATAAGAAGGATGCTTACATTAAGGACATTATTTTCATTAGACACCAAACACTCATAAATCATTTTGAGTAAATTATTTCCATGTGTGCATCAGAAAGAAAAATGTATTACTGTAATTATTTCATGAACTGCTGTGGATTGTCTGGATCCATTCCTATTTGAATGAGGGTGGGGGAAGCCAGAACTCAGACCAGGCAGGATGGGTGAGCAGGACAAGGGAGTCCTGCCAGGCAGGTGATAGTGATGGCCTTCCTTACTCAGGGCTGGTAATGTGTTGCTGCTGTTGAATGAATTCCTCCACATGAGCTTTCATGTGGCTCCTCTGGACTTCTATAAGTACAGTGACCCAGGGTTATCAGACCTCTCCTGTCACAATTGACATCCCCCATGAACAGAAGATGCTTCGGGCTGTTTTGACACAGAAATGACACAAAGACATCTCCATTGCTTTCTTTCTTTCTTTTTTGTTTTTTGGTTAAAGTTGATCATGGGGCCAGCCCAGATTCAAGATGAGAGGAGAACACAAGGGTAAGAAAGGAAAGACTTCGTTCATTGGTGTCGCTAAAGTAAGAGCAGACACACCATCATCCTCACAATCCTCATTGCCAACATTCTTGTAGCTGATGTTTTCAATGCTTAATATGTGCCAGTCTTTTTTTTTTTTTTTGGTACTAGGAATTGAACTTGACTACTGAGCCACATACTCAGCCCTATTTTTGTATTTTATGTAGAGACAGGGTCTCATTGAGTTGCTTAGTGCCTCACCGTTGCTGAGGCTGGCTTTGAACTCATGATTCTCCTGTCTCAGCCTCCCAAAGTGTTGGAATTACAGGCGTGAGCCACTGCACCTGGCAAATATGTGCCAGTCTTATCTAATTTTTATATCAAACTGATTAATTAATATTATCTTATTTTAAGAGGAAACAGAGATTAGAGAGATAAGCTTTTTAAAAATAATATAGCAGATGATCGAATTAATCCATAATCCAATACTCTCATATTCAGTGACTACAATATTGACTATTAAAATCTGCTGACAGAATGTCAAGTCACAGTAATAGATGAGGATTTCCCTTATTTTCATTATTTTATATGTAAAACTTCTAGATAATTCTGTTTTGAATTCTTGACAAATTTTTCTCTCTTAAGGTTAAAAAAAAACATGTGATGGAAGTTCTCTATACTAGCAAAGTTCCATCTCAGTACCTTGTAGACAGTGTCAAACCTGTCACCCATTAGTAGTAGGTTCATAGTTGGCTGAACATAACCAAACAAAAAGGTTTTAGTTCATAAATGGCACTCTCTAGCACTGTCACTTTATCTACAAGATTTTTCTGAAATACTCAGCTAAACCCTCAACATGAAGTTGAATTAACAATTTGGAGTGACACAAAGTTGAAATCTTGATGTCTTTAATGAACCATAGACTCAAGATAGAAAAGTAAGCTGAGGCTAACAAGACAGACTTCCACTGAGAGACTGATGTGAATAAAAGTTCTTTTGTATTGTTGACCACTGAAAAACAAAGATTAGTGTACTTACTCTATATTAGTAGCAGGTTTTAAGTCCCCAAAAAATGCAGAATTCGCTTTAAGATATTTTTAATTTTGGAAGTTTTTAACCAAGTGGACAATCTTAAGAATTACAATCAAGGTGTGAGGAATCTGGAAATCATGCATGGAGCAAGTGAATGGTTTAGATTGTTTAACGTGGAGAAAAATTTAAAAAGAATTAAGCATAGTTCTGTCTGATAACTATCTAATTAACTAACTGGATGAACACATGTGGTACCAGAGCCTACTACACAAAATGTGGACTAGGAACCAGCAGCATTAGCATCATCTGGGAGCTTAAAGAAATAGGACCTCAAGCTCTACCCCAGAGATACTGAGCCAGACTCTGCACTTCTACAGTACTATAGGGGAGTTCTATAATGAATGGGAAATATTACAGAAAAGCAAAATTTGACTAAGTAAAAGCAAAACTCTCTAATACTAAATTCTTTCTAACAAGAAATGGACTTTCTACTAAGGGACAAGTCTCCTTCAGTGTAAACACTCCAGTAGGAGATAGATCCTCATCTTTCAGGATGGTTATGGAGAATTGGAATGGTAGTCAGGTCAGATTCTAAAGCCTCTTTCTATTTATGTGATTCTATGAACATATGGGGGATTACCTAAGTTCTAAAAGAGGACCTTGAAGTATGTATGTACTAGCAAGTTTAGTCTTTACCCTACAATTTATAAGTGGGTGGAGCTTCGGCAAATCACATACACATAACATTAGCTTTCTCTTTTTTGTGTGTGTGTGGGGGGGTGGGTACCGGAGATTGAACCCAGGGGTACTCAACCACTGAGCCTTATCCCCAGCCCTATTTTGTGTTTTATATAGAGACAGGATTTCACTGAGTTGCTTAGCGCCTAGCATTTGCTGAGGCTGGCTTTGAACTCATGATTCTTCTATCTCAGCCTCCCAAAGTGCTGGGATTACAGGTGTGTGCCAGCTTAGCTTTCTTAGTCATTAAAAAGAGACAATAATTATAGATTAAGAGCCTTTCAGGGATGCTGTGGGGATTAGTAATTAATATTAGTAAAGCACTTGGGCACACTGAATTTTTAATAAACAGTATTTATCATTATTTATGATTAAAACATCAAAGGCTGTAAAAATTTATTAATTTTGCCCAAAGTATTATTTTGCTAACCACTTTAACTCATGATAATTTTTACCACTAAAATGGGATGTAAAGAAGTTATCTGAGAAATCAAACAATTGTTATCGAATCAGGCAAATCTGAAATGCCTTATTATTAAAATTAATGATAATGGAAAATGAATATAAACTTATCATCATTGTGATTTTCCAAAATGGTGAATTATTAGCTGTAAACATCTGCTGCCTTGGCAAGTCAGGCATGTTAAGTAAGAGATACTGACTTGTTAAGTATGGAATCGATTCATATCTTGTAAGGATTTACCAAACAAATGAATCCACTTTTAAGCAATTCTTTTTTGTTATTGGAACAAGACTGGGATTATTCTTTAATCACAGTTTTTTATGGAATTTATCTCTATCCCTTTTCTGCATATGAAAGACCATCATGCTTTATTCAAACTTGAAAAATTATCACCTCAATGTCAATTCTTCATGGTCAGAAAATAAGATTAGCTCCAAAATTGTAAAACATTCTGGCAAAAATTACTCCGAAGACATTTTTTTTAATTAAAATACTTCATCTTGTGTTACAAGTTGGGTAACATTCATCAAAACACATGGTGAAAATTGTTTCATCTGTTTTCTTCAGAGCTTTGCTTTTTTTTTTTTTTTTTTGACCTAAAGACAAAATATGATTCCACCAAGTATGGATATGATCTCCTAATGCCAATTCTTGTCAATCACACCTACTTCTATTCTTGGCATCAGGATCAAATGAACCAGCAGCCCACTTCTTCAGCTTGAGATGCATATCCTTGGGGAAAAACAAGGACTTCCTAGCACGCACCCCCTCCTCTTCAGTTGTCCCCCTGTACTGTGTTTGTGCCAGGAGGCTACACTTCCTTGGACACTGAGAGTAGTCATAACATTTCATCTCTCCCTTTCTGCCTGCCTTCTCTCCTTCCCTTCTTTCTGGTTGATAACTGTGGGCTGCCTCTTGCCCCACAGGGTTTCCAGAATTGTATGTTACAGTTATCAACCCATGAAATTACAAATATGTATTATATATTACTATTTTTAAACGTCTCTCAGCATGGGAGGTTTGCAATTTATTTGGTTCTGGTCATTGGCTTTAATCCTACAGAAGTCTTTTACCTGAGTTTTGCTTTCACTTAACCTTTCTTAGGAGGAGATGCACCAAATCTGGTTTATGGATTTGTAAAGATGTTTGCTAAGGGAGAAGTCAGGAGTGGGCTTTTATTGGGGACATTTAGGGAACTATATTAGCTCCTTCAAGTCACAAGGGCACCATTTAGCAGCCTCCAGTAATAACATAGCAATGTCTTTGCATATAAAGCCCACTGAAGCTTGGAGTGCCAAACAGTACCCTTAAGTGACCTAACTTTATAATAGGCAGTGACTAATGCCCTGGAGACAAACCTGCTTTGTTTTCAAAACCATCCCCTCATAAACAAAGCTTCCTTTGACACAAACATTTCACTTTGAGCATCATACCTTCTGGGAGTTCTTTATTTGTGGGAAGAAATTACACATACATTTTTAACTGCATTTTAACATCTTCAAAATAAAAAGAAAAATGCTTAAGAATTTAAAAATTGAGAAACAGTTCTGATCTTTCTTGGGCTGGAAGTCTCAGCAATTAGTGTAGATGCTTCTAAATGACTCTTAATTGTGTATTACTGCACCTTTGGAAAGCCACCTTTCAGGCCTATTTTCCTTAATAATTTGTACGAAAAAAGATGAAACTCAGAGGATGTATACCCATCATGATAAATTAGGAGTCCTGATCATTGCGTTCACTAGGAGTGCATATCAAACATAGCTGTGGAGCTCTTTAAAAACAGAGATGACTTAGTTTCCCTATGGAGATTTGGATTCTCTGTCTGAGGTGAGCTTATTGAAACCACGTCTGGTTTCAATTTTGTCTCTTCTATAAAAAGTCAACACTTCCTATGAGCATTATCAGACAAAACAAATAAAGTATCAGAGACAATAATTTTATTGACTTGGAAAAAGCACAAGCTGAAATTGAACATTTCTGCAGGTTTTGGCAAAAACTAATGAATCTTTCGCCTACATGCATTTTTTTTTTAAATAAAATGTGCCTCATAAGGCCAATTTTAAGTAAATATTATTTTTTTTGTTGTTGTTGAATTCTAGTGTATTTTGTCCTTTTTATCAAACTCCCAGAGGAGAAATGAAATTGATCAGCAATGGATATAAATTATATTATCAATGTCTTTTATGTGATTATAATTGACACAACTAAACATAGTAGTTTTATGAAAGAATATGACATAATATCCTTGGATTTTATTCAAGAAAAAAGAAGAAATTCTATTTTTATAACTAACATTTATTTATTGCTGCTTTTTTTAGCATCGGCACAAAATTTTGTAAAGCTTCAGTTTTTATCTTATGAATGTTACAGGATATTTGAGGTGAAATATGAACCTGTGGTAAACTCTTATATGCAGTAATGTATAAACCTGTACTTTGAGATGTGCATTGGTGATTTCAGTAATTTAGGCATGGATTTGATTTTTGTTTCAGACAGTTCTGTATATAATCAAAACTTGCCTTCTGATATGGAGCTCAGTATGAAGATGGGATTTTATGCCTGCTCTATTCTGATAATTTTATCTCATTAATATAATCTAATTTGTACCTCGTATTTATATGGTTCTCCACTTTTGGTTCAGAGCAGACTCACCTGTGAAACCTTTCAAATATTCAAATCTCAAGGCCCATTTCAGAAATAATAAATTAAATCTCCATGGAGAAACTAAGTCATCTCTATTTTTAAAAAGCTCTACAACCCGCTCGCCCTTCCTTCCTTCCTTCCTTCCTTCCTTCCTTCCTTCTTTCCTTCCTTCCTTCCTCCCTCCCTCCCTCCCTCCCTCCCTCCCTTCCTTCCCTCCTTCCCTTCCCCTCTCTCTCTCTTTCGATTTAACCCAGTGGCACTTTGCCAGTGAGCTACATCCCCAGCCCTTTTCATTTGTTGTTTGGTAACAGGATCTTGCTAAATTGTAGAGGCTGGCCTCCAACTTGTCTCAGCCCCCTTGAGCATCTGGAATTTCAAGAGTGTGCCACCCACCCTGGCTATTCTACAGCTTTTTCGGATATACACCTCTCATTGAAAACAACTATCAGAACTATTAATTTATTAGCACAGGTATAAGACCTTAAACTCACCTGTTTTGTAGATTTTAAAACATGTGGACCGTGAAGAAAGAGGGATTAAAAAAAAATAGGACCAAGGGAGAGTTGAAGGGTACAGATACTCTTTATCTGTACAATGAGAAGCAAAGATAAATACAATGAGGTGGTTTATACTTTCATTTGTACCAGTTTAGCCCCAATTATAGTCAGTGGGCTTTAATTTTTCATTTGGTAATTAATTTCTTGGCTTAAAAATACAGTATTTTTTTTGTATACACCAAAAATCGACAATATGTTAGTATCTAGTGTCTAAAAGCCTTTTTAAAACAATAATCTCAATATTCCCCTATGAATTTTCAGCAAAGACAAGACCCTGGAATGTTTTCTTCCTTTTCTTACATGGAATACAAAGAAACCTGCTTACTCTTAAACAGCTTAAAGTGTCATGGAAGATAGGCAATCAAACAGAAAATTACTATGTATTATGATATATCTTCTAACTATAACACCACCACCTAGATTTTTGTTATGTGATTTTCATGTATCAGCACTCAGTTCAGTGCTGTAGGCATATTGCATTTTTACAACCTTGTACATGGAAATGCTCTAACATCCTGTTTTGCAGATAAGAAAACTGAGGCTCAGAAGTAAAATAAAAAATCCCTTAGTAAATATGTCTCAGAAAAAAGGCTTTGAATTGGAAGAGATATAGGGGATGGAGGTTATTTAATTCAAACCAAGCCTTTGGTCATACACATCAAATCGACAGTTGTGCCTGATAAACTATACAATAGACAACTTAGTAATGTGGGAACCCATTCCCATTTCCTCTTCTTTTGCATATTTTTCATCTTTATGATGTAACAGCTGTTTCTGCTTCACTGCATTTGGCTATTAGAAGGTTTCCTCCCTACATCATCTAACGGCCATTTTGATTCATGGCAGTCAAATATTTTTCTCATTTGGACAGTTTTTTGGGAAAGTGCATGAAATTCAATTTTGGTTTCTAGAGGTCAATCCCACAACTTTCTTTTCAGTTGCTTCTTTCTGAAAGAAGACAAGGCAAACTATTCAGAAAGTGGTATGTTCCTCCACCGGGGGAGGATACACAGTCCTGCATGCTGAGATAGGGACCCGCTTTTGTAGGAATGATTTTAATGCTTGTCCATTTCTGAAGCTCATCCGAGATCACTGCACTTTTCCCTGGGGAAGCTGGAGAGTTTTATCTACACAAGGCTTTCAACAGCATGGAAATATGTGACCTAAAACTTAACACTTCATCATTCCCAGCCTCTTAATTCACATCTAGTATAATTGCTGAATCCCTTTTCAATGACTACACAGAAAAGGGAATCATCAAGTGGCCATAGGGAGAGTTCTAACATGTCTGAGCTGAGAAGAAATGCAAAGAAAACCCCAGTGGTCTTCTTTTTATTCCCAGGGGATGCTGCAATAAAGAAAGTGCTAATTCTTTGACTTGCAGCCCCCTGTAACTTTTTGTTCTGCTTGTGCATTGGAGAAGGTAAGCTTTGCTCTTTTCCTTGGTATGTAGCACCAGCTACCATAAGAATATGTAAAATCCTTAGCATGTTCAAAATTGCTCTAGTATTTTCTGCCACCTTGGAACTTTTGCAAAGTGTAACTCAGGTATCTTAGGAGCAGAGAAGTAAGCAGCCAAGGGAGTAATAGCAATGAGTCGTATATTTTTGCTTTGAATTACAGATAGATGATCTTCAGTGCAATTTGAATCAAAGGTATTCAATTAATCAAGAAACTAAGTTAAACTGGGGAATTATTTTAAAACTGTACATCCATATGTAACACATGCCATTTTAATTTTAAATATAAAAATATATGTTCAGTTACTCACTTTTTAAAAAGTAGGACCAAAGTATGTGATTTAGGGTCAATAGTTTCTGTGTAAAACTTTCTCCTAAGAGAATGCACCTAATGTCTGCTTTCATTTCCATAAAATAGAACAGTACTTAAAGACATATGCAAAGTAACATAAAATTTAAAGTCCTCTGAAAGTCCATTATTGTTAGTCTATCAGGATCTCAACAATACCTAATTCAAAAAGATATGAATGATTTGCTTTTATTGAGAAAAATCTACATATTAAATTAGATTTTATAAAAACCCTCTTTCTCCACTAATATCTAACTTATTTGTATAACAGATTGTAAATATCATCATCATAATAACAGAACCAGCAAAAAATGGTTTTGGTCCCAAACACCACTGGGTTTTGGCTGGTAATTCCATTGGCAGAAACAGCAGAGCCCTGTGTATTTCATGCTATTTGAGTCCACTTTGGGCACCAGCACAAAGAGGAATGGAAAACATTGATTGCTTTGTTTTGTTAAAGGAGAAAGCCATTATGAAAACTTCTCTTATAATTAGACTCTATAAAACTGATACACATTATGTGTGAAAGGAAGAAGAGGTTTTCTAAATTGTGTCATCTGTACTGAGAAAATAAGAATTGCCGGAGTAATTATTTTAGTACTTCCCTCATGCCTTTTGTTATGGATTAGACCTTTATTAATAAATGCCTCAGCTAACCAGAATTTTTTTTCTTTGTGAAACATTGGAGTGTATCCTCTTGTTACTGGTGGTCTTTTAAATGTGTGCATGACAAATTGAGGACTTGATTCAGATGCAGATTGATGTGGCTGGTTCTCAGATATTTGACTCAATGGAGAGCTAGGTATTTTTGTTTTTAACCAGAACTCCAATGATGATGATTCAGTGGGGCAGCTGAGACTCAACTGTATTGTCCACAACAACAACAACAACAACAAAAAATGTGTTTCAGGTTACTTCGTTGAATGTGAATACAAAGTGCCATAATATTTTGTCTCCCTCTCTCCCTCCTCCATATAACAGAGCTATTATTATCATGGAGCTCACTTTTGGGTCAGTAGGACAAACCCGTAGATCAAGAATTGAACTGATCTTCAAGTATTATTAGAAAATACTTTCTGAAGCAATTGTGAATACACCAAATCTAGAATGCCAGCCATTTCTTAGGGTTCTTTATTTCCCTGTCACCAACATCTCTAACATTAAGAGTTGGCTCACATTTGGGGACCACTTCTTTTTCTTCCCACAGAGAAACTATTTTGAGTATTTAACAGCCATGACTGGGCTTGTCCCAGAGAGAAGAACAGAGCCATATTGAGATGGAGAGGTAGAGTGATCAGCCCTGTGTACTCACTTGGCTTTTACCAGTCAGCCTTTAAAACCTACATTCATGACGGTGAAGCTATATAAATGATTATGGTTGCAGACATACAGGTTTTCTTATTAATATTAAAAAATGAGAATGTAAAACTGCCAAAATTGAAGTTCTATTAATCCATAAAGTTATGGTTGCATAATAGGACTCCCGAATAAGAACAAAACAGTAGGGCCGGGGTTATGGCGCAGTGGTGGCGTGCTCGCCTAGCATGCGGGAGGCACTGGGGTAGATCCTCAGCACCACATAAAAATAAAAATAGGGGCTGGGGCTGTAGCTCAGTGGAACGCTTGCCTAGCATGCGTGAGGCACTGGGTTCGATCCTCAGTACCACATATAAATAATAAATAAATAAAATAAAGATCCATCAACAACTAAAAAAATTTAAAAAAAAGAACAAAACAGTATTATTAAAGAACTTGCCTGATACTGTCCTGATGGTATGCAATGAAAAATGCTCACATTATATTCAAAATAATAACTAGAATTTTAAAAACATTCAAAAGCAAACTTAAGAAGTATTTTCTGGTAAAACCTATTGAACAAATTCATTTAATCTAAAAATACTTTATCCATACATATTTAATTAACACAGATTTTCCTATAATAAGAATTAGACACAAGCCTCCATAGAAGACTATTGAAATAATTCAATAATACAAAAAAGCAGTATATAAAAGTCTGAAAGAAATATCTTGACTTTCAATGATAATAATTTTTTATTGTTATTTAGAAAACAGTTAAAGGCTAAACATGAAAGTTTCCTTCTGGAGTAACAAGTTCATGTCTGTCTTCTTTCCCAGGGTTTTGGAAATCCCTCTGGTGAATATTGGCTGGGAAATGAGTTTATTTTTGCCATAACCAGTCAGAGGCAGTACACGCTAAGGATTGAGTTAATGGACTGGGAAGGGAACCGAGCCTATTCACAGTATGACAGATTCCACATAGGAAACGAAAAGCAAAACTATAGGTAAGTTGTGTTTCAGTGTAGTACTTGACTACATTTGATCTAGCCATTTAGGGATGTTCGTGAAAAAGTATGAAAGAAAATGATGAAAATCGTCCTTCAAACTGAAAATCAGGCCTATTACAAAGAGACAAAAAAACCAGTAAAGACTTCTTACATCTTACTTTTCATAGATTGACTGCCTTTAACTTTGGCTTGAATTCTAGTCAATGGTGAATTAAATCAGAAGTATAATATTGTCGTTGTTTTAGTTATTGCAAAAAAGTATACTGGGTTCACACAGGTAAGATTCATAACAAAAATGACTAAAACTCAGTGGCTTGAAATAACCAATTTCTTCCCTCTACCAAAACATTTTTTGCTTCTACTTTCTTTATCTTCCTTAAATTACTGTATTTCAAATTATCTTGAAGGTAACAAGAGGACAATTTAAATATATTTGCATTATTTGCATAAAAGAAGAGATGAGGGATAACTAAGAGGTTTTTTTTGTTTGTAAATAATTTATAGTGTGAAAATAAATCCAGATTATAACATCAATATACACAATACATCATGGAGATATAAAAGTAGCCAAACTACACACTTAATTTTAAATGTTTCTGATTTTCTTTTCAATGAGCATCTTTCACACTAGAAGAAAAAAAAATTAAAACTATGGCTATGAAAACAACATGATGTTGTAAATTTATTCCTTGTATACTTATTGTGTATATTTCTAAGTTCCAGGAATTCTATTAGGCACTGGGCATTTGGTGGTCTCTAATCTTATAGACCTCACAGTCAAGCTGTATTGCAAAGTAGTCATAAACACTGGCTGCTATTCCTAGAGAACAAGGAGAGTATTTTAGATATTCTTATATTGCTATCTAATAATACAATACTTGACATATAGCAGGTCTTCCATTATGTGTGCCTCACTGTCATAATTAGTAAGTTGGAAATACAATATATAATTTTTAAATTTGGTACTGAGGAAATTTAACTCAATATTGTGACTACTCCATGTGTGTCTTGGAATCATGACTGTATACATTAAAAGGAACATTGCTTCAAACAAATTGCAATGATAGCAACCAAAGCCTTGTGCTTTTTTCCAACCAGCATAGCTATCTCCTTGTATTTGGACTGTTTCTATTTCTTGTCTTTTTAAGACATAGTATTCTTCAGGAATTTAAATCTGCATCTCCTTCATGGCTCAATTCATTTTCTTTCAATAGATTACATATAGGATGGGATCCCTGGAGACATAATAATCATTTTCTTAACAAATAGTGATGATGTCACCACAATGGAGGGTGAGAAATAGATCTAAAGGGTGGACAGTCTCATGGGAGAGCAAGGGTCTACTTAATGGCAACTTGAGAAACCAAAGATGAGACATTTATAAAATGCAATGGGGTGGAAGAAGAAATGTTTCCAAGGAGGTCAATATTTTGAGAGTTTTATAACAAGAAAAACCACTGTAAAACATCAGGGGTACTCTTATGTAAATGTTTTGACCTGAAACTTGAAACTAAATGAAACTTGGCTAATGTCAGACAACTTGACAATAGGACTTGCAAATAATTAGTTTGGTCTTTTTCTAGGCTCCTGAAGAATTTGCTTTGGTTCATTTCCAGAACATCTTTCAGTTCTCAATAGGTGGTGAGAGGGGTGGGGTGGTGGGATATGTATGTGTGCATACATGCATGTGTGGTTGGGGTAGTGTTAGGGGTACAAGGAGTGTCTAGGCAGGTTTAGAAGGAGAGCTGGCATCTGTTGTAGGGTTTGGATGCCTGGTGTGAACACTATTTTGCCATCTGCATGAGAAAGGAGCACTGGCCTCCTCTTGGAGTCTCCCCTCCCCCAGCCCCTGCTGCCCTCCTGAGCATTTCTCATTCTCTCAGCCTCTATGATTCCATTTCTTCACCTATATGATATGGATCTATGATCAGAAAGGAAGTTTTGCCAGCTACAGTGAGGCATAAACTCTGGGATTCCCACTTACCTTTCCTGAGAGATTTGTGAACCTTGAGAATCAGGATCATAAAGCTAAAAGTAACTTAACAATTTATTTCCCAATCTCTCTCTGGTTTTAGGGGAAAGAAAGCTGAAGTCCAGAAAATAGACAATATTTTTCCTGAGGAGGGAAAAAGACTTTTGCTTCCCGCCTAGTGCAGCGTAGTTTCTGCTGTCACATTCTTGTGGTGACCTAACAGATGGCAGATCTGCAACCATTACTTTTTCATGCAGTTGAGCCTAGGATCCATACTGGCATCAAGTGAGAAATCAGAACTCATTAAAACACAATGCTTTTTCTGGTAGAGGGTTAAAGGAAACATACCACAGAATGCTGTCATTCATTCTTTCAAAGAAAATGGAAAGTGAGCTTAAAAAGTGAAGCTAACCCTGGAGATTTTCTCCCTCCCTAGGCCACCACTGCTTCTCCAGGGCCAGTGACACCACCTGTGGCCCCAAGTTGCAACTCTGGCCCCAAGTTGCAACTCCATCCTTGCTTGGAGTTACTCTTCTTCCATTCTCCTCTCTCGTTGGTCTGAACTAGGATACCCCTTTGTGATAAATCATTCAAACTATTAATACTAAGGGTCAGACAGTATTTTATGTTTAGTGAAATGATTTTGACACTTCAGTTAGTTAATCCTCATAGTGACTTTTTGAGGTAGGTATTATTAGACCCATTTTAAAGATATGGCACTGGAGGTACATGCCTATAATCCCAGCTACCACGAAAGCCAAGTCAGTAGGATTGCAAGTTAGAGACCAGCCCTGGTAATTTAAGGGACTCTGTCTCAAAATAAAAAATAGAAAGGACTGGGGATATAGCTCAATGGTCAAGTGCTTGCTTTGCATGCATGAGACCCTGAGTTCAACCCCAATATCACTAAATAAATAAATAAATAAATAAATAAATAAATAAATAAATAAATGAATAACTGAAGTTTTGATCTATTAGCTCAAATTCAACTACAATTCAAAACCATGGAATGCATGCCAGATTTTTCTTTTATATATTTCCATTTTTCACATTTTTCTTCTTTTGAATTAGACTTAGAAACTTTTCAAGTTTTCTTGTTTAAAAATATCCTATCTTGGAATTTTTATCTTAAAAATTCTATCAGTTGTAGTCATAATAAACAAACTGAATTTAAAAAGAAAATCTTTTCTCATATTCTTAATATATTAAGAGTAAGGATTGTGAATGGATAGATAGGCTTACAAATGTGTGTGCAATACACATGTTTTCCTTTTGTCCTCTGAGGAAACTTCAAATGATTTTCTCAGATAGAAAATAAAATTTATAGAACCCAAGAGAATACGAATGAGAAAAGATAATAATGTAAGAGTGTCATGATAAACATATCATGTGAAATAGCACACAATCAATGTGAAGTTATTAAATACCTCCCCTGGAGAGGCAGCATTACCCAGAGCCTTGTCATCTAACACCCAAACCATTATGGAGCCTTTCTGCCTCTAGTCTTGATATTCTTGAAAATTTCTTCCACACTATTGCTGGGATGATTTTTCTAACAATCAGACATGACTCTTCATCTCCATCATAGATTTGGATTACATTCAAATATCTGCAAGTTAAAGTCTACCACTAAAACTCTTCATGACCTGGCCACTACCAGCTTCTCCTGTTTATTGTTGCTGTATACACCCTCCAGCCTTATCAACTAGATTTCCTCTTCATTATGATTATGTTCTAGTAACTTGGAACTTGCAATTTCCCTAAGCCCTTCATGCCTTTGTATAGACTATCTCCTTTCTCTATACACATAAATCTAAGTTTATCATGAAGATATGTCTTAAATCTTATAGATTCTCTCTTATGCCAGGACCTCTTCTCTGATACCTACTATGGCAGATGCTGTGATGTGTCAATCCACTCCCTCCCTTCAGGGCCAAAGCACTCCTACTCACAACTCCCAGGAATGCTGTTGATGAACAGCTTCCAGCTGGGGTCCCATCTCTAGGTATTACTTGTGGCTGAGAAGAGTCACATCACCCAAGGACACTGCTCCTTTCTGCTGACAGATCACATCCCATCCAAGGACTAATGAATACAGGAGTATAAAAGCCTTCTTGCCCCAGTTTGAGACAATTTTGAATGGCTGTCAAAGGTCTACAATTCCACTTGAGATTAGCTGAGGTCTTTACTCACTGTGGCTGTGTGTGAGTACTACTTCTTCCTTTGCTCAGTCTTGCTTCCTTTGCTCTGCCACAGATCCTAACAGCACTCCCCTCTAAAAGGCCCCTATATTGAGTTTCCAGAGAAGCATGTCACTCTTGTCTCCAGCCAGTTTAGATTTTGTGCTCCCATTAAAATATCCGTAACACTCTGTGGCTAAGTATCTTGTATCCACATACTATGATGTCATTAACAAGTATTTAATAAGTAACTTTCTCTCTCTCTGTTCTAAACTTCTAGAATATAGAAATCATCTTTATCATAATTCAAGACCTATATCAGTTAGCTAAATTATTAATCAATGACTAATATAAGGTGCATACATACTGCATGTACCAGATAATCTTGTTTTCAAGAAACCTGAAGCATAGTATTTTGCACAGTCACAGGTGCTAATCTGATGTTGAGTTAGAATTTTAATTTTGGTCTTGTAACTACCCACCCTACATATGGCCATTCCCCAACAAAGGGAAATCCAGTAGCTACTTTGGGGAATTAAATTAAATTTCTAAACACCTATTCTAATATATAATATATATTTCTTCTAAGCCCTTTTTTTCTTTAATGATTTCAATGTCTATAGACTCATTAACTCATGTCTCTGGCTCTCAATTTTCTGTCCTCAGTAATTGAAATATTTGTAAAGCTTCTTGTAGCTCAAAATTATTTTTCTGAACAGAACCACCTTTATGACCAAACACCGCATTTGTTTTCTATTTTTATGACCTTAAAATTTCTGGATTTATATGATTGTTTCTTCCTGATTAAATTCAAATGAAATCTTTTTGACAAGAATGTAAGTGATACTGTATAACTTCCTATTCTCTTATATCCAAAGTCATAAAAGACCAATTGTTCCATTAAAATGAAGGCTAAATTTCCTTCATTTTTCAAGGTTTTGGTTCTGTTTACCCAATGGAATACATACTCTCTTTCAAAAAAAAAAAAACTTACAAAGGATTGTAACATATAAAACACATAAAGCTAATCAGTTTTGAAGTATTTGTAGGAACTTGTATGTCACTCTGAACCTTTTCTTGTTAGTATCTCAAGCAGAGCAGTTTAAAATGATTCATTACATTTTTATAACTAAAAAGAATTTTCCAATCAGAAATAAAATTAATTGTATTATTTTCAATAAAGAAAAAGAAAACTAAGTAAAAATCCTCTATCCTTAATGTAATAAAAGCATAGTTTTAATGAATATATTTCATTAGAATGTATATGTAACTTTTCCTCAAATCTTGGGCACATTTTTTCCCCTAAAGTTTGTTCCTTTATTATATTGGTAGGTGTTAACTTAATTAGCAAATCTTTTATCACAGAAAAATGAATCCCTTAGTCCTTGAATTAAAAACCAATAAAAAATTTGAATTAATTAAATCAGAATGGTAATCGCAAAAATTCATAATGCCCATTTTATAATGAAAAATATGGCTATAATATTGATAGTGCACATTTTTGGATATTCATATTTTATTATTCTTATACTGTTTGTTGGGGATGAATGATACTTCAAAGTTAGACCTAACTAATTGATAGCTTGCAGAAAGCTTTGTTCTGGAAGATTCAACATAAGGATGTAAATAGATATTTGAACAAAAATTGTGAAAAAAAATTATTTGAAAATAATTTGGCTATTAAGTATATTTTTGGCCTGCATCTTTATTGGGAAGTAGTTTTATGTAATGTATAAAACATTGTACTGGGAATTCAGAAACACAAACTCTAGACTTGGATCTGCAGTTGCTTTTCTGCATGACCTTGGACAATCTGCTTTGCTTTTCCAAGCCTTAGATCCTCAGGAGTAAAATGAGGAGGTAAGGCTAAGGTTCTTTCCAATTTCACAACCCATTTAAAAAAAAAATCATTAAAGTACTATTTTGTCCTGCGTGTATTTCAAGGACAAAACAATTTCATGTGGACTGAGAAAAATTCTCTTAAGCCACCCATGTAAATTTGAGCCCTACATTTTTGTAGGTATTGGAAAACTTGTTTCATTTATTTTAGTAAAATGTTTCTCATTTCTCTGATCCTCAGGGCTACATGGTCCTGGCAGAAACCAGTAGCAGATGTATTGAAATGCAGGACATTATTTTTTTGCAGTAGTTATAGAATGAACACAGTAGAAATATATATGGAGACTCTGTTGGCAGCTTCGACCTTCTTAAATTTCTGGCATAGGTTTTCAAACTCAAAGTTTTACTTGAATTTACAAATAATTTCTTCAGTTTGGTAGGTGCATACTTTTATTTAGACCATTATTTTTTAGTGTGGTTACTTCCTAAAGCCTAGGAGGAATTGCCTTAGTTAACAAAATTTATACTTTATACCTCCTAACTGAGATGAAGCATTTATGAGGAAAAAAACACTTTCTAGGGTCTTCAGAAACTTGGAGAAAGCAGAGTCTTACAAAGTCACTTTCTTCAGGTCTTCTAAGTGTCAGAAAAATCTGTTGGTTTTAATGCAGATTAATATCAGTCTCTAGAATCTTGGATTTTTCCAAGCCAACAACAACAAAAAAAAGTGTCTCAGTGCTGTTTGTTAGGTCTAGGAATTCCCAGCGGATTTCTATTACATAATAAGTAGTTCTAAGGCTCAGATAACTGCCACCCTGGAAAGTTGCAGGTAGACCCTTGTTGCAAAAATCAGCTGTTACAAAAACTAATGTTACACAAACACTGCCTCCAGGAAATAGTGGAAGAGATGCCCTGTGAGCCACTGCTCTGGATTCCTCTAGTTCTGTCCACCACCACAGTGGTTGATCTGAACATGCCCATGGGTACATATGTATGTGTGTTAAAGTCAGGGTGGGGGATGGACAGTAGACAGCCAACAAGCCATTACAAGGCCAAAAACAGTCAGCATATACTAAAGATGAGAATGGCACGAATAAGGAACACTGTTCAATTTGAGGAGGTTAGGAAGACTCACAAGGAGTGGCCTAAATTGACGGAAAATTAGACACATTGGAATTAGCTGGGGAATAGTTCAAAGGTGTGGGTAGAAGAGAGGAAGGAATAGCACATGTGGAGGCTGAGAAGTGAGACACAGCATGCCTTAGGCAGTTAGGAGTTGCTTAAGCAAAGGTGGAAGGGGGCACTGACCAATCAATGATGAGGCTAACAGCGAAGGAGGCCAGATGACCAGCAACACGTGGAAGACTTAGGACTAGTAAGGAGCGATGGGGCTCCTCAGGGGCCCCTCAGAAATGGCCTTTCCTTGCATTGATTTCCCCTGCAATATTCTGAAAACACTATTCATTAAATAGGAGTGGTAACAATGTGCAGGACAGCTCCCAAAGCACTCAGCCCTTGTCTTCAAGAGCTTAATTTCTGCCTGAATCAACTTTCTTTATTCTGGAAGTCTCAGCTCAGTCTGTAGAGCTCTTCGTTTTAGACTGGGGCAGGAGCCTCTCTATGAGCTACCGCTGTGTTCTATGTATATCTTTGTCCAGTCCTTATCACACTGTATGATAATTGGCTGTTTCCTGTTATTAGTCTGTCACCTTTAGAAGGACAGGGATTTCACAATGCTTGGCATGTGCCTGCGAAGGAAGCATTTCTAATAAATGTAGAAAAGCATATCAACAAGGAATATTTATATGTACACTCAACAAATTAGACTAGAATATTGAATTTATTAATTCAGATGCCAGAAATTCAGAGACTAACAAGTCAAAGTTTCTGCTTTCTCAGGCTTATGGTATCTGATGAAAGCATACGACAATATTCATGTAAGATTTACAATAAAGTACTATGTCCTTTAGTTCCTTGGTCTGTTGCTGGAATGGTCTGTTCACTTCCCTGATCTATTCAACTCCTGGTGTTTCTGTTTCTTTTATCTTTATTTTCAAGTGATATGCAAGGAATTCTGTATTGCATGATGCCAGACAAATAAAATATTCGTAAAATGGACACACAACATACCTTGTTCATTTCTCTTTTAACTGAATATATAACTTTCCTAAAACCTTTACTAGAAGTTACTAATATGCAACTTGATTAAGGTTGTTCTATCTCGTTCATTTGAAATCTGAGCCTGCATTCATTCACATATCCAGCCAGGCAACTGCCAAACATTTATGATGCTGCCAGTATCTCCCTGGCACTGTATCAGTGATTTCCAAACTTGAGTGTGATACAGTCAGCTATGATGCTTGTTTGAAATAAATATTTTTAAATTCCACATCTAGAGATCGTTATCCCTGGTAATACTGGTCTTGGAGATCAAGAACGGGTCCTTGCAGCTGGCGTTGTAGCTCAGTGGTAGAGCATTTGCCTAGCATGTGTGAGGCACTGTGTTCAATCCTCAGCACCACATATAAAAAGAGAAATAAAGGTATTGTGTTCATCTACAACTAAAAAGCTATTAATAAAAGAAAAGAACTGGTCCTTGTTCCTTGGTGTTGAAAATTAAGCACCCAAGAAATGCTGAGGCAAGTGTAGAAACAAGTTTTATTTAAGAAAAAGGCAACAGACTTTTCTGAAGGGAAGGGGATGCAGAGCTGGGTGTCTGTGGGTGTGGCTGTGTCTTGCTCCTTTATAGATCTTAGAACCCTCTACCTTCTCTTTCTTCTCCATTTACATGTCTAAGGGCAAGAAGAAGAAGGAGCTCAGTGGGTAATCTAGCAACCTACTGTGCCAGGAAGTGCAATCTCTTCCCCCAAGTTAGCTGTTAGCAACCCATTGTTCTTGGTTTGATAACCAGTCATCATCCTCTCTCAATCCCCATCATTCATTGTCTACACTGACTGCCAGACCTTTGCCTCCTGCCTCAATTTGCTGAGGAATGTGACATAGCCTGACCCCTAAGACCAGGTGAGGCTGCAGGCAAATTTCTCTTTTGGCAAAGAAAGTATGTTGGGGGGAGGGGGAAAGGTCAGTCAGTACATTTTATAGAATTATTCTCTTAACCTTGTGTTCCCCCATCGTCATCTATCTGTCCCCTTACACAAGGATAGGACCTAGGTATCTCAATCTCTTGAGTGATGCTGATGCAGAAATGTAGTGATGCTGATGCTGATGCAGAAATAGCACTTTAGTAACGCTAAACGGAGACACCATGCTTGCTACTCTTGGGGGCTAATCATTAAGAAGAAGGAAGTAAACGTGGGAGTTGACTTAAAAGTTTCAGCTGCAGTATGTTTTCGCATGTCTGCTTGATTATTTGGTTATTTTTCTGTATTCTTTGATCAAGGAATCATAGTCTTAAAAAAAAATCAATGTAGCTGTGGACCTTCTCCCCAAAATAATGAAGAGACACAAAATTTTGCTTACATTCATGTGTGATTCAGCTCCATACTCATAGTACCTGATAAGAACCCTTGAAATTAGGCTATAGTTGGATACTAAAGAATGTTGATCAATTCTACTGGGGTGGAGGATGGATGAGGCATATCAAAGGAGAATGAAGGGAATCAAGAAAGGCTCCACAGAGGAAACCCCTGTGATTTGTGAAATATAACCAAGTATTTATGAGGCAAGTATGAAAGATGATGGCAGAGGAGGAAGGGGCTTGGATTTCCAGCTAGAACAAGTAATAACAGAGGTGGGAGGGAGCCTGCCCTACGGAGAGAGCAGCAAATATCCTGCTAAGCAGAAGTATATTGTGTTCTAGATAACAAAGGGCCGTAATCCATGATAAGGAGTTTGGGCTCATTCTAATCGTGAAGAGAAATAAGCACCCTGGTGATTTTGGTCAACATAGGAATCCACTTAGGCACCCCGGAGCCTTATTTCCCTTCCTCAATCCTCATTGTAACACATTGTCCAAATACAACAAGGGAAAGTGTTTTCTCTTTGCAAAAAAAACCCTCAGATAATGTCTCAATGATTTTCAGCATTATAAGCAACATTTCCTCTCTGTCTTCCCCAGGGCATGCTGGAAAGAAAACTTCTTTAAACAGAAATAAAAATTAGAACAAACCTATCACCCTTGAACTTGTTTGTACTGAAAAGTACCAGTTTCAAGTACACATTTTACAAGATAATGACTTAATTTTTGGTAGAAGAAGAAAACCAACTGAAATCTCTGAAATAGTTGTTGGCCTGCTCTTTTAGGCACTAAAGGAGAATCCATCCAGTGAGCCACCCTCTCAGAGCTGATGCTCTCAGTCACATATGACCCCAAGGGAATTGAAATGTTTAAGGGACTGTTTGTATTCTTTACAGGAGTCTTAGTGCCACATCATTCATTTTAGCACTCAATTTTTTTAATATATTCTTAGAAAAGGCAGGGGGCTGAAGACTATTTTATTTTGAACTGAAAAGAGATAATTACTACAGTGTGTATTCCTGAACTTTGGAAAATTTAGCTCCATTGGCACAAATCTCATGAAAAAATATATTTTGATATATAAAATGAGTGTGATCCCTTGGGACTGTGCAAAGACAACCAGAGATAACAGTGTTTGGGTCCACTATTTTCCTTGGAGGAAGAAGCATCATGCCTGCATTGAAAAATACTAAGAAATGTATTTTGCTGGCATTTTGAAACAGGAGTCCCTTGAAACAGTATCAAGAGTTTGAGAAAGTCTGAATAGTTAATAAGCTCATTTGGTCAGAGTTTGTAAGTGAAGGGAGAGACATTAAAAGTGTCATAAAAACTTAGATGAAAAATCAGTGTACAGTTTGTACATGTATAATGAAAGTTACCTGAAAGAATCATATTAGAAGCAGAGAATAAATGACACTGGATTTTCCAAAGCATCATATTACTTGGACTGAGGTTTTCTCTAACTCTGGAAGTTTATCTTTGTAATCACAGTGTGGATTCAGGACCATCATTATCACAAACATTTTTTATCACACTTTCACATCTGCTACACATATTTAAAGATAAGTAGCATACTACCTCAGGGCATCAGAGGCTTATAAAACAAGACAGATAATGCCCTTCTTCTTAGCATAATGGGAGGATTAATGTGCTGAAATTCTGATGATTCCTCAATAACCCAATTCCTTATGAGAAAAAGTAGAAATAATCAAAGAAGATTGAATGTGATAAAATTTTCAGGAAATAGGCCTGAGAATTAAAGGATAGGTTGTCATTGATGATCTTTCTAGGGATTTTCCCTAATATCAGTTAAGAGTAAGAAAGAAAATACACATGTGCTATATTCAGCCTGCCAAACTCCCTCTTAGCAAGAGACACTTACCCAGTGATCTCAAAAGATTGGAATTTCAATTTATTAAGGGTTAAATATTTGAATTAGAGGTTTGCTATTGACCTTGAACTAGGTAGTCAGTCAGCAAACAAGCAACTCTTTGCTTCTTGTTCTTTTGAATTTAATATTCTGTTTGCTCTGTATAAAATAAGAAATTTTGAATGATATGGCACCTTATGGATTTGAGGAAATTGGTGCTTTTCATCTTTAGTTTCTCCAGTGTGTTGCCTATATGCAGGATTTAATTAGCTGTGCCCCTATCTCATGGTTTCCATCACTGTCAGTACACACGAATGACTATCAAGGTCACTAGTTTGTACTTGTTTAATTTAGACTCAGTCACTCACAGAACTCATGTGTACTGAGCCACAATTTCCTTATTGATTAGGGAAATTTCAGTTGTTTGATTTTTTAAATTAATATTCAAGTACTTACTCTGCCTACATGCAGCAGTCTTTTTGAGAACTTTATATGTATTATCTCATATCATATCCATAATTATACAGGAGGACATTATTGTTGTTAGAGGCATTTTACAGATGAGGTAACTGAGAATTAGAAAGGATGAGAGCTAGGTTGCAAACTCAGATTGTTGAACTGCAAACTCTACTACGTCCTATTGTTGGAGATATAGGGGTATAAGGCACAGTGCTGCCCTTTGTAAGTTAATGGTTTCTTTATTTATTTAGTGGGTGTGGGTTAGATGAAGGAAAGAAGCAAGAACTTTAGTCAGTGATTATACTGTCAATTATTTCTTTCATTCATACTTATTTTGTACTGACACACCTTCATTGGCTGAATCTTTATTTTTACATCTCCATCATATCTTTAATTCTTTGTCAAACTATACCTTGCCAGTTCCTTTTTTTTTAGCTTTTGCTTCTCCTTATAGATTTGTAATGGTACATGTGGATGATGGTCAGGCAACAATCTGTCTTGGACTTGTATTCATGCACCTTTTCAAGTACACTGACTTTGCTTCATGTATTTTCCTATCGTTTCTGACATATACATTAACGGGCTCTTGCAAACAGTTAAATAATTCTGCTTAATTATAGACAACTAAGTTATATAATATATCTTTAACATGTGAAAAAGTGTATGACATGCTGAGTAGAGCCTCTTCCACCAGAGATGACAGTCCCAGATTCAACATTGGAAAACGAACCTTCTGTCCTCCAACAAAGAACATAAAACACAATTTTGAAACAGATTCTAAAATGGAATGCCTCTGCTCCAGAAGAAGTTATCCAATAGAATGGACACTACTGAAGTTATAGGTCCCTTTGTAAAACATGAAGGTCCCGTTTCTCATTTGCTAATTTTGGTAGGTTGTTTTATGAGTTGTTTTATCAAGCTTTTGTCTATTGGCAGCCACAGACTAATTCCATATTCATTATAGCAGAGCCTCAATATGATTAGAACAGACCATGTTTCATTTGCATTGGACAAATCTCAAATCAGGAAAAATAATGCCTGTGGGACCTGAATTCTAAAAGAAAATTGCATCATTAATGTTAACATGTTTCTGCATAGAAACCATCTCTTTAACTATTTGTACTCTTAGTTTGTAATTGATTCAATAAATATTTATAGAAAACTTGCTGCATATATAGCATACAAAGTTTACAAAGATGGCTAATATATGAATATTTCTGTCAGGAGGTTACAGTCTGGTGAGGAAGATTGGACACTTGCATACATAATAAAACTACAGTAGGCAAAACAAGATGTGCCACAAAAGAAGCAATGTGTCTATACAATGATAGTTTAAAGGAAAAAGAGAGAGAAGCTATTCAGTGTAGCAGCTGGGTTGGCCTTCAAGGATGGTCAATTTTGAATTTGGGTAGACAGGGACAAAGGATGGCTCAGTATCTCTGGTTTACAAGCACAGGATATACTTGGATAATACTGCATGAGAAGATAAAATGTCACCATGCAGATGTTATTGTGAAAAAAAATAGAAAATATTCTTTAGCTAGATATAATTTTACTATATTAGTCTTATATGGGACTTATCACCCTTTATGCTAAAATGAATTTATATTCTTCCCTTTATCTCAAAGCTTCCAGTATTAGTAACAAATTCAATTATTTGAACGCTGTATATCTCAAAAATGCTTTTTGTAAAAACGAATGAATTTTAGCCTCATATACTAATGGGGAAAAAAGGAAATGAAAATATACTATCTTAGATTGTTAGAAACTCTAAATAAGTGCTTTTTTTTTAATTTACTTTTTACTTGGTGCTGTGAACACCTTCAAAAAACTGATGGAATCTCTTTTCTTTCTTACCTTTCCTTGTTGTTACATAACCTCAAAACTTAGCTGTGTTCTGAATTTCACAATTCTTCGTTGCAAAAGTCCTTCTCATCCTTCTCTGAAAGTTTACACCCTCCACAGCTTCCAAATAAATTTCTTCCCCCAAACATTTGAACAGTTTAGAATCTGCTAGATTTTTGCTTTACCTTTTCCCCTACAATTCTAAGCATTTGAATACCTCCCAATGGTGTCTTCATAATGCCAAATGCTTTTTCTCCCAGAAGTGTACTGTAAGACAAACACTGTTTGCTCTCTGTAATTGACAAGAGAAATGCCATCTCTGTTTTCAGCAAAAGACGCCACCTGTGTCATTTAAACTCCTTTCTAACAGACAGGCTCTGACAGCCTTCTTTGCTGATGATGCCCTGCAGCCCTTTCCATGGGGTGTGGTGGGGGAGGGTGGTTAAAACAAAGACAGTCCTGGAACAGCCACAGGAGTCAAAGCCATGTCACAGAACTCTGTCAGATTGAGTCATTGCTACCAGGCTCTGAAAGAGAACCATGGGGGTCGTTTTGCATTTTTTTTCAAGTAATTGTGAGAAAGACAAACTAGTTCCATATGGTGGCAGAGAGAAGAGAACACAGAGCCAAAATAAAAATCTACTGGGCTTGTGAGTCCCTAAGACCTTAAAGTTCAAATATCCGAGATTGTGTCTACTGTTTAAGAGTCGGCTACACTTCAAATTGTCATACATAGAACTCCCTCTGCTTTGGCTAATGAAAGAGACTCTTGCCTCCCTTAATACAGTGGAGATGTAAAAATGTGAGGAGAGGGGCAGTCTCTTAGGTAGACAAAATTAGTGAAAACTATATTCCTGAGATTGGGCTGGAATGTTCTAGAAACTCTCATATGACATACTAGAATATATTGAAGCCTGACCTTCCATAATAGAAGGCACTCTGGTTTGACATTCATTAGGAAAGATGAGTTAGTGTCTCCGTTATGGGCATTTTGAAGGAGAAGGAAAAGAGTGACTACATCTTTCATCAGGATGATTAGAAAACCATGACCAATTTCACTAGGCATCCATTTGGCTCATTTTCCATCAGATACTAATTAAAAAATGAAAACACTAACATTCTTTATAGTCATTGGCCCAAAAGCACTCATTTTTTTGTGTTAATTAGGAAAAAAACACATTGAAGAAGATAAATTCCATGATTCTGCCCCAGCTGCCTTTCGGTCACATCTAATTGTATTCTTGGAGTATTTTTGTGTCTTTGTTTTTGTTGTTGAGTTTTTACCCCCACAGCTTCCTTATTTTTGTTTCTAAGCCAAATGTTTTGTTCTGGAGGAACGTTTTGTTTAATTGCCTAACACATCATCTTTCATGCTGAACACATCTACACTGGCTGAATGCAGAAATAAATGTCCAGGATTCCCATGATGTTATTTTGGAGGAAGTATTCACTCTAATGATTCACACTTCAAGTCTCCTTTCACCATAGTCAGATGCAAAGCCAATTTGGGCCCTTCTGTATATTGACTTTCTTATGGAAAGTGAAGGTCCATTTGGAAAAACTATTAGCTGGATAGAGAAAGCCACAAATAATTAGTTATATATAGGGATGTAAGAAATTAGCCAGAGCCGGGCGCGGTGGCTCATGTCTGTAATCCCAGCACTTAGGGAGGCTGAGACAGGAGAATTGAGAGTTCAAAGCCAGCCTCAGCAAGGGCGAGGTGCTAAGCAACTCAGTGAGACCCTGTCTCTACATAAAACACAAAATGGGGCTGGGGATGTGGCTCAGTGGTCGAGTGCCCCTGAGTTCAATCTCCAGTACCAAAAAAAAAAAAAGAAAGAAAGAAAGCAATCAGCCAAAACCACTATTAAAAAGAAACATTTCTGTGAACCTCAATTCAAAGAAGTTTTCTTATCTAATTACAAAAATGGCATTAATGAGCAACCGATACTGCCAGTTACTGGCGACGAGTTCTGCTTCTTCACATATTGAAGTTTGAACATTAAAGAAACACACCAAAGCAAGCAGGGTTTATCTAAAAAGTGGTAAAATTGGCTTCTCCTGCGAGGGAGAAAGGGGCCATAGCTGGTATCCTGGTATCCCAAGAAGTACAGGTGTTCTGCCTTTTTAAATGTCCTAGGCTTCCTTTGTTCTCCTGCTCTCTTCCTCTTATCTCTCTCCTTTCTGCCTACTTGACTAGGTCCAGGAGATGCTCAGTGGGATGGTCAAAAGGTAAAAAACAGATGGACAAGGAGAAGGGCCTAGGTAGAGTAATTTGGGCAGGAAGGGGTTGTAATTAACAACTCCCTGAGGGAGGGACAATCCTTGGGACAGGTTACCTTAGCAACAGGTTGGAGCAGGGTGAGGTTATCTTGATAAGGGTGGAGGAAGGGTTCTGAAGGCATTAGCATTTCAATACCTTTCCAACTTCCCAGACCCAAATTGATCTCCTTGATGTGACCTGACTAGATTTACCTATCTAGACTGACTGCCTGTCTAATTCTGGCTTCACAACCAGCCTTAGTGAACAATATCAAATAGCCAGCTACGGGTGTTGGCTTTGGGTCAGTAGTTGTGACTCTGTGCTGGGTAGATGACTGTTAAGAAAGGTCTATTAAGAAAGCCAACACCCTTAGCTGGCTATTTGATCCCCTGAGTTCAATCTCCAGTACCAAAAAAAAAAAAAAAAAAAGAATAGGTCCTTCACTGTGCAGAGGGCCTTTCCTTGACTACAGTGATTCTCAGTATTCTTGTGGTTGTCCTCACTCATACATTTCTTAAAATAGTGTTGAGGAGAAATTAGTTTTATGAATTTCCATCTCTATACCACAGTGCAAAAGAATGACTATCCAAGGGGTGTGTCTTCCTTAGAAGAAAAAAAGCCATTGCTCCATGATATGCTAAGAATAGATGCTACTTTAAGTAAATTACTAATCATCCTCAGTCTTACACAGTGAAGTAGCCACTATTCCTTAAGACATTGATGTTTGCCACTTTTAACTCATTCCAACCAGTTGGTTCCAGTGTTTACGTTACACACCTAGGGACTCTTCTGTACCTCTGCTTCTTGTTTTAGTGATTTGTAATCTGAACGGGACCTTCAGGAAGTATTTTTATATTTTACCAAACTTTTTCCTTTTCTTTCTCAAAATGATTTTAGCTGAAGCAGTTATCTTTCCTATGGTTTTATTTTGAATTTGTTTCTTCATGTCAGCTGGGTATGCACACAATACAAATAAAGCATTTGATAAAATGTAAGAACTAAAGAGAAGACATCTTAATTCTATATGTATAATATATCAAGCATGCTTTTATGTTCTGGAGTTTACAAGATAATGAGAACACAAACAAAAGCCTAACTACTAATCTTGAGTACTCAGCTAAAAGAGATGAACTCAGTTGAAAGAGAAAAACTTTCCTTTTGAAAACATGGCTTAGATGTTTTTTGGTTATAAGGGTTATTGATATTTAAGTTTATTCTTACTTGCTATAATGAACCTACTGAAAATTAATTAGTGAGCAAACCCATCATTCATTTATTTAATGAATATTGAGATCTTTATTTCAGGCACTGTTCTATATTTTGGTGTTTCAAAGATGGTAAGACACAGTTTAGGCCTAAAGTAGCTCACAATTTATTATGGGATACGTATAAGTAAAAGGATAAACTATGATGCTCTTTGAGACTATATGTAAAATGAATCTTAAAGGATGAATAGGAGGGCTGGGGCTATGGCGCAATGGTAGCGTGCTCACCTAGCACGCGGGAGGCACTGGGTTCGATCCTCAGCACCACATAAAAATAAAATAAAAAAGATATTGTGTCCACCTACAACTAAAAAATAAATTTAAAAAAAAAAAAGGATGAATAGGAGTTCAACAACGACTCAAAGCCATCAAGGACCTTTCAGGAAAAGAGGACATAACATGGAAATGTGCAGAGAAACTGAAGTGTTTGGTGCTTTGAGGGAGTGAGTGCTTGGGTAAGGCCAGGGCACTCTATGTGTATGCAGCAAATAAGAGATGCCATTGGTGAGGATGTGGGTGAAAGTAGACATTAGGCAAGGGCTAGACTACCAAGCCTTGTATACCACAATATGGACTTTAGTCTCTTGCCTTTGAGTGTTCAGGGAGCAACAGAGGGATTTTAACCAGAGCAGAGGAATAATGAGGAGAATGGAGCCACATGGAGCATGGGTTTTAAGGGTAAGAAAAATAAGGAGTGAGACTCCAGGCAGGCACACCAGTGGAAAGACTTCTGCAGTCACCCAGAAAAGCTGTGAGGATGAGAAGACTTACCTTCAACTCTTAATCAAATGCATATGGAAAAAGATCTCTTTGCTTATGGATTCTAATATGCAGCATTGATAAAATGCATATGTGGTAGGTTTTATTGTAAAACTTAACATATACACCAGCATATGTATTTAGAGATGCATGAAAGCACTCTTAAATGTATGGCAATTGATGCTATATTCGTATGACAGCTTCCAAAGGATTTGGGAGAACAGGGACGACGTGAAAAAACAGTCACACAATTACATATGCAAATAACCTTGTAAGGAAGCATGTACAATATAATTCTATTTCAATTTGGTTTTATTCAAGAGGGCAAATGACTTTGAAGGGAACAAAACTGACATCAGTGATTATCCCCAGAGAGAGATAAGGTGAGGCTGTGAGTAAAATTGTATTCGCAGGGCTGAAATTTTTAGAAGAATGTATTTAAGCATTATATGTATACTTAAAAGAAATAATACTTTATATGTGGAGAGGAAAATAAAGGAAAAGACTAAAAATATATATGTCCAGAATAGTTATACTCAATGAGATTTTGGGTTGATTTATTCTCCCTCATGTATGCTTTCCTTTTTTATTTTCACAGTTTGCCTTTTACTTATTTTATTAACTGACAAATAATAATTGTGCATATTTATGAGGTACAATGTGATGTTTTGATCTATGTACACATTATGGAAAGATTCAAAATCAAATTAATTAACATATCCATTACCTCACCAACTGTTATTGTGTGTTTGTTGAGCATGTTAAAAAAATCTTGTTTTAGCAATTTTGACCAATTTTGTTATTAGTTAACATCGGGTGCAAGTTCATTAAAATCTTTGTGATCTTTAGTGTATAGATTACCGAAATTTATTCCTTCAGTCTAGTTGAAACTTTGTATCCTTTGATGAACATCTCCCTTTATCCAATCTTAATTCCTCCCCCCAATCTTTAGTAACCACCTTTCCACTGTTTCTATAAAATTAACTTTCGTAGAGTCCATATGTAAATGAGTTCATAATAGTATTTGTCCTTCTGTGCCTAATTTATTTTACTTATTATAATGACCTACAATTCTATCAAATTTGTTGCAAATGACAGAATTTGCTTCCTTTTAAAGGCTTTATAATATTCTATTGTGTCTCTACACCACCGTTTTCTTTATCCATTCAAAAGTTGATGGGTACTTAGGTTACTTCCATATCTTGGTTATTATGAATAATTTTGAAATTAACGTGAGAGTACAGATATGTCTTTGGCATACTGATTTCAGGGAAACCTTGTACACTGTCAGTGGCAATATAAATTAGTGCGCTCATTTTGGAAAGTAGTATAGAGGTTCCTCAAAAAAATAAAAAAAAAAAGAATTATTGTGGATCCAGCAATTCTACTTCTGTGATTTTCTTTTCTATTCTTTTTTATCTTTGCTTTGCTTCTCAAATTTATGCAATTACATATTTGTATTGCCTTGGTTACACAAAGAAATAATTATAAATTATGATACTTATGCTATATGCTTCATGAGAAAGGATAAAAATATAAAAATATCCAGCATGTAGTAGCCATCCAATTAGAATCAGCAGAACTACCTTTGCTGAATTACCTGCAAAAGGTACTACACTACATCATTCTTTCTCATAAAGTCTCTCCCTATTATTATTAAGCTTAAAGCTCTACAGGGGAAATGGTAGTGACTTAATAAGGAAGGAAGGCCATCACAAACTATAGGGAGTCAAAATCAGAGCTAGGGTTAGCATGGTTCTTGGAAGAACACCTGAGCACTAAATTCAGCCAGTCCCAAGGCAGCAGGAGATTTCAGGTCATCTGAGACTCAGTTACTTAATTTTAGATTCATTCAGAGTCCTATGACTGTAACTCTGTATTCCCCAAATAAGCAGCTTTCTGGTTATAATTTGGCTTTGTGTGTAAAAGTCTAAGGAGATCAGGAGACTGGGTCTCTATGACACTCATACTTTGTCTCCAAATGGAGACCTGACAAAAGTCATTGGTGATTTTATGAGTGTGTCTGTGTCTGGGGGGCTTAGGAACTCTAAGTTAAATTGAGCAAATTTAACTTCAGACCAGATCTGGAAAGTAGAAATTTCATCCAGGTAACGTTTTCCAGGAATCTTAATGGTGACCTGGATCTTACTTTCCTCCAGTGAAGCCTACCCCTGCCAGAGTTAATTATAGTCTGAAATGTGTATACACACACATGCACAAGCACACACACACACACAATCTGTGACTTTTAGCTTGCCTCTGGAGTTTTAGAATAGAGGCCTCTATGTGATAATTCATTAGAAGTTCAGCATTAGAAGTTATTTGTACTACTGTTACTGTTGTTTGTACTATTGTTCTATAAATCACCGACACCAACAAAACTTGATTGGGATTTAATTATGTATTTTGCTCAGGCTCAAAAATTTCTGCAGAATATTTGTAAGATACTTTGCAGAAATGCACAAAAATATTTAGTGTACAAAAGCACTAAATATTTTTGTTAAAAATATCAAACCTAAAATAATGGGATATATACCTGCATGCAAACACAGATCAAATAAATGTGTATCTCCAAACAGTAATTGGTATTTGTTACTCTTGTTCAATAATAATGTAATACTTTGCTCAGAGCTGGCCTACATTCTAGAAGTTTCTCACTCATACAGCAATATTAATCACCCTTTACCTGTGGGGGGATAAGATTCTTTAAAAGTCCCAGGCACAGAAGTGGAGATGTGCATGGACTTGAAGGGAATATTGCTGGATGATTTTGGTGAGAACCCTGTGTTGGTGCAGAAGAGAAGTTTATGTAGGGTTAGAAAGGGGATAGTCTCACACAGAAAAGACTGTATCAAACTGTCAATGCTGACAACGGCAGCTTAGTTGCTCTGAACTCTGAGAAATCATTGAAGGACATGGGCAAGTTTAAATTTGCTCAAAATACTACATTGCCCAGGACAGGAAGTAACATGTAGGATCAACAGGAAATGAGCAGACATCAATCAGGGACTTACATTAAGCAATTACAGTGATTTGTCCATTAGTTCAAGTTCTAGGAAATATCCTTGAAAATGTAATCCTTATTCTGTAAAGAGCAATCCAAGATGCTCATTGAAAACACAAGTTTCTGGGCCTAGTGAATACACTTTTACATAAAAGATCAGGTGATTTGCTATATATACAACTGTTGGAGGGCTACTGATCTAGGTTACTACAAACTTTATATAAGAAATGTTTCCAGAGAGAGTAAGTTTCTCTGAAGAATGCCACATTTAAGATTAACAGTTGGGATTTTGAAATTAATTTTAGGGATACCACTAGAGTACCAGTCTCTTAAAGGCATAAATTATTTTGTTTTTGTTTGCTTGTTTACTGATACATCTTAACTGCTTAGAACAATGTGAGGTACATGGTATGAGCTCAGCAAACAGTTGTGTAGGGGAAGTTGAATGATGAAGAGTTTGGGTTTACAGTCAAGCACAACTGAATACCATCGAGCTGGCTTAGGTTCTCTAAACCTTGCAAAATGGGTATATTAGTGACACAAATCTCACTGTGTCCCATGATATCCTGCTTCACTTTTGCTTGGAAGGAACTCATGTTAGATTCTCATGTCAGAGGCTACACTGGTAGCCTCTCCCAGCCAAGCCATCACCTCCAATCACCCCAAGGACCCCTGGCGCAGTGCTGCACATCTATCTGGCCACCAGGACCACAGCCAGCCTTTGCTGGGACTCTCAAATCACTGCCTGATAAGCTGGAGCTCTCTACCTTCTACCTCTACTTAGCCTTGTCCTACTACATGTGGCTTTGACGATTTGCATCAAATGCTTTCATCAGTAGGTCAGGAAGAGAGAGAATATGCTGAGAAGCCAAGGGAGTCACAGGACTGAGGGACTGGCCAGGTCCTCCTTCAGGATATCAAAGGACGAGACCCTGAAGAGTGGGAGAGCAGGGTAGAGGCGACGGACTGTGTTTCATTCTTGGAGAATCTCAGTTCGTCACCTCCAGACGTGGACAAACTGGCCACTGACAAAAATGGCTCACACCTGTGACTTCATGGAGGTGCATGACCTGATGAGCAGATGAAATCCATCAAAGAATTGGGCCACATGTGTCCAACTTGAGTAACATGGAGGCCCTGGACTGGCATGGCAGAATATTATTTTGATAGGCACACTCTAGGAGACAGTGATAAGGAGAATCCAGCCTTAGGCCAACTTCTCCTCAAGGCTTGAGTCACTTCCCTGGTCACCAAGCATTGCATGTAGATTGGGACTGTGTTTTCCTTTTCCATAAGATGTACCAAACATCCACTGAAGTTCTTTAGTTTATACCACACCTCCAAATACAAAAATGTGATATCCCTCTGCCCAACCCCCCAAAAAACTATAAAAATTAAATTAACAGATGAAAATAATTTAGCAGAGTGCCTAGCCAAAGCAAGTCTTCTATCAATGAGACTTACCACTCTTTAGCAGAATAGTGTTACTAGATATTAATGGAATGACCTGCTTATTGACACCCTTAAAAGACATTTTTTTAAATTAGTACCTGTAATAATAAAATAAACCCATAATCTTTTCATGAATTCTCAATTATTAGAGAACGATATGAGAATTTTTGTGTATAGTGAAATAAATAAGCCATAGAGAATTTTACCTATTTGTAATTTAGAATCTTTCCTGCTTTTCTGTCTCTCTCTGTCTCTCTGCATGTGTGTGTGGGGTGTGTGTGTGTGTGTGTGTGTGTCCCCTCTCTCCCTTTTCTTCCTTTTCTTTCTTGTTTTGTCTTTTGATTTTTGGTTTTTGAGAGTGATGTGTTGGAAAGGTTGATTGCAAAGAAGGAAGAAAATAATGAAAAAGTTATAACAAACTGAGTCACTCTTCTGGGCTCTGTTATTCTGTAGAATGGCTGATCCTTCTTTTCTCTCTCTTTTTTTTTTTTAAACTTCAGGTTATATTTAAAGGGTCACACTGGGACAGCAGGAAAACAGAGCAGCCTGATCTTGCACGGTGCTGATTTCAGCACTAAAGATGCTGATAATGACAACTGTATGTGCAAATGTGCCCTCATGCTAACAGGAGGTGAGTCCTATGGGGCCATGCTCTAAGCTGTGTTTCACTAGTTGGAGGCTTGAAGTTTCTTATCTGTGAGAAAAGGGTTTGATCTTCTGGTCAGGAAACTTAAGAGCGAGTCCCTAGAGATTGTTTTGTTCTGCTGCCTTATTTGTCAAGGGTTCTTATGCAAGACATTGGTAGCATATTTAGAGGTTTTCTTCCTCCTACAACATCTATAGTGGGAGTGTGCTAAGATTGGTTCTTAATACCTTCTTTAGCATCTTGAAATCACAGTTATTCTACCTTCTAAAGAGTCTTCATGATACCTATAGTGGAAAAAACAATTTAGGAAGACAGCATATAGAGCAATTGCTTCTACCAATTGCTGTACAATTGTGTTGTAGAGTTCATTGAATATTTTGTTGAAATAGAACCATTTTGAAAAAAGAAGCATGATTAAACCTAAAGTTATAAGATTCAGAGAAGCTATACCAAAGTTCTGCATTATGTGGTATGTCCTTTACAAAATATTTTATCTAGTATAGGGTATGCTATGAAATCATATTGTTTCTTTGAATAAGAAAGTTAATACTTTTTGTACCTTTTCAACATTTTTTCAGTCTTCTCACTGTGCCAAAGAAAAATTCTCAATTTGGTGCTACAATATCTGTAACATTTCTCTAGTACTTACTAAACACTTGTCTTAGCCAAGAAAGAGCAGTGATACCATGTGCTCCAACTGAACTCCCTCCTGTACTTGAAAACAATTCTGTAAGGTAGTGTGAAATAAACCTTACTTTACCCTCAGTTCCTTTTAGAAGGAAGATATACAAATAAATAAGATAAAAGAAAACTTATTTGTGATGACAAAACATTGAGTTATAGGTCTCCAACAGTCTGAAGTCTATGGCTTGTCCTTGTTCTCAGAGCCTTGGGTGGGCAATGGCACCTACCTAGAATCAAATAATGCTATTTTGTTTTAATTTTATTGTATTTTATATCTAGCATCTATTATAGCAAGTGTTATTACTGGTTTCTTTTTAAAGGAATGCTATAAATTTTGCATTTTAAAATGCGTTCACAATATTGCATACTTAATAAATAATTGAGTTCAAGAAAAAGTATTAGCTAAATATTAGTTCTAGGTATAAATGGATATGGAAAAATCTGTGAAGTTGATATATTGTGGATCACAGTGTAGGAAACACTAATCTAAAACCCACTGGCAAATGAATGGTATAAGCTCTGGCAAGGGATTGGCAGCAAATAATATTGTAAAGGAAAACCCTGTTTTAGTGTTTCTTTTCTCACAATTTTTGTGTTGCTTCTATCTCTTAATGGAATATCAAGCAATTCCACCTTCTATTATTCTAATACTCTTTCTGGGTCTTTATAGAACAAAACATTTTCATGCTAGTGAGGATAAAAATTGAAATCTACTATTTTCTTCCCCAAACATTCTCTTTCTGCTCTTTTAGTTACATATTATTATATGTTATTGCAAATGTTGTTCTGTTTTCCTTAAACTCCAGTCCAACTCTGAGACCAGCAGGGAAATTCTCATCTCTAGTTTTTACAAAAGGAAAATGAAAGTCAATCAAGTTCCAGCCTTCTATCCTTAGCATCTACACAGTGGATGTGATACACAGGAACTCAAGAGAAAATATAGTGCATGAATGAATGAGTAAACATATTGTAACCCTCAAAGTAACTTTCAAATTTTAAATTCAATGAATTGATTCATTAGATTAACATTTTCACTCATAATAGAGCATGGAAAGCTATGGAAGGAAGATTTTAGAATAATATTTCCATCTTCCTCTCCATCCCCAACCCCTTCCTTAGAACCACAACCAAATCTCAACCTATCAACCTCTATCCATTCCACCTATGCTGACATCTTTTCATTATGAAAGCAGCCTCTTTATTATCAAAGACAAGCTGTTATGATTCTGCCTCTACAACGTCCTTCTACTTAAGCTTCAGGCATGTCATTTGGAGATCACATTCAACTCCATCAAATATTTACCCCCCCCAATAAAAAATTTACTGCAAATCTAGGAATTTTCTTTTAAATATACCCATAGGTTAGGTCTTGAACATTTTTTCAAAAGAAGTATTTCTTTTCATTACCTTCCTGATCCCACAAATGAAATTGTCAGCAACTTTATTCAAAGACAAAAGGACTTGGATTTTTCATTTTCCTGCCCATTTTAATATTGAAATACACTTCATTTTCACCACTCTATTTTTACAGATAATTTTTCTTCCAAATAAATAAAGCAGATGAAAGACCAACAGTAAAATCTTTCAAATGTGTCCTTAGAAGAGCATTCCAGTACGTTCATATTCCTGTCATAATAATGAAAATACGGAGCAAAACAAAGAGGAGAATGCATCTCTTGGTTGTCGAGAACACTTCATTGCTCAGATTTATGATTTTATTTCTGCTTCACATGATAGAACTTTGTCATGTTCTTTCATCCATAATCATTCTTGGACCTGCTTCTTAGCCACCAATAAACACATATGTTGGGGAGAGAAAATTTCCACTTATGGCTTGGTCTGGAATAGTCTAAGTAAATGTGTTTTTGTAATAAATGCCATTACCCTATCAAATATCCTTCTGAAAGACTCCAGGTCTTGCAAAACCATACACTCTGAAAAGCTAAAATGGGGAATTTAGATAGCTGAGAACTGGAAAACGTAAGGATGAATGTCAGTGACAGTCCAAGTACCTGGAGCTTTGCCTGGAACTTATGTCTTAGCTTCTCCCCGCCACCATTATTTATCCACTGTCAAATTTCCCCTTACAACCATTCTCATTGTCTAATGACTATTCCTTTCTTTTTTTTAAAAACAGAATGTGTCTTATTTAAAATAGTCTCTTTTAAGCCATAGACTTCAGACTGTTGGAGACCCATAACTCAATGTTTTGTCGTCACCCAAGTTTTGTTTTATCTTATTTATTTGTATATCTTCCTTCTAAAAGGAACTGAGGGTAAAGTAAGGTTTATTTCACATCATTTTTCAGAATTTTTTTTCAAGTACAGGAGGGAGTTTAGTTGGAGCACATGGTATCATTGTTACCCTTATCTGTTAAAGAGTAGAAAACAGAAGATAGACTTAATTAAAAGCAGAAGGTATTTCAGCTAGACACATGGTAGAGCATCTTAATCTTTGTTTCTTCTTCTTTTCTAACATCCAAATGTCTTCTTTCTACCAATTTGATGTCTTTTTAATAAGTTCTATTAAGGAGATCAACTATTAGAGGAAGGAACAGGACAGATTAGAGCTAATCTTTTGAGAGAGATTGTCAACAAAAAAGTTAATAATAGATGACTCAATTTCAAATCATAACAAGTTCTGTAGAAAAAAATATGCCATGTGGTAGAATTATGTGGGGAAGAGGGAAGAGCCTTTAGGTGGTGTGTTCAGGGATCCAAAGCTGGAATGGGCAGTAGGGAAGGTTATGCCTTGGTAGTGATGGGCATCTGTAATAAGAAAATAGCTATTTATTTGACAGAATTTATATACAAACTTTCCTGTAATTGTGAGTCTAGTAAAAATAGCCCCCAAGATTTTGGTCTGGTTCTAAATACCATTATTCCATGTACTCACTGATGCTGTCAGTGGGGAAAAAAGGATATTATTTTTAGTACCTAGGCAGTAATCCATATTACTCAAGATTATTGATTTGAAAGGAGACACAGTGGCCTGAGAAAGCATCCTACATTTGCATCAATAGAAATAGATGCCACAATGTTTTACACCCCCTTTCCCAGAAGTGTGTGTACTTATCCCCACCTAACCAGCAAGCCAGCAATTTCTCTATCCAATTTAAATACTGAAAAAAACTTTTATGTCTCATTACACATTTCTTATTGTACTAGAGCATATATTTCAAGGTCAAAATCACCACACACATTTGCTATGGAAATGACCTTTTAACTAACCATTAAATAGAGATGATTTGTCAGCATGAATTTATAAGCCAGAAATGTCTGTGCCATGTGATTGCTGTTGACCTCAGGAAAACTCGTAAAGTTTCTCCTTAAATTTCTCCATTTACAAAGTATGTTACTGCAAATCTGTATATTTCTGTGGTGGGAGAAATACATTTACAAGGTAATTGTAGGAAATATTTCTTTAAGTTCCTTGGAAAAGTTCCTATTGTGCACCTCCCCCCAATCCAAAGAAAGTAATCAATTTCACTAAAAATGTAACAGTTTTTTCTACTATTTAACATTAAGAAAATTAAATGTAATTTCATTTAGTGTATGTAATGCTTTTGTTTGTATAGATTTATTTATTTACTTATTCTTATATGTAGCAGGGATTGATCTCAGGGGCACTTGACCACTAGCCACATCCCCAGCCCTATTTTGTACTTTATTTAGAGACAGGGTCTCACTGAGTTGCTTAGCACTTTGCCTTTGCTGAGGCTGGCTTTGAACTCGTGATCCTCCTGCCTCAGCCTCCCGAGCCACTTGGGATTACAGGCATGCGCTATTGTGCTCGGTTGATTTATTATATATAAAATAGATATGCAAAAATCCCTCTTTATGCAAAATTAGAAAAATGAAAAATATTACTAGATCATCACTTTCAAAGGAAACTCATATTCAACTAAGACATGGTCTTTGACACTAAATTAAGGTTCTTCAAAATAAGTATTTTTAAAGCTACAACTATTGAACTACAATTATTATAATTATATTATCTAATTATTAAGGAATTACAGAAATGACTATGTTTAAAAGTTTGCTGTAAAATAGTCACTAAAGGTTGCTAACAACAAAAAACAAACAAGGTATTGTTTTACATCGCTTTACTTTAGTTTTCTTTCTGTGCAATTTCCATGTTTAGTATATAATATAAAAGCTATGTAAAAATGTGACCTAACCTTCTGCAGAAAGAATCTGTTGTGGCAGAAACTCCAATCTCTTTTCCCACACATAAACTATGTCAGCTGACAGAGAAGACTTTCTAAAGCTAACAAATGATATTTCTCTGTTTAGTACTAAGAGAGGATAAAACCATACACATAAATTTCTTAGTATGCTCCAAAACTTATCAGATGCTAACAGCAGAGACCTGATAAATATTTGCATTGTCTGCTGTGTAATCTTGATGAAGACTATGAAAGAAACTAGCAGCTTCTTCAACTGGTGAATGACACGGAAGTGACAAAATCTTTGGAAAATTATCTTAGCATTTTTTATACCTAGAAAGAACATGCAGAGCATCATGAGGTAACTGTTATTCCCCAGGTTTTAAGAAAAAATGTCAAGATAAAAGATGCATATGAATAATTTAGATTATTTTTTAAAAATCTACATTTCATTACTTTTATTTCCATTTGGTCTCTATTTAGTGTATAAGAACATACATCTGTTCCTCAAAAAATATATGTTCCTTGAATGTAGGGTCTTTGTGCTGTCCACCACCTCTTCCCCAGGGCCTGACAGAGAGTATGACATAAGTATGTACTCAATAACATTGGGTAGTTAAATGAATATGTTACTCGGAATGGACACTGAAAAATCATAAATGGTCCTGGTGAGAAGACATGAAAATAATGTATGAATTATACTCCTGTTTATACTTAGGTTTAAAATATATAAATATATCCTTATTCTTGTTGCACACTATGTTATGCAGCATGCACTGCACGAATGTGAAACAAAATGATGTATATCAATAATTGGGACCAAGTTCTAAAAATCACAGAACCTGAGAAGATTGAACTACAAAAAGTTGAGTGTTAGGATTCTGAGCTTAAATAAATTTGAGTTTCTTACATATAAAATTTAGAATTATATTCTTATTTTTTCAGGACATTTTTCAGTTATTAGAAAACTAGCAAAGAATATCAGAGAATACCTTTCATTAATTTAGGAAAAGGTGAATTAGAACTGATATGCCTATATTGGTAGGGTACAGCCCAAGGTTAATAACTGGCAATGGATGAGAAATAATCAAAGAATTAATTTTGTTTGTATTATACTTCATGAATGAGACAGTAAATAGTTGTCTCTGCTTTTATTATCTAACAGTTCTGCATTAACTTAAATTGTTTATATTTAATAACTTACATGAAGTTTCCAAAAAAACTTTGAAATAGGATAAATAAGGAGCACAATAATTTCTTTCATAAGAACTCAGATAACGAAAGGTAAGCTAATTTACCTGTGGACACAGAATTTTAGTTAGAAGTAGGATTTGATAGCAGGCACTCAACCTTCAGAGGCTGTCACCTTGTGACTCTTTCTACTGCCTCCTTGCAAGGAATGACAATAATAACAACAACAACAATAATAATGGTAGAGCTCTCTTTTACTGTTTGCAGTGTATTTCCAGGAGCATTTCCTCACTTGGACATGGTTAGATGTGAAGCCTGAGCAAGGGGAAGGACAATAAAAGAATAACTAGAAGTTTTAAATTAATTTAATATTACTGGTCAGGACAAACAACTTTTCATCTTTGGAACAAAAAGAAGAGAAAGAAAGAAAGAAAGAAATGAAAAACACTAAGTCCTTGGCCTAAAGTGGGTATAGTAGGGGATGACAGAAAGAATGCAGACCTCTGAAAGTTCTTGGACTCTGCACATGCCCACAAGACCTGCACAGCTGCTCCTGGAGGCTGGCTGAGAGTAGGCCAACTTTGTACACATAAAGTGACTTTTTCATTATGATCTCGATGATAACAATGGTACCCATCAATTCAATTCAACCTCAGTGATGAAAGAATGAACTCTTAGTCTCTGTGCAAGATCCTTTACATATTGCTGATTAGAATGCATGCACTGAAAATAAATGAAAGAAAGAAAAAGATATATCTTTTCACTTTGCTGTACTCTTTACCTTAGAAAAGAAGTGTTGAGAGATATTTTGTTTAGGATCAGAAGACTTTGAGAGTTAGGTTTCTTGACTTTCAAATAAATTTGAACTTCCTGAGTACAAAGTTTAGAATCAAATTCCTATTTTCTGGGCAGAGTTTCATTTATTAGTGATAAAATGTGAATTTTCTACTTCAAAGATAAAAGACTCAAGTGATTTTTAAAGGCCTGGGAAGGCTGGGATAGGTTTTACAAAACTAAATTTTAATGAGTTAAGTGTAAATGAATTAGAAACATGCATCTCAGATTTCTTATTAAAATATACATGAGGTTACAGGTTATAAAGAAAAATGCTTGGCAAAGTACATCTCAGCCGTTGCCAACCTGAAAACATTTGAGACATTTTATCAGTTGTCCCAATAGCAGACAGAGGAAAGCTGCTTTCTTCTATCCCATTCTTGCATCACTGAGTTCTTTTGAACTGCAAGTGTCTTTCCTAGATTAACTTCTTTAGCATATTTCTTAGTAGTTACTCCCAGGCATACAAAGAACAAAGTACAAAGTTAATATTTTTCCAAGATTGCACAGCACATATAAATTCAGCTATTTGGTATCTTGTCAGAGAGGAATTGCAAACACAGCCATGTTCCTCAGTGTGTTCAAACAGAATATCTTCATCTCATGCAAACTTACCTACATACTGAGTAACTGTGGATATCAAGAAATTATCAGGGGGCTGGGATTGTGGCTCAGCGGTAGAACGCTTGCTTCACATGCGTGAGGCCCTGGGTTCGATCCTCAGCACCACATACAAAGCAATAAAATAAAGACATTGTGTCCATCTATAACTAAAAAAAATTAAAAAAAAAAAAGAAATTATCAGGATGGTGCTGTACTTTTTCTTGCCTTATATAAATAAATTTTAAACCACATCTTACCAGGATTCATATTTAATAGACCTGGTTATGCTTAATTTTTTCATAGAAAGGCAGAAAGTAGAAAAAGTATTTGAAATATTTACAACAAAAAAGGTGTTTTTTGTAGTTTTTTTAAATGCATGTCAGAAAAAGCAAAAACAAAAAACAGACACTACTTACCTACACAGAAGTAACTGCTTCTGCTACTTCGTAGTTTGTAATATTTTATAATGGAAGTGAAATTGTCATGAGAAATAATTGTCCTTTCATTTTATTTTCTGACATCTCAATTTGTCATCTTTATTATCATCAATTGCTCTCTGATAGATCACAGTGTGTATGGCCCACTGGTCTTAAGAGATAGTTGAATACTTCAAGATCAATAATTTCGATTGCTCATAAAATCAAAACAGAACATTAGGAGAAAATCCAGGTCAGGTTCTTAAATGCAGTGTTTTTATAATGTGCACACTGTAAACTGTGCTCATTTGCAAGAGAATTGTTCTCATGTTTTTCTAACAGACCCTACTGAGCAAGTAAAATTCATAGCACTGATGACTTTGTCACCATTATTACATCATTATGGTGGGGCAAAAAAAATTTTGCCATTTTTGTTCTTGTCCCAAAACTCTCCACCCTGTTTCCTAAGTTACATCAGATAGAATTTTACAGGATATCATAGTATGACATTTTATTTGATCCTAACTCAGCTGTGAAAATGGTTGACTGGACATTAGAATTCACATATTACGAATGTGACTTTGGAAAAGTTCCTTGAATTCTCTGAGCTTTGGTGTGGTCATTATATACTTGCCATACTGCAGAAAGCTGTTTGGGGGATGAAATGAGAGGATGCATATAAATATGTCCATGCAGTCCCTAACACTTAAACTACTCAATAAATACCACACATTGTTAGCATTTCCTAGGATCTCTGGTTAACTGATTAACAGCTTGTTAATTGATGAAGTCACCATCAAAGTCCAGGTCTTTAACCCTCCTATCTCTCCAGGTTCTCCATTCTTCACAAGAAAATGTAGAAAAAGTGTAATAAAAACTTCTCTGTTTTTCCTCCTGTTCATTTTTTCCCCAACCCCTTACCCATTGGCACTCTGGCCAAATTAAGCCTCTGGCTGACATTCTGCTCTGCTCTTCTAGAGTACATAGTGTACTTGGAAATTCTTTTGGTCTAGTGAACTCATACCATCCCTGGAGACCCAACTCAGGTGGTAAATGAACAAGTCTCCCAGACCCCCAGGCAGGCAGGACCTTCTGCCCTTTATTTCCATAACACGTTCTTTTTCTCTTTGTTTAGTAACTATCATCTATTTTCTTTTTTAACAATTTGTCTCCTACAAAAAATGGTGCATACCTTGAAGTCAGGAACTTATTTCATTCTTTCCCATTGTCTCCCCACTCGTTAGTCTGTGTTGCTTCTAGGTTCAGTTTTCTCCCCTTCATCACGCTGACACAAGTACTCAGGATGGCTTTGACAGACCATACAGAGTGAAGACTTCACATGCTATTTGATTAAACATTTAACCTGGCAGATCTGGTTCCCCTGGTTAAATGTGGGTTCCCATTCCTATTGAATGTTTTACTTGTTCAGCTGATGATAGACAAGCAGACTGGCTAAACTATAATTTTTTCCACATTGTTCAGCTTTCCATCAAGACTATTTCTTCACCTTCATTTTTTGTAAGTCTCCCCTGTTCCCTATGTACCTATTACAGTAATGCTCTTATAGACTCTAACCACACCATGTTGTCTTTCTTCCACATGACATTCACATGTGCTGTACTCTGCTTAGGAAAGTCTTTCCCTGACTTCAAATGGCTGCCTCCTTCTCTTCCTTTAGGTTTCATTAAACATCAAGTTCTCCCATGAATGTGAAACATTATCTTATTCCCCTTCATAGCTCCCTGTGACTCTCCATGGCATTCTTTTGTCATGATTTGTAGTGCATTTATTTACTTAGATTTATTTCATCTGTTTCTCATGTTGGAAGTAATTTCCTTGAGGGCAGGGACCATGTCTGTCCTGTTGAGTATTGTGTAACACTTGAATGAATAAAGAAAGAAAAGATGAATACAATAAGCACAGATGTTATATATTGGGGTGTCCATTAAATATAGCTTTTTAGTAACTGAACAACTTCCCATGTTGAACTGGTTGGCCAATCAGTCAACAAGCCTGTAGTTACTTGCCAGTCCTATGCTAAGCAAACTCAATTGGGTGTAGCCCTATAAATGTAAGGTGAACCAATGTATAAACCATGGTTTTCTTTTGCTCTTAAGATGATGAACAAAACTAGGTTAATTTGGTCTTCAAGCTTCTTAGTATCAAACAACTGTCTTGTTCACTGTGACCCAGCCACAATGGCCTTCTTTGGATGTCTCCAAAATGTTATTCTCACCACAAATTCATTATTGCACTTTATTAAGAAAAGAATCACAAAATTAATTTATCTGATTTTCTCATAGGTCCCTATAGTTTCTTGTCTCTTTCCTAAGCTCATTTAAAGTTTTCCCATAAATAATCTTTGTTAGCCTGTGCTCTTTATTTTCAAGCTGTTTTCTGTTTCTCTCTACTTCTCCAGAAGTCCTATAACTTTGTGTAGAAAAAATAACTGAAACACACATTTTCAATACCTTAATGTGACTCAACAGATCATTTTTTGAATCTTTACTATTCTCATTAATAAAGTAAGTGCATGAAATTATGCACTTCATGAAATCATGATGGATATTTGAAAGACCAGGAAAGATTCATTGATACGATGAAAAAGTACCTCAAGAAGGACACAGAAAAGGAGCAGGAAAATTAAAACACAGAAGCAATAAGTTGGATTTCCTTTTGAAGTTTCACTTTAATCCTTTAGAGTCTTCTGTGTAAATAAATTCACTAATATAAGAATGTCTTTTATAGTATAAATAACACATTTTTAATGAGAGCACTGATCAAAAATTAAGAAATTAGTCTTAAGGGAAGTAAGGGTAGGATTTTACAGTTCCTCCTCCTTTGCCAACAGGCACACTCTTGTCCCTTGTGTTTTGATGGCATCAATATTTGTTTGCACACAGCATTGCATACAGTGTCTCTCAAAATCCATCAAGGCATACCTCACCGCTAGCTCCCCAGGATGAATCGGTGATTACTGTTGTTTGTTATGCCTCTAGTGTGACTTTATAAACACAACCCAGCTGTATTCATCTTCCAAAATTGAAAATGGGAACTAGCTATTCTTCATTTAACTTTTTCTAAAGTTTCTGCAAGACAATGCTCATGTTACAGTCAAACATCAGCTGTACAGTTTTCTCTCTCTTTAGCTATTAGTCCCTTAGGTACAACTCTGTAATCAAAGAGAGGTCAACTATATCCAAATACAAATATGCCAGAATGTCTCTGGCATAAATCTCTCCCTAAAGATTTCAGTAGTGTTACTTCAGGAGACAGAGAAAAGTACTATGCTTTGTCTAACTTGCAAAACATCTAAGACCTTACTTCACTAAAAACATAAACCTGGGTTATCCAGTTATGCTTATAGAGTTATGCAGGCACAGGATTTCCATACTCCCCATCAAGTTGTTTGTTTTTCTTTTTGCTAAGTTTAGGAAGAGCTTGAACAATCAAGCTTAAACAAAATATTGCTATATATGCATTATCTGAATACTATGGATGAACTTCCCAGTTGCTATAAACTATTGAGAGGATGGATTAATCAAAATTCAATTTGAGCATCATAGTCATTTCACAGTATCCAGTTTTAATTTTGGAAGCAGCTGGGGGCTAGTTCTTGACAAAATCAGAAGTCAATGGAGAACATCTTTTGTTTCACTAATAATTGTTCTATTCTTAATGAAGGCTTAAGGTGGAATTCCTTTGCCTTTTACTCACTCTACATTTTCTTCCAGGCCTTAGACTATATCTTCAGGCTTTGCATACTTACAGTGGGAAGTGACTCCCAAAGGGGTCACACTGAAAGCTGGTTTTCAGGAGAGCATCCCTCTCGTAGATGTTCATATTCATCCTAAACCAATGTCATTGGAAACAATACACTGCCGAGAAGATACACCCTGGATAGCTCCTATTTTCAAATAATCATGACATATCAACAAGTTCTCCACCAGTTAATACCAGTAATTTCCAAATGTTCCATTGGTAATTGTTGCTTATCTTTCTCTCTTTCGTTATTAACTACTTTTTCAGGCTGGTGGTTTGATGCTTGTGGCCCCTCCAATCTAAATGGGATGTTCTATACTGCGGGACAGAATCATGGAAAACTGAATGGGATAAAGTGGCACTATTTCAAAGGGCCCAGCTACTCCTTACGTTCCACAACCATGATGATTCGACCTTTGGACTTCTGAAAGCATAATACCAGAAGTAATTAAAAAAAACAACAAAGAAATCGGGGAAGCTACCAGATGAGAGACTGAAAGCTTCTGAAACGAACAATATTGTCTCCCTTCCAGCAGCAAGTGGTAGTTATGTGATGTCATCAAGGTTCTTGACTGTGGATTTGGAGCCTTTTGAGTTCACAAAACTCTCTACTTGGGTCACTGTGTTTGTGTGGCTTGACTCTAGAGAATGCCACTCACTGTCATGCTTTAAAAAGGGAAGAACTGCTCAGCTTGCTGTGCTCAAACTACTACTGGATCTTAGTTTAAAACTATGATAACCAGATGATAAATATGGCTTATTTCATGTAAAATCAAAAAGAAGAAGAAAGAGAAGAAGAAAAAGAGGAGAGAGAGAGAGAGAGCATGAGCAAATTAATAAAATGAACACACATGAAGATAGAAACAGACCTGCCATAATCCTTTGGAAAATAAACATTACATGTGTAAAATGGTGTTATCTCTATGCAAACCTACCAATAAGTAAGTTTATACTGTTGAACAATTTTGATACAGTTCAAAAGGAGCAGCATTGTCCTCTGAGTTCAATGTTAATGGATTTCAGAAAAACAGTTCCAATATCATACTTACTAGTTGATTTGAGTTAACCTGTCTGCCATTGTAAATTCCATTTTTCTAAGGCATAATAAATTGTAGTGCATGGAAGATAAGAGTGGAAGGTAGAAACACTATCCATTACTCTGATTTTTTAAAATACAGTTTTCAAAAAAGATAGATAAAATCAAATATGGATATAACATATGTGCTACAGTTTTCATTGACCTTAAAAATGGATGGACTGATAAACAAATGTATTTATATCCTGAGGAAAATTTAAAGAATGTGAAATGTATCACCTTGCTCTTAAAATAATAAACAGGCATTTAATATTTCCTTTGCTATTATATGGGAAAGCAGTATTGGAGTGCGTAAAGTTGAAATAAAACCAAGTAAACTGGAGCAGTTCATTTTACAGTATTTTCTTAAATGTGTCTACATGGCTGTGACTTAATTATTTTAAGAGTGTTTTGAGATCTTCAATTGTCAACCTGTTGTTTCCTGCTAATTTAATTTTTTGCTAACTAACTGAAACATGCTTACTAGATTCATCCTGTTCCAGTTTCTATTAAAGGTACACTTTGAAATCCACAAAAATAAAAAAAAACAATTATTAATATCATTGTACATAGCATGTTTATATCCATGTTAAACGTAATAGCTGTTTAATCTGGAATATGCAACACTGTAACACTGTCCTTAATTGATGCATATAAATACAAGTTTTCAAAGAAATATATTTTTACCTAATTAAATAATTCTTCATAATTTTTTTCCTTCAGGCTCTACTTCTTTAGGCAATTTTTAAAAATTAATATTAATGGAGAAAATTGGTAAAAACTCTCTATGTTACATGTAAGGGAAACATAGAAAAGAAAATTATCATCACCTAATAGAAAATTATGACTGCTAGGTGCAAGAAATATCTTTAAGAAAATATTCCTATGGGATAATCTATCGTAAATGAATTTCAGGGCAGATTTCTGCAGCAACTTTAGGTCACTACGGTATTTTACCAAGAAATGCTCTCTGCCTGTTAAGTGTTTGACATTACAATAGTTTTTTTGTTTGTTTTATCAAAACTTGCAAACCATGAGCTATTGTGAAATGAGTACATTGAAATAGATATCGGATCTCCTTTCTTAGAAAATGAAGTTTTCTTGAAGATGATCATAGCAAAATGTCAGACTTGTTCCATTATGCCTTAGTGGCTTTCCTCCATTTGGGAGAATAAAGCTATTAGCATTTTTAAGAAAAAAAATTTAAAAGTTTACCATTAAATCTTTTTTATATTTATGTATCTGTATACAACCGCTTTTTGCCTTACAAGTGATATTTGCAGGTATTACAGTTTTTCTATCATCAGTGTCTTCTTCATAATATCCTAAAGCCTCTCCCTTCCAAAACCTTCTTTATTGTCTTCATTTTAAGTGAAATAAAATGAGCATTTTTTTCTTTGTGCTCCCACAGATTATTTTTAAACCAGTCTTTGGATAAGGAATACTATTTTCCCAACTGATATTACAAAAATAAAATGAAATAATGAAAAAAAAAGAAAGCAGGATATTTACTGTTGTCTGGGTTTGCAAAATGAAATATTGTTTCCAATTATTTATAATAAAGCAGTATAAGATGTTTTATGACTCCATTATGTGTGTTATGTAATGCCTACATGTTTATAGCAACTTAACATGTATATCGTTTGCATTTAATTATTTCAGAAAAGATAATTAGGTATTAGAATTTTGTCTTTCAACTTTTGTTGCAATAAAATTGATGTGGTTTCTATGCAAATTTCTTCATGTGGATCACAATGTTATTTGATTTAAATAAAATTGGAAATAAAGTTTGTGCAACTTCATCTCATTTTAAAAACACATCTTACAAAATTTATATTTGAGATCCATAAAGATTTGGAGTCACCGCAAAAAGAATTATCAAACTAAAGCCTCAATCTTTGAAAAACTTCCAGTTTGGAAAGGGATAGAAAGCTTAGCCCTATTACAATGGTACACCCAGGTAATGGGTCTGAGTCTCACATACTTACTCTAGGATTCTATATTCTGCCAGTTGCTAAATGGTGTATTATTATGTGATGACACACAATATGTCCTGAGAAATTTGTATGTGGGTTCAGAGGGTGAGTGTTAACATCTGAGTTTGGCACAAAGGGTCAAAGGGAAAGAGCGTACAGCAGATGCTACGTGCCCTTCATACCTTGATGCCATTGGTGGCCTTATCAGTTCATCACTGTGAAGAAGTTTCCTTTGCTCTTGATTCTGCTCCCATTGCCACCACATCGATTCAAACCTTCCTTAATTTCTACCTAAAAATTCAGAACAGATAAAATTTTTCTTACCTCTCTCTGCTCTCCCCGTAACCATGCAAGCTTATTCTTTCTCCAGCCAGGCTTCCCAACATGCTATTTCTTCCCTGCTTGAAGGCTTCAGTGTTTCTTCACTACTATTTGAATTTAAAATAAAGATCAGGTCAACCTCAGCCCATGTCACTCCACACTTCCATCTATTCAGTATTCTAATCAAAATGATGACGCTTTGCAAAATGACTTCTATTTTCCCCCATATATCCATGCCCCTTGCAATCTGACTTCACAGGAAAAAGAAAAAGAAAGAGAGGTAGAGGTTATTTCCCCACCATTTAATGGCTGACTTGGGACTTGTAGCCAGTAGGACACAGCAAAAATGACTGTGTGCCAGTTTTGAGCATGGGTCTCAAGAACCCATCAGCAGCATGAGAAACCCTCTGCCATGAGAAAAAGCCCAGGGTGATCTAACAGAGGTTTCAAGACCACATAGAGCAAGAATTAGTTTATCAACAGAGGCCACCCTAGACCAGCCACTGCTTTGCTGAAAATTCCAGATACACGAATCATCTCAACTGAGTTCAACTGAGCAGGGCTCACATCAGCAGAATTCCCCAGTTAATTTGCATAATCATGCACAAAGAGATAAGTCCTTGTTGTAAGTCTTGACATTTTGGAGTGTTTTGCTAAGTACCATGATTGTGGCAATAGCTGCTAGAGAACACTAGAGACTCCACCCACCCCACCCACACATGATTTTTATGCATCCTAAGCTTTCAAAGCCACTATGCAGAATCTTCTCTTTCTGCAGTTCAAATATGCGAGACAATCCTCTAACAATCCTTTAAGAAGCATCAAAAGATAGGGGAGCCCTTTCTTCATGACCCCTTTTCTGATGTGTTCTATTGTCACTGTCTATACACACACAGTCTTACAGCTCTTAACACATTTTTAGTATTATCTTATAATCCCTCCTGCTTTGTGAGAGTCTGTTTCTCTTTCATTTTTTAATTCTCCTGGTACTTACAAGAACCTTGTAATTTGTTGAATGAAATTAAATTACTATGAAAGACTGAGACCGTCCTATCTATATAAAACCCAACTCTTAAATTTGACCACTATGTTAAGTTATTTATTTTAAGTCATTAAATTTTGTCCATTTTCCTCTAGAAAAATATGTCCAAATTCATAATTTAGTTGTCTCATAAACCTATTTTATTGTCCACTTTTATGGAATATAGATATTTTTCATAAATTGAAGAAAACCTAAATGTTTCTTTTAATTTTAAAACTAAATATAGTAATGCTTTGCTTAATGATGGAGACACATTCTGAGAAATGTGTCATTAGGCCATTTTGCATTTGTGCAGACATCATAGACGTACCTACATGCACTAAGATAGCTATGACACAACTAAATAATGATGTCATCTTAATGTCAGTATTTATGGTCCATTGTGGATTAAAGCATTGCTATGCAGTTCATGTTGTGTAATGTGGACTATTGAATGGTAATTATTAATTTTTTCTTTACATGTTTATTATTGTTATTACACACACACACACACACATTTGGGCAATTTTGGGATTTAAAGTTCCACCAAAAGAAGGGAGACCAATACAGTAGAAGAAGGACATTGAGACGGAGGGTGGAAGGAAGGCATAGGAAAGTATTGGGGAATGAAGTCTACCAAATTTTGTGACGTCCATGTACAAATAGAAGGGAGATCAGTAGAGTAGAGAAAGTGGATTAGGGAAGGAGGAGAGAAGAAAAAGAGAAGGCACTGGGAATGAGGCTCATCATATTATGCTATGTGCATGTACAAATGTAGTGTAATGAACCCTATGATTATGTGTAATTATAAGGCACTGATAAAAATAAATAAAAAGAAAAATTTGTTAAACCCCCCAAAATACAGTTGTCAGGCATGGTGGCACATGCCCACAGTCCCAGCAACTTGGGAGTCTGAGGCAGGAGGATTGCAAGTTCAAGGCCAGCTTCAGCAACTTAGTGAAGCCCTAAGCAAGAAGGGCTGAGAATGTTGCTCAGTAGTTAAGCACCCCTGGATTCAATGCCTGGTCCCCCAAACTAAAAAAAGAGAAAGAAAATAGACTTCCACCCAAGCCTTTTCTAGCTGATTTTACCCTTAATAAAAATAGCTTCTTCTAAACCCAAGTCAGTATTTTCTCCTATTTTCCTTTGATCATTAATTTTATCAGGTCTTCATATGTCAGTCATTGAGTTTATGTTAGGGAACATAATACAGAGATTCTTAGGTAAAACTGACATGAACCAGTCATTACATCTCATGTGTTGTCAAAAGTGAAACTTGATGAAACAAAACATTCTAAGGAGCACATGAACATAGAGAATTGAGAGAGGCATGGACATGATGAGTTTTTGACTTTGTTATTTAGAATGATTTCTAGGATAGCAGAATAGACTGGGGACTTAATGGAAACACAAAATCTTGTGTCCCATCAGAGACTAATATAATTCATTCTAATAAGATCCTCAGGTGACGTAACAGGCATGCATTAAAATTTGAGAAGCTTTGGCTTAAATTATGTTTTTAAGAAGATGACAGAGAATGGAAGTAAAATAAGGGAACTGGAGAGTCAAGAATAAGGGTGTTGATAGTTTCAGGATGAGAGGCCCTTGCATGTATTTTCAGGCCAAGAAATAGAAGCTTTAGAAGAGACGAGAATGAAAGGAGAACAAAGGCCCTTTCTGGGGCAAGCCAGTCACTGAGAAAGGAGTTTAAGAACAGAGGAAGTGAGGAGGCTACTTGGAATAGGAGGAGAAACTTCTCTTCCTAGTCTAGGAGAAGAAATTGTGGTAGAAGGTAAAGACACCTCATGGCCTCTATCTTATAGAAGAAGTGAAAAGTAGTGTTTGAAAATAGATTTGGAATGGCCACATGATAGCCACAAAATGTTTAGAATCGCGACTCTACCAAGATCTATTAAAGTTCAGTTGAGATTGAAATTGTGAATGTCAACAGACTGTTCACTATTGCCAGTGAGTTGTATGCGTATGAAAATAATGAAATGAATAGCTTAAAATCTTCCCTCTGTCACAGGTAGGTGACTTTACAACATCTGTTGTGTATCAGCCTACATTTATGTCAGTGAATTTGAATACCCAGGAAAAATTGCCTCCACTTAGAAGCCAATTTTATTCCCTCAATTACAGGTCTATTTTGCAGATATTGTAGGTTTGGTAAAGAGAATATTGCAATAAAATGAACCACATCATTTTTGTCGTTGTTTCTGAGAGCATATAAAAGTTGTATTTACAGTATACAATAATCTATTAAGTGTGAAATAGTATTAAGTCTAAACAACAGTTTACACACCTTCATTAAAATTACATGTTAAAAAAAAAATTCTGGCAATTGCCTGAGACCTCAGTGAATCATTATCTTTTTTGATACTTGTAGCATCAGAGTAGTGCTTGCTATAGAATGGAGCAACTCTAGCATTTCTTAAAAAAAGACAACACTGAAGTTTACCACATTCATTTCCAATAGACTGTTCTCTCATGGAAGATTTCTCCATAGCATGCTATGCTATTTGATAGCATTTTACAACAACATTAGAACTTCATTCAAAATTGAAGTCAATCCTTTAAGACCCTGTCATTGCTTTATCAACAGTTTATGTAATATTCTAAATCTTTTCCTACCACTTCCAGAGAGTTTGCATTCCATTTTATTTTCTCATTTATAAGACCTAACTCCACATCCTTTAAAAGTCTATCATGAGGTTGCAGCAATTCAGTCATTATTCAGCTTTCCAATTCTAGTTCTCTTGCTATTTCCACCACATCTGCAGTAAATTCCTCCACTGAAGTCTTGCACTTCTCAAAGTTATTCATGAGGGTTGAAATCAACTTCTTCCAAACTCTTGTTGATGTTGATATTTTGACCTTCCATGAACATGAATGTTCACAGTGGTGAAGCCAGAATTAAAGATAGGTAGTCAGAACGGAGGCCAATTTAGATCTGGGAAGTTGAAAAGGGACTGAAAAGCTAATGCCTTCAGAGCCCTTCCTCCACCCTTATCAAGATAACATGTTCCTACTCCAACCTGTTGCTAAGGTAACCTGTCACAGGGATTGTCCCTTCCTACTGGGAGTTATAAAAGTTGTTAATTACGCCCCTTCATTCCCAGATCACTCCACCTTGGCCCTCTAGCCCATCTGTTTCTCACCTTTTAGCCATCCCACCAAGCATCTCCTGGGCCTAGTCACATAGGCAGGAAGGAGAAAGATAAGAGGAAGAGAGCAGGAGAACAAAGGACGCCTCTGACATATACAAAGGCAGAACACTGTCACTTCTTGGGATACCAGGATACTAGCTATGGCTCCCTTCTCCCTCCTGGAGAATGAATGGATGAATGAATGAGTGAATGGATGAATGAATAAATAAATAAATAAACCCTGCTTGTCAATGAGTAATAATATTTTGAAAGGAATCTTTTTTTTTTTTTTTCTGAAAAGTAGATCTCTACAGTGGGCTTAAAATATTCAACCAACCATGGTGTTAATAGATGTCATCATCCAGGCTTTCTTGTTCCATCAATACAGCACAGGTCAAGTAGACTGAGTTTAATTCTTAAGGGCCCTAGCATTTTCAGAATGCAAATGTCCATCCTTTGGCTTCAACTTAAAGTAATCAGCTATATTAGCCACTAAGAAGAGAATCAGTCTGACCTTGGAAACTTTGAGGCCAGCATTAAATTCTCTTAATATGAAAGTCCTAGCTGGCTTCTTCTTCCAACCCAAAGAAAACATACGTTGAAAATCTGCAGTTTGGTGCAGCCACCTGTTCAATGATGTTGCTAGATCTGAGCATCTTCCCTAATATCTTATGAACCACTTTCTACTATCTTCAATTTTTCTTTAACTTTCTTACCTCTCTTAGCTTTTTATACATCTGAAGAGAATTAGGGCCCTTGCTTGGTCTAAGGCCTTAACTTAAGGGAATGTTGTGGTGAGTTTGATCTTCTATCCAAACCACAGCAATAAGGCTGTTTTATTTTCTTATCATTTGTGTATTCATTGGAGGAGCACTTTTAATTTCCTCCATGATCTTTTCCTTCACATTCACAACTTGGCTAACTATTAGGCTCACAGGGCTAGCTTTTGGCCTACCTCAGCTTTTTATATGCTGTCCTCACTAAGTTTCATCATTTCTAACTTTTGCTTTAAAGTGACAAATGTGTGAATCTTCCTTTCACTTGAACAGCTAGAAGTCATAGTAGGGTTATTAACTGACCTATTTTCAATATTGTGTTTCAGTGCACAGCGAGGCCCAAGGAGAAGATGGTACATGGAGGAATAGCCCATGTGGGGAACAATCAGAACACTTACATTTTATCAATTCCATTCACTGTCTTTTATGCGCAAGGTTCATGTCACCTCCAAACACTTACAATGCCAATACTAATCTTTCTTCTATGTTCCCATGAAAGTTTACTTGTATTTAGATTACAGAATTTTACAGTTTGATTTGTATCTTTATCAATTATTGATATATTTGGTCTCTTTCTGAAAGATGAGCTTTTTATAGCAGGGATCAGAATTAGTTTTTGTGTTTCCAGAACCTAATAGTGTGTTCCTAGGCATTCTTGATCCCCATTTAAGTGTCAAGTGATGTGCACTGTCCTTTTCTGTTGCAAACTATAAACTCTGAATGCTTGTTCTATGTCTTCTTTTTAATTTGTGTTTTCAGGACCCAGCACAATATTGCAGTGGTAAATAAATGTTGGTAGGATGGATGGACACACGACACATGAATAAAAACTGCAGGAATTGAAAATGGTCTACCAAGTTATTTATTTATTTTCCTGAGAGTTTATATTTCAAGAAAAATGTCTTCCTGCTTTCAACTAAAAGATTATAAAGACACATTTTTCCCCAAACATCAAAGAAATCATGTAAAAAGAACATCAGAATATTTATGTGCTAATAAGAATCATGTGGATTACATTTCCTCAAAATTCAAGATCTTTTTTAATACAAGGGAAAGCAACCATAAACAAGTGCTGGATTCTAGCATAACAAAACCATTTGATATTTGAGATGCCTATGTCCAAACTAGTGATTAACAGAGGGAGTCTAGCACTCAGAGCAGCATCACTGTTGGAGCCTTCCCAGTAGGGGAGACCAGAGGCCAGGATGTCATTTTATGGAGCAATGTGGTGAGGAAGGGAATATAGGAATTTCCATTGTTGCAAAAAGACAAAAGCTTCCAATGTAGTGTTACTTGAACTGCTATTGCTTTTGTGGGTTGCTATGGGTTAAGGGTAGGAAAGAGCCACTTGGAGCGGGAAAACGATATGTACAAAGAGATCAATGAATTTTATTGACTGTCTCTGGGCAGATGTCTTTCAGGATTCTGAAAAGTCTGGAAGTAAACACTATTGATGCCACTGGGCATTTACCTCTATATAAGAAAGGTTGCTGAATGTGGAAATCTGTAATTCTCTATCTAGAGGTTTTTTGTTTGTTTTCCTTTGCCAAGAGAGCATGCTCAGCTTTTGCAAAGGACAAGCTAATAATGCTGAGTAATGTCTCAAAAAATAATCCTTAATGGATGATAGATATTTGTACATAAATACCTCACCTCTTGTCCCCTTGATAACTTCATAACTTTAGGGTATGTTCTAAACTGTTTCCCAGAATCCCAAGCAAAAATGAGCTCCAGTTACTCACACTGGTAATTAACACGGTAGCACCTTATTCTCTTATGTATCTGATTTCCAATTCTTTGCTTGTGCTCAATGGAATCACCTTTCAGACACTTGCCCTGAAATCTTCTGGCTGAATCCAAACTGACAGAAGTCTACACACATCAAGGTGCATTCCTGACTATTGTAAAAACAATTCAAATGCTTTTGATGATGAGTTGAAGGATGGCTGAATAAGAACCATCACAAAGAGATCCTTTGAGGGCAAGATGGAGTGGATGGTATCTCAAAGCAGTCATCTAAATACCAGTTGTGAATTACACTTTATTTATGTTACCATTTTGTCACTGTTTTAAAGTTTTGTTAAATGTGCTAGGCTGGACTAAACTAGACCACAGCACACTGAGAGAAGGATTTATGACTACCCTATTCTTTTATAGTAGAGGAAAAAATATTCCTCTTGAGGCAGTTATAAGGATAGCCATGGGGACTGGGAACTTCTAAGGGGGGATATAAATTAGAACCCATCCTGGTGCTGTGCTTCAAGAGAAGGAGCTTCCATAGTTATAACCCTGGAATGTTTAAGTATTTAGAAAGTTGCCTGATATCTTCTAGAATGTCCTCTCGGTTTAAATAGACCCTATGGGTAGTGGATGCATTGACCCAAACCCAAATGAGTGACCTGCTTTCCTCTGTTTTTATCAGTTTTTCTGTCACTGTGACCAAAATAACCAAAAATAACAACTTAGAGGAGTATTATGGTTTAGATATTAGGTGCCCCCAAATGCTCATGTATGAGATAATATAAGAAAGCTTAATGTTGAACTAATTGGGTTAAAAGAGTTCTAACCTAATTAGTGTGTTAATCCTCGGATAGAAATTAACTGGGTAGTAACTATAGGTAGGGTAGGGTCATTATGGGTATGCCTTTGGGGTATATATTTTGTTCCTGGTAAGTGAAGCCGTCTCTCTCTCCTTCCTGATCGTCATGTCCTGAGCTGATTTCCTCCATCAGGCTCTTTCTGCCTTGGTGTTGCTTCAACTCTGGCCCAGAGCAATAGAACTATCCATTTGTAAACTGAGACCTTTGCAACCATGAGCACCAAACTTTTCCTCCTCTAAAATACTTCTTGTCAGATCTTTTGGCCAAAGTAGCAAAATGCTGATTAAAATAGAAATTGGTAATGAGAGTAGGGTCATTGTTGTGACTAACCTGACAATGTTGTTCAGAAGTTTTTGGAGCTTTTTGAAATTTGTAGGAGGAATTTTGAAAATTCTAGAGATGAAAGCTGGAAAAGCTTTAGATTGCTGTAAGTGGATCTTAATGGGCGATTCTGGTGGGAGTTCAAAAGATCAGAAGGCAGATAGGACTGTGGAAAGTAAAGACTGAGCTCATGAGGTTTCAGAGAAGAAAGAGAGTTCTGTTGGAAATTGGGTCATGAAGGCTTCCACCAAGATTTCAAAGGAAGATGTGGGAAGTAGGAAAAGTGCACCAAAGTCAAAGTCCCTGTGGACAGCCCGTGAGAGGGTAATGCATAAAGATGTGAGAAGGAAGTCTAAGCTGCAATAAAGACACACAAGATTAAGAAATGCCAGTATTGTGGAATGTCTGCTAAGAAAAGCTGCAGGAATTGAGCAGAGACAAACCAACATAGAAGCCATATGGGCTACAATTCACAAAGCCATATGGGAAGAGCTACACCACCTCTTTAAAGAGAACCTCACAATGCCATGTACCTCAGATGTTGGAGCTACAGGACTTGTTTGCCCAGCCGGATTTCAGTCTTGCTTTGGTCCCATCCCTTCTGTCTATGCCCCTACTTCTTCCTTTTGGAATGAAAATGTTTACTCTGTGCCTTTATGTATTGGATATAAGTAACTTATCTTTGATTTTTATAGGAGCTCAACTAAAAGTTTCCCTTGAGTCTCAGAGGAGATTATGGACTTGGATTTTTGGGCATTCCTGGAACTTTCAAGACTATGGGGACTCTTGGAAATGGACTAAATGTAGTTTTAATTGTGTGATGGTTATGAGTTTTGGGGGGTCAGGAGTAGAATATTATGTTTTAGATATTAGATGTTCTTCAGAAGCTCATGTGTGAGGCAATAAAAGAAAGTTTAGAGGTGAAACAATTGGGTTATGAGAGTTTTAACCTAATCAATATGGTGGTCCTCTGATAGAAATTAACTGGGTAATAACTGTACGCAGATATAGTTGGAGGAAGTGTTTGTGCATGTGCCTTGGGGGTACATATTTTTCTTACTGGTGAGTGGAATAGTCTCTCTCTGCTACCTGATTGTCATGTCCTCTAACATGCCCTTCTGCCTTGATGTTCTGACTTACCTTGGGCCTAGAGTAATGGAGCTAGCCATTTATGATCTGAGAACTATGAAACCATAAGCACCAAATAAACTTTTCCCCCTCTAACATTGTTCTTGTCAGGTCTTTTAGTCACAGTGGCAACAACAACAACAAAAAGCTAACTAAAACAAGGAAGAAAAGTTTATTTGGGGTTCATGACTTCAGAAGTCTCAGTCCATACATGGCTGACTCCATTGCTCTAGGTCCAACATGAAGCAGAAGAAAACTACTCAGCTCATGATGGGGTCAGAAAGCAGAGAGAGAGGGAGGGAACTGACCAGGGAAGATGCACTCTGTTAGGGCACACCACCAGTGATCCACATCCTCTAGCCATGTCCCACTTGCTTATAGTTACCACCTAGTCAGGCCATTCAGATTAGGATGGACTGATTTGATTAAATCTATCACAATCTAATCATTTCACCCATGAATATTCCTGCATTAACACAGGAGCTTTCACAGCCATCATGCTATCAGTCCTCCATTCTTCTATTTTGGCATGCTTCTCACTGACCCATCTGCATTTTCCTGTTGTCATCCTACTGCTCTAACCCCATTCTTTCCTGATTATACAGACCCATAAAATATTTATATAGTTTAACTCAGTCTTTCTTGCTCTTAAAAGTGATTAAATACAAACTCAAGCTGGTTTTCAGTATTACTATTTCAATGGTAAACATTTATTTGGCTTCCAATATTTCAGGATGTTTTATTGTTTTCTAACACAAAAACTTTATTTGCTCCAAGAAATGGTTGATCAAAATATTTATTTCAAACTGTCATGCCATTTTGTATTAATGCACTGAGCTTTCTTCTCAGTGTCTCACAGGGCTAAAATCAGTGTCAACAGGCTGCATTCTCATCTGGAACTCAGGGTCCTCTTCCAGACTCATTTCTGGCAGAATTAAGTTCTTGGAGTTGCAGAACTTAATGGGGTTGCATACTCAGTTCCTGACCATTCTCAGGACAGATAATCTGAATTGGCTTAACTTAATTATATAGGTTCTTTAACTCTGGGTCTACAAGTAAGAGACAGTATGGAAATCCATCACATGCACAGTTGGGGATTATACATAGCACATCCAATGAGGAAGAAGAAATTTTGGGAGCCACCATAGAATTTTGCCAACCATAGTTGGACAACAAGGGTATAATAATCTTCTGCTTATCAGGAAAAGGATCAAGGTTTTAGAAATGGTTGTGTGTGCAGTCAAGCACCCCGCCCCCCACAATACCTAGAAAACAAAATCAGTGATCTAGCACTAATATTTACCCTGAAAACTAATTTTAACTTCTCTGTGGTTTTATCCTCAGTTACTAAACACAGGTACTCTTTTCTTGAGCCCCTCATATTTCCTTTATCATTGTCAGAAGAAAAATGAGATTATGGGCATAAATCTCATTTTCACAAATCCAGATTAGCAAGCAATATCACAATATTTCATGTATTTTAAATCAACTTAATTTTGCTTTCAAATTTCCATCAAGCCAATGGGAAAATTAGTCACTTTGGGAGTTCCTCCTAACCAGACATAGCTTCGAGGTAGCAGAGCTGTATTGAGAGCCAAGGTTGTGTAGATCACATCTTCATTATAATTCCACACCACTGACCTGGAAACACCCATTACCCTATTCCTATTCCTTCAGTTCACTTAGCCATGCTGAGTCTGCACACTTTGGGCTGGGAACCACAGAGCCTTTGTCTCCAAAACCCTTCTTGCCTTAATTTTGGGCCATTATCTGCAAATGGGATGTGGATTTTTACTACATGAGGAACTCAAGGTTAAACAACCACTGAGTGATGTTGGTAGGAGTTGAACAAGCACTGTAGTTCCAAGTTCCACCATCTATTTCTGTAGTTACATGTGGCTATTGAACATTTGAAAGGTGGCTTATCCAATTTGAGAGGTGCTATCATGTAAAATCCACACCAGATTTAGAAGGTTTAGTATTTTTAAAAAAGATGTATTATAGCTCATTAGTTTTTTTATTGATTATATATTAAAAAGCTAATTTCTTGAATGTGTGGGGTTAAAATATATATAATTGAAATTCATTTTTCTATATTATTTTATTCCTTTCAATGTAGAGACTAAAAAATTTTAACTTTCAATTTCATTTGTGGCATGAAGTACATTCCTATTGGGCAGAAATAATTTCCAAGAGAGTACATTCCTAGATATACACTCTAGTGCAGCCCCAGTGACAATGTTAAATACATTGTACATATTGTTCATTTAGGCTCCCAAATAGCCCTACAGGGCACTTGCATTTCATCAATAAAGAAATAGAAATGTGATCCATTAAGGCTCTTGTTAGTGACCGTACAGTGAAAAACTTGGTTCCCTTGATCCCTGGTCCAGTGTTCTTTGCTGTGTGTTCATGCAAAATTCTTATAATCTATAACCATGCTAAAGGGACTGTTTCAGATTTAATATTTAATGCTCTCTAGCTTTCCAAGTTAGCCTTAATAAAACAGTTCAGTCTTCCAAAGAAATGGCATTAAAAGATCAGTCATAAAATACTCCTATGGGCTTAATATGTCATACCAATTCACAATTGGATTACAAGTCTCCCCCTCCCCATTCTTCTTTCCATGTAGAAACTTCTTGGTTCATTTCCTAGGATATATACTCTCTTTGTGCAAATCCATGAAAAACAAATTGAACTACCTTTATTATAGTAACTTTGCATGTAAATGTCATTAAATATTTTAATGTCATTAAATATATAAGACAGTCTTACAAGACTGAATATTCCCTAAAGAGTGAAATAAATTTTATATAACCAGAAGCTGGGGAAAGGAATTGATAATTTTCAACAACAAAGCCTTTATAATATATAATATAGAATGATGGTATTTTATGATTTTGATATTATTTTGCCACTCTGTGAAGCTATAATTTTACCCTACCTCTTTTCACTATTTAAAGTTACCTCAAAAGCTATTCCTTACTTTCTTCTTCACCCACAGAGATTTGCCATTATAAGTACAGCTCTGAGATGCTGGAGTGCTGAGAACTGTTAGAAATGTATCCCAGCCAGACTGTTGGGAGTGTGTTTCCTCAGGCATAAAGTCTCCCCCACCCAAATCCTGCACCTCTGTGAATTTGGGTCTCACTGTCTGTAATGCCTTACTTTCTCTACCCTGTGTCCACAGCTATTCATAATTTCAATAAAATCCTTAGATACTTTGCTGAAATATTACTTATTCTGTTCTGCCTTCCCTGAAGCACAGTGGACTCATCTCCATGCCTGTGAGTCCATAATAGGCTTAAATACCTATATGAGCAACTAATACAAGATGCAATAGTATTTGTTTGTGACTATCTGTTTTTCACTAGATCATGGGATCCCTGAGAGAAGTAATTCAATCAGTTGTCATGTTCTTAATTTATTGCAAAAGTCAACCTTGTTGGACATGGTACACGAAAGTCAGTATTTGTTGAAGAATATCACCATTTCCTCTCCCTCCCTTTCACTCAGTATTCCAGTTATGTTGAAGTTTGACTTCATGTTATAGATCTGATTCATTGCTGTCCCCATGTCTTTGCATATAATATATATGTATATTATATTTCCTATATGTGTCATCTACATAAGATAAGATAGTAAGTATGATATTGCAGACTGGACTTCTGTTTATAGAATTCCCTCCATATCCCCACTCCTTTTTTCAACTGACTGGATCTTCATTCCTTACTCTTCCTCTGAAGTCGTCTTTCTTGATCCTTGACGGATTTGTCTCCCTCCTACATGCTCAGGGCTCCTCATTCTTTCCTCAACATTATACTCTGTGCCCCTTTCTGGAAACAAGCAATCTCAGGACAGAGGCCAGGTCTTCTTTGGTCCACCACAGCATCTCTTATACCTAGATCACTTTCTGACCAGAAGGAGATGCTCAGCACATAGTTCTTGTGTAAATGGATGAATGGATTTTATTCAAACATAGACTAATAATTTTTATACCTTACTTAACACTTCAATATATTGTAAGTATATATTTTGATGATAATATACATAACATAGTATAGAGGAACTCTGGGATCCACACATAACGTAGAAATGCTTTCCCAAGGAGTTCATTTTCCAGTGACAGGAACTGGTGGCTATTAATGTAGACGCACTTATGTGGAGCACAGGCAGGGTAACACTTAGGTCCAGTTTCCTTCTGGTACAGTCTCTTCTTTTATTCCCCTTTACCTTGAATAATGGTCCCACCATTATACTTAGCTACCCAAACCAGAACCTGAGAGTTACTCTTCTCTGTCTACCTCATGACCCACCCTCATCACCAGGTCCTCCTAGTTTTACCCTTTGAATCATTCCTAATTCATTCCTTCCTTTCTTGGGCAGGTCTTCATTATCTGCCATCTATACTGCTGCAACATTCCCCCAACTGTTCTCAAAGCTTTAGCTTTGCCCTTCTCAACTTCAACTTCCCATTGGTATAAAAAAATGAATGATCAAAATTGGAATATGGAACTCCCTTTCTTAAACATTCCAGTGGGTGGCTCCTTGTCACCTTGGGTTTTAATTCCCCTGGCATGGCAAATGAAGCCCTCCACAATGTGACCTCTACTTACCCCTCTAATTTCTTCTCCTTGGATTTACTGTTCTAATAATGTGAAATGTAGTTGTATTCTCAAACCATGAGGTTTCACAATTACACAGCAATTTCCCGAAGGTGAGGTATATTTCATCATGGTTATTAAAAATAGTTTCTTCTAAGTGTCTGAATTAGATTCAGAATGCCACACGTATCTATTATGTCTAAAAGGTGGGCTCTAATCCTTAAAATGTTACTGTACTATTCTCAATGCCATTTTCCACTCCTAAGGAAGCAGAGTCAAACCACAAAACCATTACTGGGGCATGATACTTGTGCTACTCTTGGCTATTTAATGTCTAGGACCAAAACAAATAATATTTCTTGACCTCCACTTAATTATGTTATTAGCTTTAGTCTCTAAAAACATGCCTGAAATTTAAGACTTCTCCATTATTAACCACTATTTATTGGCCTTAAATAATAGACTTGAAGCTATAAAAAGGATAATTTCTACCTTAAGGGTTTGCTATGTAACTTAGACCAGAAGCTCAGTAGAAATGTTTCAGAGTATAGCTCCAAATTTAGCTGTTGCATTTGTAGTTCACAAAGGCAATTACAAGAATCCAATAACTCCTAAGTTATGCTACTTGAAATTCCAAATTTTAGCCAGTCAATATTTATAGAGCACCCACTGAGTGGAAAAATGTTGCAGTGGCACCATGCATAAAAACAAAGTAAGCATTTTATTACAAGTAATGAACAATTTAGTAGGGACACCACTGTGTCAAACCTTCAGTGTCATGCCAGTCTCTTGAATGTCAATGTGAAGGATATGTTCATAAGAGAACTCACTTGGGCAGTTTTTGTTGTTGTTTCTACAATACTAGCATCTTGCTCATGGTTCTGTCACATGGTGGATACTGAGGAGGGGGCATTGCACAGTATTGAGCATCCAGGTGGAGTTTACTCAACATGTTCACCTTGTCTTTGGGATGCTAAGGCAAGTTTCCCAGTTTCCATTTGCTTAAACACTCTTATTCTCCCTTTGTAAAACAGAGAGTGGGAATTGAAGCCTGATTCTCAGATAAGACTAAAATGCTTAAACAAGGAAGGCGAAAGAAAAGCTACTCTAACATTGCTAGAAAGATGCTTCCCATAATAGATAAAAAGTATCATCCCCAACTAGGGGTCCATATGCATCTCTGAGCAGCAAATACTACTATTAAGCATTCTAGAAATAACAAGCATTAAGAAATACAGAATTGCCAGGAAGTATCAATGAAATGAACATTCAAAGAAATAATCAACAATTCCTCTAGTGTTGCAAGGAGGCCCTGAATATCAGTGTCAGTCTGGGTTGGTTGTGGATGTCTGCTTGGGGGAAATGTGATCTGTGACCAGGGGAAGTGGTAATCACGTGTTGTTGGAGTTGAGTCAAATAGCAGAGCATCCTTTGTCGCCAACAAGGCAGAACAACAGCAACGCCAAGTTCAGGAGAGAACAGGGGTGAGCGGGAAGGCAGTAAGGAGAGAGAGAACTCATTTTAGAATGATGTCATGGATAATTCTTAACGTGTAGGTTGAGACAGAATTCATCTTCATGTGAAAAATGCTGGAGAAAAGGATAATTTAGAAGGCCTATCTTGGGTGAAGAGGCTAAGCTTCCCCTTATCACTTAGGCCTTAACTCTAAAGCATGGAGACATCAAAGCACTTAGAGTGCAGGTCAGGGAGGGATGGAGTTAGAAGTGACCCAAGAAACATTTATTTGGATTTTTTTTTTTTTAATTTTGGTACACTAAAAACAAGGAGTAAATGTGAGGTACTTGGTACTGTCCTGAGCTAAGAAAAACATTGACAGATTCTCTACATCATTGAGTTTGCATTTTTGTGGAGATTAACTCATCTGTATATGAATTGTTATAGAGTGTCAGATAACGAAAGATGCTATAAAAATGAAGAAGAATGGGTTTAGAATGAAGGATCAGGGGATGAGGTGGCCATTGCAGAGGAAGCTGTCAGATGATCATGAAAACAGGACGTTAATGTACAGGAATTTGGGGAAGAAACAAAACAGGTACAAATTTGAGGGAGAGAGAATTCTAGATGAGAAAGCAGCAAACCTGAAACCCCAGAGCAGGCACTAGTTCCACATGCAAGGGAGAGGAAGATGGAGTAAGTGCTGGACATGGTCAAGGAGGGGGCAGAAGGCAGCAACCACCCTGAGCATGTATAGGATGTTAAAGGACTTGCTGAAGGACTTCTCAGGTGCTCTGGGAAGCTGTGGGTGGCTTCTGAGCAGAGAACAATATGATCTGACTTAATGTTTGAAAACTGTCTTAAAGTTTCTGCTTTGTGATGAGAACTACAGTTGGATCTGTGATAATCTTCATTTTATCACTGTTACACAATGACACAGAACATATGCCAAACATTTTCCCAAACATTATCCCAGCAATATCTATTAAACAGAGTTTACTTTCCTCACAGGGTATCTACACAGGAGAAAATGTTAGGAAAATAATGAATAAAAAAAAAAATCTTTAAAGATTCCATGAAGCAAAAGGTTCAAGGCATAAAATGTTCCTTGAAATAAAGGTGCAATAGGCTGTAACAATCAAGTCCACTTATTTTTTTTTTAATTAGTGCCAGAAATTCTTGAATGAAAATAAGTATCAAAATGAATCCACTGGCAAGGAGCTATGGCAGGAGATGGACACTGCTTGACTCAGCAACTGGTCCCCAGTGTTCCTGCAATGGCTGTCCCTTCTCAGGCAGTGCAGACACATCTCCTACTTAACCAGGTACACTTCTCACTCCAGGAGGAGTAAGTTCAAGACATCTATTCTACACCATGCTGCCTGTTGTTAATCACACTATATTGATCCAGGCGCGGTGGCTCATGCCTGTAATCCCAGCACTTTGGGAGGCTGAGACAGGAGAATTGCGAGTTGAAAGCCAGCCTCAGCAACCGCGAGGCGCTAAGCAACTCAGTGAGACCCTGTCTCTACATAAAACACAAAATGGGGCTGGGGATGTAGCTCAGTGGTTGAGTACCCCTGAGTTCAATCCCCGGTACCAAAAAACAAACAAACAAAAAATCAATATATTGAACGTCGCTAAGAGTTCTAATCACAAAAAAGTGCATAGTATATGAATGAATGCATATGTGGATGAGCTTGATCTAGCCACTCCACATTGTATACATACATGAAAACATCATTTTGCATACCATAGAGGTATATAGTGTTTATTTGGCAACTACAAATTGTGTAGCTATGAAAAAAATTTAGAAAACAAAGATTTTCATTCAATGTACTTCTTTTCTGCTTTCAGTTCAATCATCTGGCTATATCTGTATACTAATCAATTATCACTATGTATCAAGGTTATCTTTTGATTATTTCTTTCCATTATTAGAACTATCTTGAGGATCAATAGAAGAGCTTTCAAAGATGGCTTGTTCATGTAAAAAGAAAGGGTTGAATCCCTCCAGGGCACTTAAAGCTGTGTGCTCTTGTAAAAATTACCTAACTTGTCTGGACCTCAGTTTATTCATGGGAATAATTTCTACCTTTTAAGGCTATTATAAGAAGGAGTAAAAATTAAAATTAAAAAATGCATGAACTTATTACACATTCCAGCTCTATGTACATGAAAGCTATAATAAATGGAAGTTTTCATATTGAAGTTGCTACAATGACAAATAGCAGCACAACATAGTATTTTTTTTAAAATATTTTTTTAGTTGTGGATGGACACAATGTCTTTATTTTATTGCTTTGTATGTGGTGCTGAGGATCGAACCCAGGGCCTCATGCATGCGAGGCAAGCGCTCTACCACTGAGCCACAGCCCCAGCCCACAACATAGTATTTTGATTAAAAGAAAGCACACAGTGAGCTTATAACCATTCTTGGTTGCTAATACACCTAAAGGAAGGCAGACAACCACATATGAGAAGCTCAGAAGGAAGATCAAAATATTTTGAATATGTAAATATTTTTAAAATTTACAAAAGTCCATCACAAAATAGCCTGACTTCCAAATATATGCCTTAAGCGTTGAAAAAATTAAGTAATGAAAAAATAATAATGTGATTAAATATTTATGGAAAAGATCATCCTTTCAGTATTATTTCTCTGTGACAATCAATGGTACCTTCCTCTGTGGGCACACTTAAGTAAAGCCCTAGGTAATTCAAGGGATTATTTTTCCTGGGATTAGCATCTAGATTATTTTAAAATGACATTTCTTAATTTTAGAAAGAGAATCACTCTTTTTACTCCCCAAAGGAGTATAACAGTTTTTTTGGCCTTTACCTCTGAACTCTCACCTTCCCAAAAGATATCCCCAACAATCTACAAACTTCTCCATGTAGAATGATTTAATTTAGCAAAGGAAAAAAAATACCAATTAACTTTATTTTAATTGACTCAACTGTGTGATGTCTGGAAAAGTTGATGACTCACATGAAAATCTGACAAGAATGTTCTCAGATCAGAGGGAAATTGCAAAACTTCTGGCCATGCACCAAATAGGCAAACTTTGGCAATATCCTGTAATAAACACCGGGAGAAAATTGTTAGGTATGCAACAATTTATTCAGGATAATTTTTAAAAGGTTTCCATCAAAATGGCCTTTTCTCTTTATATTTAATCTTGAGTGCCTCTCTGTTTAGTATTCCTCACAATGAACTACTAATTAGAACCAGATCTAGCACAAGCATCTCTCAAATTCTCCTCAGTTAACTGTTGACCTGTAATACTCTTATGATTTCTCCTGGATCACTATTATGCAAGAACTTGCCTTTAAAAAATTTTCTATAATAGATACATTAAGACTGAATTGCAAACTTGACTTTTTTTCTTAGCATGGAGTTATCAGAAGTGGTTATCCTACCCAACTGATTTGGGGAAAGTGGGAACACCCAGAAGCTGTCCAGATTCCAAGTGTGAACCATGGCATTGACCGAGGGCACCATTTTAGTCACTGGTTCTTCAATTAGTACCTGGGGGAACTTGAGCTTGTTAAGTAACTTTTCAAAGCCTCAGTTTGTCATCTGCAAAATGGAACAAACTATAGTATTTCTTATAATCTAGGGTGATATCAAGGAAAAAATTAATCATATAAGTACTTAAGCAGTGTTAAATGAATTCTGGTTATAATTATGTTGTTTTATATATTTGTAAATATAGAAAAATAATGCTGATTTTATTTATACACATGGGGTCACACATAAAAGCAGGCGAACATTTTTAATTATTTCACAGTTTAGCTGAAAAAAGTTAATTCCTTCTAGCAGATTTTGGGTAGTATTAATTTGTAGAGTGTATGTAGATTTGGTTTCAGTCAAAATCTCTGGATCACTTTTGTCTGTAAACATTACATCAAGTTGCCTGGATTCTCGAATTGCATGATTTTATTTTATTTTTTTCTGAGGTCTAATTCAATAGAACCAGGTCCTACTAAGTATAAGGAAAAAATGAAATATTAATTTATATTCATTTGTTTAGATCCCTCTTATATTATCTTTAGACAATTTTACCCTTCCCACCAAAAATTATGAATTCATTTGTAAAGACTAATCATAAACTTAAAAAATTTTATATACATATTTATATATGTACACACACATCCATATACAAATATATGTATATACACATGCACACTTATACACACAAACAAAGCGAATTACAAGGCACAAAACAAATGAAACCACACTTCTCAAAACAAGTGGGCTCTTGAGACCTCCAAGGGACAGGTGACCTAATATGACATGCTCACTGTTCTCTGAAAATCAACTAAGGGACCCCAAAGCACAATACTTCCACTACAGCCTTTCCAAAATAGTTACACAATCGCCAGAGTGCAATGATTAATCTTCATGGAATGTGGAGAAGGAGCAGAAGTAATCCCAATGGTAAGGAGTTACAATAACACAAGGATGTGCAGTTTTAAACTGACATCTTGTGTAGCACCTAAGGATGGACAGAAACAAATACTTCAAAACTTAAAGCTTAGGAGGCATGGGGCTTATGGATAATCCAGGGATGTTTAACAGTCTCCCACAAGGTTAGGACAACATTGGAAAAGATGCTACAGGGCTGAAAGTGTGCAGCAACTGAGAAAAACACTTTTCACTTTCTAACATTTTGGCACCTCACAGAAATATATTCAGAAGCAGCATTACTGAAGGCAAAAATCAAATTTAATCTCTCTGATAAAAGCTTACTTCCTAGCAAGTAGCTTTAGTTTTCTCTTCTGATTTGGCATAAGTCAGTTTCAATTTTGTGTTTAATTTGAACTTTAACATGATGATATATTGTGAAAGTGTGTCATAGAAAAAGTCTTAAAGATTCTCTGTGGCTCATGGCAACGCTCTTCTTAACCCAAGGAGGTCTCTTTACTCCTGGACTCATTCATAGAAGTACATAAGTGTCAAGAAGGAAAATAAGGTTAAAATGCGTTGTAGCTTCACACCATAAAAGAGATGCTTAAATGATTTGGGAAACAATCAAGATGTGGATTTTATTATTCACTGATCCTAAGTAATTTTGATAGTATAGCAAAGATGAACATAGATTTTATAATATACAGAGAATAAGCATGCTAATATTTTGTATTAATTAAATTTGTTTGGAAGACAAAAATGTTTGACAGTGTTTGACATGGAAGGAACAGAGGGAGAGAGGGAGGGAGGAAGGGAAAAAGAAAGGAAAGGAGAGGAGGAAAAAGAGAAGGATGGAGGATTATTTAGGATAAGGAAGGAGGATTTTAGGATTATCATCTTCCTTCATGATGGGATTACCAGCCAATCAGACCTCCCTGGAAAGAAGTTTCTGAAAGGTATTCTAAATTTTTGGCAATGACTGATGATGTTAGAGAAGTCATGTTTAACTAGTTTTCAGATGACAGGAAGTAGAAGAGGCTATCTAGCCTATTATTGACCATCTGTCAGAGTCCCTCCCTCACCCAGTCTACACACACAAACACACACACACACACACACACTAAAGTGGGGAAATAATCCTAATAGTATGTTTTAAATTATATTTCAATTATGGGAGTACATGTTCATTGTAAAAAAAATTAGAAAAAGATCATACAGAAAAGTACCCTATAAGGCAAAAATCACAGGATTCTTTTCAATTTTTCCTAGACTTCTACACACTCCTTAAATATAATCATTTTTCAATGTTTCTTATCCAGATTTTGGACATTTTCTACATATTTTTTTTTATCATACACATACAGATACATAATATCTATTTCATGTACACTATATAAATGGATCAAGTCATAGTTGCTATTTAGCAACCTGCTTTCACTTAATGTTTTTTGATGTTGATCTTTCTCCTTATAGATTAAAATTTGGGCTTGCATACAATTCTGAAATAAACTGTACACTTTATGATAAGCCTTTATGCATTTGTGTGAATGTTCAATAGAATTATTGTAGCAAGGTGTAAAAATACATGTAAACTTTTGTAAGCTTATGTAAACTTTAGGATCATATCATCTTCCCTAGAAATCCCATCTGAAACTCATCTCGCAAAAAATCTTAATCTGAATAAAATACTCAGAATACAATACAATTATAAAATAGGCCATGAGATGTGAAGAAAATATAGAAATTACAATGAAGCCCATAATAATAACACTACAGAATGTTAAAAGTAAATCAGATATAAAGGCAAGTAGATGAAAAGACAGATAATATAAAAAGAAAGGAAAATGAGGCAGGCAGTAAACCTTAAAGAAAACATCAAAAGTAATATTGTGAATTAAAACAGCCTGGGTAACACATCACGGGATTAGCATGAGAGTGCAGTTTATGAATTGACTTCCAGAATAAATGAGCGTGAAGTTAGAGTTATTTTAGTAACCTCGTGAGTGTCTATATTAGAACAAGGGGAAGGAAGGGCTTAAAACTGGAATACCATTTATTCATAAAAAATTAAATTATATTAGACTGTGGGACTTAGTTCTATGTACCATTTTTATTCCCAATAGATAAACTCAAAGGTCTGTGATCCCAGGAGCAGGTAAAAGAAATGGCAATATTTTTGAAAAAGTAACATCGATCATGACAGTTATTTTTAAACAGTTAGTAAATAGGTAGATAAGAAATGAGACATGTCCTGATGAGATAAGTATCAATGATTGTCACATAGAATAGGAATTATATATATTATACATGTGGGAACTACATGTCCATTTTCATATATTGAAACGATTACCTTATTATAAATATTCAAAAATAGGATGAGGGGGTCAGTATAGTCCTGGGTTCCATCCCCAGCATCAGGGGGGCAGGGTAGTGAGCTCTTTTAACAGGTAGTGATAACCCATTGTTGGAGACTTTTCATAATAGCTAGGATTCACTTGGCCAGCAGGCTTTAGAGAGAATTCAGGAAGAATACGAAAAAAGAAATTTTAACTTTGATGTTAGTTGGCCAAGAATAATTTGAGCTTCCCCCAAGCTGGCTCTCTGAGGAAACAGCAGCAATGGGTAGAGACTAGCATATGCAACGTCCCATCTTAACCACAGGAAGATCTCAGCCTCTTTATACTGTTGAATGGTCAGAACAATAAAGAGGCAATCATTAAATTTTTAAAAAATTCTTCCTATTTAAATGGATTTTTAGTTTTAACGTCTTTTTTTTTGTATATTTGCCCCCTAATGTATTTAGTCCTATGAGAAGAGTCAAATGAAAAATATCAAAGCTCTAATGAGCAATGACAGCAATAAAACTACAGATTTTTGTATTCCCAGTCTGGTATTTTGTGTTCGACAGTATATTATTTCTTCTGATAAAGTTAAATTATTTTGTGAGGCAGAGGAAAAGGCAATTTGGCCGACAGAATATAAATTCTTTGAAGCAGAGTTGGCAATAAACTGAGGAAAAGTGTCAAACTGTAGTATCAGACTTGGATCCAAGTGATCACTCTCCTATTCACCAATATACTCTGTGACCTTAATAAGTACTCAATGTACTTAACCTCGCTAAGCCTTAGTTTTGCCATCTGTAAAATGGGAATACTGTTAGTTACCTTGCAGACCTGTTGGAAAATTGAAAGAAGAGAGAAAAATCCCAGCTCAGTACTGATACAGAGTTAGTTCTTAATACGTTAGTTTTATTCTCTTCAATTTTGGCCTTTTTTATGTTTGTTGTTAGGCAGTAAACAAAATATTTTCACAAGACTAAACTCATGATGTTAATAGCCAAATTTTGTTATCATTATAGACCTAGAACTTGGCACAAAGTATACTCTCAAAATTAATAAAATTGATATTATAATTTATAACACTTTAACTAGTATAATTAACTTGAAAAAAAGAGCCTAAGGTTAAAGTTTCCCCTTTATTTTCCTGCTACTTTATAACTTGAGTTACTATGCTAAAGCAATGATGGTGCCTTAGAATTTAGGAAGAAGTAACTTTCTTTTTGTTCTTTGAGATACTGTGCCTCCACAGAAGCTGTATTTTTTCTTTCTTTCTTTCTTTTTTATTTTGTTTCCAAATATAAGAGGTCACATCCTTCACGGGATGACTTCTCAGGACAGGGCGAAACCCCAAGATCCTTAATATCTGACTGTGTAACCAACAAAAGCTGCCTTTTAAGTACGTCTTTGTAGATGTCATTTTAAAAAACCCACTTCCCATTTCAGTCTAAGAGAGGCAAGAATCACATGTTCAACAGAATCCATCTGGTTTGCATTTCATTTCAGAACTCAAAACCAGGTGTCTTTCATGTGCATTTAATTTTAGATGGAGGGAGAAACACAGAGTTGGAATGATTTGAAGTGGTTTAATAATTCAGATAAAGGACATGCTGATATTGTATTGCTAGAACACAACCACTTCTCATTGTTACTGTTGCTCTTACCATTGTTGGTGTGGACTCAATTAAAATTGTCCTTGGAGTGGTAGGCTTGGGGAGTAGGACAGTCAGCCTGATTTGAGGTGCAAAGAGTGCTTACATATATCCAATAAACACTGTCTACACACCAAGAATTTCAGAAGCTAGACAAAACAAAAACAAAAACAAACAAAAACCAACCCCCCCCAGGAAAAGACAAAGAGGGAGGGTGAGGCAGTGGGGGAGAGGAAGAGACAGACCCTTCACTAACATCTTCCAACAATTAGTCATCCTTGGGAAATGTGGTTCAGTTTCTCTGATAGTGAAATTTAAACAAAGTAACTATTATAGTAGTTATGGAAACCAAGCTCTCTTTGGGGACAAGCTCTTGATAAATGAAAGGCAGTTTTACCTCCTGTGTAGAGTGCTAGAAGACAATTTACACTGAGGGAATGAGTCCACATCTAACTTAAATAGAGTCCTTGATGTGAATCCATATGCAGTGTTTATTTCGTCCTGTAATTAGAGTCACCAATCATCTCCTATGCTCTTGCTGTTAGGAGTTATATGAAGTTCATATGCTAAAACAAGTAAGCACCAGTAAATACTGATTGCCAAAGATGGATTGTTTATTTGGTAGAATCACTAACACTCAGAAAGTAACAATTTTTCTTGAAAAAGCTGGTCTATAATGATTTTTCTTAAATACCTTATAAAAGAAGCAGAGGGCTGGGATATAGCTTAGTTGGTGGAGTTCTTGCCTCACAAACACAAGGCCCTGGGTTCAATCCAATCCCAAGCACCACAAAAAGAAGAAGAAGAAGAAGAAGAAGAAGAAGAAGAAGAAGAGGAGGAGGAGGAGGAGGAGGAGGAGGAGGAGGAAGAAGGAGACAATTATCCATATGGCATTGAGATGATGCTGTCTATATCAATTAATTAATAAATTTAAAAGTACACCTGAAAAAGACTCAGAGTGTAAGTCACTATTAAGCAAGAAGCTCTGAATCTAAAATTTCCTTTCAAAATTTGCTTAAAACTCTAAGTTCTGCTTTTCAGTATGAACTTTCAGCAAACACAGCCCTTGGTAATCACAAACTCTACATCTGTGTTCCTTCAATGACAGATAACTTTTCTCACAATGCAAATGATACAGAGGTGAAGTTTACCAGGTGCAATGATAAACATCATATCTTAATAATATCTCTTTCCATTTGAGTACATCTTAAATAATCAATATGAAAACACACAAAAAAATTGATTCAAATTACTTTTGCCAGACATTTGCAGACATCTTCTTGCATTAGGTAATTCATGATGATAAGGAGGGTCATGAGAACCTCTGGAGTCACCTTCTGGGTGTATGCAGCAGCTTGTACCCATAGGTACCACACAATGCCAGCACTGAGCAATTACTTCACCTCTTTGAACTTTAATAGTATTAAATAAAACAATGCATTAAATATATGTAGCCTATTGCAAGGTCCAGAGTAGACAGTCAGTAAATTTATTATTATTATCATCATCATTATTATTATTGCTATAACAATTATTTTCATTAACTCTTAACCCAAGAGGAGGACAGTTGCTTAATGGAACCTTATCAAAGTGCACAGGGTCAAGTACAAGGGTTACCAACCAACAAACTCAGATATTTCCAGTTCTGTTGAAATTGCAGAATAAAGAAACATACTCCTACAAGCTAATTAAGATTAAGGATCACATTTTTCTCTAAGCAAAGCAGAAATAAATTGGACTTTTCTGCCTATCCCAGTTTAAAGGCTATAAGCCTTATTAAAAACATAGTAAATAATGACTTTTCATTAATTTGATTTATTTAAATGTAAAAAACTGGAGAAATGCACATCCTGAACTTATTATATATCCCAAACTCCTAAACTGAAGACGAAATAGAGTAAGTGTACACTACAGACTTCAGGAGCAGAAACCAGCGTTTTAGAGGGTGAAACTATTTCACTTAAACTCTAACACATGGAAGAGATTTTTTTCCCATATAAACTGCAAAGATTTGAAAATAAAGATTGATAATAGAAATGCAACATGACCCTAAGGTGAACTCAATAGTGAGCCAAGATTTGAGAGGTCAGAGTTATTTCCTTACGACTTGATTCCTCACCTACCCAAGTCCTTTAGGGACCTGCAGAGCTTGCAGTAGTCAACTGGCAGCAGCTGGGGTGTTTATCAAAGGCATTCATTGGATAAATGTTTACTGAGTATCTATAATGCAGCCAGATGCCCTGCTAGACTGTAGAGATAAAAACAGAACTAAGACATGTCTGCTGCTGCCACCTGTAGAGTCCAGTGTCCTAGAAACAAGTGGGTAGTCTCTGTACAACGTGTTGACAGGAGTCATCACAGAGCTGCTGGAATGTGTGGTGTCATGTATGCCTACAATAAATGGCATTCTCATCTACCAAGGGACAGGAAGACTGCTGAGATTGTGATACTTGAACCAGTGGCTTTGGAATAGGAGGGCCTTAAGGGTAGCAACTTGGTTACAAGTAGCTGGCTTGAAGTTTGCTTATATGGCATTTTAGGCAGAATTAATAAAATGTCAGTCATTCACAAGAGAGAAAGTGTAGATTCCAGCTGACATATATTGTGAGGAGGTGCTAACTTGCTCCAAATCTCTCTCCTCTCTCAGTGCCTCAAGGAGTTTCAACTGAGTATTTAAGAAAGGGATAGAGGTTTGCAAGATTGAAATGGTGAACAAGGGCATCCCTTACAGAGAGGCAAGATAGAAAGATCAAATTGGAAGATTATGGTAGTTTAATGTGATGAAAAGTGGGTCTCATTCTGGCAACACATTAGAATCCCTTAATGGGCTTAAAAAAATACAAATGTCCAGGTTTTATCCTAACCCAATCAAATCTATGCTCTGGGAGTGGGTCCTGGCATTGGTCTTTGCTAAAAGCTTCCAAGTTGGTTCTAATTGGCATTCAGACTTAAAAACAACTATTCTAGAAGAGGGTACAGAGGTGGTAGAGGGTAAAGCTGGAGAGGCAACAACAACCCCATTGGCCAGGAAAATTAGGTCTCATCATACAAGCACAGTTTAGGAGCCTTGGGGACTTTTAAAATGAGAGAAGATATGTAAGGATAGACATATTCTGTCCTCTTGGGACTAGTAGTATTAAAGATGAATTTAGTAGGAACTATATGGGAGGAAGGGAAATGAGTTAAAGAGATAAGAGTTGATCAATTCCAGTCAAGAGATGACACTACTGCACTGAAGGTGCAGAGATGGGATGGATTTAAAAGATATTTAGGATCCCTGAACCCATGTACTTGCAAGAGTGAAGGAGAGAGAAAAGCCAAGGAAGAGAGCCTGATTTTAGTTTGAGAAATTTGATAGATTATATTAAAAATAACCAAGTCACCATGCACAGAAGAAAACTAGGAAGAACAAGACATGGAGGCAAAGCAGATGAGTCAGGCATTGGAAATCTTGAGTTCTAGACGCATAAGGAACTATCTGATAGCAGTTTTCAGGGCACATGCAGATGTCTGGGATGGTGGGTCAGAAGAAAGATCTGAGCTGGAGCCATGGAGATAGGGAGATTTGGACATCAGCAGAATGACATTGATGGACAAGCCTTGGGTGGGCTGGCTTACCCTGGAGTGAGCATGCAGAGTGAGAAGCAAAGATGGCAGAGGACAAAATGATGCAGAAATATAGTTTTTAAATTCTGGTTCAATCAAAACCAGCTCGAGTCCATACATCAGCTCAATCAGAGCATCTGATGGTATGTCACATCATAGCACAGAAAATGTTGAAGGATGCACATTATATCATTGTACGTTAAAATGAGATCCTATATTTAACCTATGGGATTAAACATCACCATCTCCTTTTTGGAGTCTGAACAGCCAAATCTTTTTCTCATAGCACATTCTTATATATAACCATGAGATTTAGTACAATAATTTTAGTCAGCAACTTAGGAATATGAGTGTAGAATTTTTAAAAAACACATTATTTTTTAATAAGAAACTATTACTGAAACACTCAAAATCTTAATGAGAAGATTTTTAACTCACATTGTACTTGAGGTACATTTCTAATCGGGGAAAAGAAATAGCTTAAATACCCGTTATTAGTGCACAGATTAAAAATACACAAAAAAGGAACAGTTTATACTATGTTAATTAAGAAAATAGGTTCTGGAATAAGTTTTGATTGCCTTTGGCTGTGTGACTGTGGGACATTATCAGCCTCTCTAATCCTTCCTTATATCATCTATAAAAGAGAGAGAGAGTCATTCCTAATGCATTAACTTACTGAGAGCATTAACTTCAAAAAAAAAAAAAAGGAAAGTAAGAACTGCTAACTTTTATTATGTGCTTATAATAATCCAGGCACTCTTCTCTATACAACTTAAATGTATTTTAAATTTATTGAAGCTTCATAAAACCATAGTAAAATCCTTATTTTGAAGAAGTAGAATCTGACGTATTTCAAAGAGTTGAACAAGGTCACACAGCTGATCATTCTGGCTAGCAGTCTTCAGAGAGCCTTGTGTTTAACTGCTGAATGCCTGGCATCTGGGAAGACCCCATAAATACAAATGATTTCTCCAATTATTGCTATTTTAAAAGATAAGAGGAAATACTTAAGAAAATAAAGAGTTTGTCTTTATGAGTTTATGAATATTATTTTTATTATTTTTTGTATTGCTTTTCAATTATTTTATCAACTTTATAGTGCAATAAAATTAAATTAACATAAAATCCAACAATCGGAGTTCTATTTTTGCTTCCATAATTGTCAGAATTAACTTTAAAAATTTTTCACTTGATTATTTATTCAAAAATCTTGAATTTGATATGGGAATTGTATTGATTACTTTCAATGTTTTTAGCAGTGAAATTATTTTCTTTAAGAAAATATATTTTAGAAGTCTAATCTTGTAAACAGACCAATATGCAGTTTCTCTGATTGTCATACAGGAAGGAGAAGAGGCTTACTGAGGAGGATAGAGAGCAGAGAGAGTGGACTACTACCACTCCATCATGCACACACACTCAGGAAAGACATGCTGAGTGACACATTCTGAGTCATGTTAGTCACAAAGAGCTTTTTGCTTGTGATATGTGTCTAGATTGATAACTGGGAGAGAGGGGATATGAAAAAGTAGAGCTGGTGGGTTTGGGTCCACACTGTCACTCAAGGATCCATGTTACAAGAAATGCCTTCATCTCATTGCTTTACCTTCAGAAGCTTGTGGACTTTTGGTTATGAGGGTAGGGAAAGGGAGAGACTAGATCTTTGCATAGGGTCTTTATTTGCCTTAATTAGGAAATGAATTGTGTTGCTTCTGCTCACATTTCACTGACCAGAACTAGTCATATGGCCAGCCAACAATGGGAAGACTGGGACATATCATCTTCTACATGCCTGCCAGAACAGAAGTAGTCATCAGTGAAGATCAGCAATGTCCATCACACACAACAAAGGGGCCTGAAGGGATTCCACAAAGTACAATTTGATCATTCAAGTAGTCAGTGAGGTTTTGAGACCTACAAATATTTTCAACAACTCTCCTTTCTTACGCTGGATATCACATTGCTTGTTGACTCTTTCTGTGTTTACATTTCTGGATGCAAATAGATGCCCAGCTTTTTCTTTACATGAGCACAGCTGATGATGTGTTATGTATTTTGCTTTCCATTCAAGGTCATCTTCCAAATAAAACAGGGATTTTATGAGGATAGCAACAAAAACCTATATTTAAGTAAATTCTAAAAATATAGATAAAATAAAATTATTATAATTGTTACAAAATCACTTCCTTAAGAAAGTGCTTTTAATATGGCAGCATAATTATAATTTTCCATGAAGTAGCTATAATATGCAACACTTACCAAAATCAAAATTCTTCTTATTGATAAATAAAGAATAGAGAACATTTTTCAAGTATATAGATGAGGATTTATTGTAAAGGATCTCAAAGAGTGAAGTCACAACCTAACATAATCCTCATTGTGATATAAGAATGTTACACATCCTGAGAAAAGTTTCAGCAGAATTCGAAAGATTAACCCAGTTCTGACCTGAGTCTATTCCCTTAGACATCCTGTCCTAGGGCTTTTGTCTGTTTATTTTTGGGAAGAAAAAAAAAAAGGCAGCAGTTTTATCAGAGCTATTTCTGAGACAAAGAAACAACCATTATGCAGGAATTCCTCACTTTTGACCAGAAGCCTCTTGTCCACACTCGGCCCTGAGAGGGATGTACACTTCTACTGGGCGAAAGCTCTGTGTTACTCATTAGGCTTCAACCCCACATCCCTGTTTGTTCTTCTGTACCACAAACTGAGCTGGCTACTGAGGGACATGAGGCTTCCTTCTGACACCCCACCTCAGGCTTGCTTAAACAGACTTTTGTCTCCATCATTGACTCAAGTCCAAGTTCAGTCCTATAGTCTCATCACTGAATATGGTAAGAAGACACATGCAAAGAAGAACCCAAGCAAAAATGGAGGTATCTTTTCCTAAAGCCTAGAGTAGAGCCATCCTCGTCATTCCTTACATGCTCTTCTGTGTCATGGTCATTATAAGGGATAGAGAAAGGAGCAGATTCCCATTTTCATCGACACTGCAGCCTGATGGGATCCCTGAGGTTTGAGTGCATGACCTCAGACTACACGTATTATAGACCATTACAGACCAGCAACCTCTGCTTCCAGTGGGGTTCAAGAAAATGAAAACACAGCCAGACCCCTTACTTGTCCTTCTCAGCACTCCCAGATCTGTCAATAAGAAAACTGGGTATGTTCCATTCAAGTTCTAGGACAACCTGACATGATGGTACTTGAGCAAGGAACAGCAGACTTCCCAATGGTGGATCTCAGGGTTAGACAGCTTAACCCCAAGTCATAGGCAAATACTGGACAACCTAAGGACTTCATCACAACAGGGAAAACCGGGGCAGAAACCATTTTTATCATGCTTCCCTAGAATGAACCATTAGGTACTTAATAAACATTTGTGAATTATTTAAGCGCTTGTCTGGGAAAATAGAGACTTGGAAAGATGGAATTTTTCATTGTATCTCTACAAAAACTCTGCTGTCAAAGATAGGCTATGATTTAGAGTTTGGAGTAGAGTCAAATTGCTTTGATTTAAATTTCAATGACACCATTTAAATAACTGTGAGATCAGGACTTACATTCTGCTTCCTTCCCTTTAAAATGGGAAAAACAGTAACACTAACTCGCAGTTTAGAATGAGGATTAGGAGACTTTACATGTTTAAAGTATGTACAGAGTAAACACTTGGTAAATATTTACTGTTACTAATACTGTTTTCTGTGGATTACAATGTCCTCGTTGGTAAAATATTGTGCATGGATAATGAACAGCTTCCAGTCACTTTTAGTATATTCTCGGTGGTTCCACCAGAGAAGCATGGCTCAGACCACATAGGTGGAAGCTAGGAAGACATCTATGGAAGGCTTAGTGTGCCTGAAGGTAATTTAGGTCAGCAGAACCAGCCTCAACATCTGGGAAGAATTGCTGACCAGAAAGCAGGGTAGGAGTGCCCAAGGAGGGACTCTAAAGGACAATAGAAACCCATGAGGTCAAACTGGAACTTGCCTCTCCTCCAACTTTGATGTCAGATGATTTGCAGGAAAGGCTGGCACTCTTGGCTAAAGTAGAGTTGCCTCCTGACTTGCTAAGGACAGAGAGAAACTGAAGGAACTGTGAGACCATGTCAAGCAAACAAGGAGATCCACTAATCATATGAAGAAGCTAGTCCCACTCGAACTTCAGAGCATAAAGACATTTCCATTTGCCTACCAAATCTATAATCTTCCCAAGTAGCCAACCCTCATCTACAACAACACAGGGAAGCATGTTCTGGAAAATGAACTGCTAGATGGGCTAAGCTGGCACTGTCCAAAATCACTATACTTAACAACAGTAGAACCATTAAAAACCTTCATGTCAGATGTGCAGTATCAGAATACAAAAGTAAAAGTGAAAAGGGCAAAAGTCAAGGAGCCTAAACCATTTGGCTTCTTCCTTATAAATCTCCCACAAAATATTCCCTCCCCAGAACTCTATAGTTTAAAAACTATTTTTAGTTGAACTCTTTCTGTGGAAAATGTGTATTAGTGTGTAAAATGTCAAATACATCTTATTATAGAGATATGTCAATTAGGCATCAGACTGTCAAATAACATATAATTAGATTTCCAGTTAAGATAACATGAATTACTCAAATTAAATTAACACTAGATTCCATCATTTTCAGGAATGATCCAACATACCACTCTAAGTGATAGTGTCAACCATCTAGCAAATAAATGTCTTAATAATGATTAGGATATCAGTGTTCCAGTCCACTGGTAGGTAATAAGAAAGAAAACATGGATGCTGCATATATATCAGTCCTACAATTTGTGATCCCAGGATGTAATCCATTATATATTAAGTCCATTATATTTTTATATGTACAAGCTGTTGTTTTAATTGTTTATTTAAACTGTCATGATAAGAAATTGTTTTCCTAATAATTTAAAAGCTTGAAAAGAATATTCAAGATATGAAGTGATAGTTTCCACAAATCAAAGTGCTTGGAATGAAAATATTTCACAGGGCACACACCCAGGTTAGATTGTGTATGTGTGAGTCTGCATTCTAGTAGTCAACTGAGATTTATAGACATAATTATCACAAGGATTGGCAAACATTTTATGTGAAGGACCAGAGAGTAAATAATTTCAGCTTTTTGGGCCATATAGTCTCTGTTCCAATTATTCAATTCCACTATGGCAAAAGCAGCCACAGATAATATGTAAATAAATGAATATAGCTATCTTCCAATACATCTTTACTTATGGATATTAAAATGAACTTCCCATAATTTTCACATTATAAAATATTATACTTATTTCCTATACTTCAAAATAAGTTTGTTACCATGCAATCCACACAAAAACATCAGTGGCTAAATTTTGATCAAAGGGCCTGATTTGTTAACCCTCTACCTATGTTAATAGAAATCACTAGCCAATTAACAACAAAGCTTTAATCAAATCATGCAAACATTTAACTAAATTTTCTCATCTAAAAATAGATTTAGGAAAATCAGGATTTAAAAGAACAATAATATAATTAATTTTCTATCATTAAAACAGACTGAAATCTAAAATTCTTTTGGAAACTCAAAATTGCAATGCTCTGTTTTACATTGGTACTCAAAGAGTATGTGTGCTTCACAGGCATGCTGCTATGCCACAAATCATCTATTATTTTATTAAAAGAAGAAAGATAAATTTTTGTATTTGAATTTGTTTTTAGATAAGTGTAGGCCTTTTGAAAAGTTAAGATTATTTCTTGGCTACATAGCAGCATGTCAAGAATAATTAAATAATCTCTTGTCACATCATCACAGCTAGCCTTTGATTATCTTGCTTTTTCTATCTTATGGAAAAATGAAAACTTAAGAATTTTGCCAATGCATTTCTTTCCCTAGTGCTTCAAAAGACAGTTTACAAAGCTATCAATTGCCATAGAAGCAAAAGTATATAAGTTGTAATACACAAAATATGTCAAAACACACTATGGATTATCAGATCAATCTAGCATGTGAGAAGGACCTTCACAACCCTGCCAGGACATTATGGGATTTGTGTCCCAAAAGGGGTAAGTTTGGTATTCCACCAGGAAATATCATATTACTGTGTTGATTCCATTATGTTTATCTTCAGCAAGTGTTCAGGGCAATGTTATCAGAAACAACAATTTAAAAAACAGGGGTTTCAATCTTTCAACAAAAATCACACTAAAAATCAAGACTTAAGTTTTGTCCAAAGTGATCTAGAATTTAATCTTGATTTCTAGGAAGGAGGAAGAAAATACTGTTAAGTTCATGTTAAACTTTCCTTTGTCTCTAGTCATGCATTCTATATTTATGTTTTTATGTTAATTAAATAATGTAAACACTGAAAAATATTCTAAGTAACTCAATTATTAGTATAGAAGAATACAGACTACAAGTATTCATATTAACTCATTTTATTTTTCCCAAATTCCAGTGTGCTGAAGTTACTTTCAATTATTGTTTTTGACTTGAACCTTTAGTATTTTCTTATTGAAGTTACTCCATATCTATGAAATTGGTTATTATGAATAAGTATTTATTATTATATACCTCCCTTTTTCATTGGACATAAGCCGCATAAATATCAGTCAAGACCAAATAATACACAGAGTAAAGAATGAAAGACCTTAGGGTATTTTAAGCACTGGATTTTGAACTAATGCATCAGAAGTTCAGAATGTTCAAAGCGATTTAAAGTTAAAAGAAAGCAAATAATGATATATTCAAAAAATACAGCTTTTCAACTCATTCGTTGGACTCTTCAAACCATTCATCAAAAAATGAACTAAAAGTGAAGAAATTTTCAATAAACTACAAGTCTTTTATACCACTCCAAATTCCTTGTTCTTATCCAATAAGAGCTTTCTGTATGAAAGAATCTCTTATAGTATGTACTGTTTCAGTATGAAATGTTATGTGCATCAGAAATTGTATAGGAACAATAAGAAAAGGAGAATGAAAATTCTTTCAAGAACTATATCTGGGGATCAGAGGCAGGAAGTTACCTAATTATAAGTACATCTCCCAAATAAATTCTGTTCTTCACCCTCAAGTGTCAGTGTGTCTATGACACCCATTCCTCATCTAAGATCACTTATGGTCACAATCTTTCTTTCTTCAACGAATCATGAAATGTCCAGTTCTTTTCTCTTCATAGATGACATGGTCACCCACTTGAGGTTTTTCATTCTAATACTGGTGGTGAATCACCAACCCTCTTTTAACTTCAGTCTCTTTATTTGATAAGAGCATCTACTTCACAATGCTTCTGGGAGAATCCAGTGAAATTATGTACATGGAAATATATTGCAAGCTGAGAAGAGCATAGGGTAAATCATCTATCATTTTATAACTTCCAATAAATACACAATTTCCACAGCTTCCTTCAGCACCCACCCACTCCCCATCACACCCAAATGACATGATTAAAGTAATGAATAATTGGGAAATCCAAGCCCTTTCGTGCTTTTCACCATCTCAAACTCTCAACATTCTTTTTCATATGTTTTTACTCAATTTAGTGAAACCTACCAGGGGTACTGGGATCATGTATAGGTTGCAGCAGAAATAGAAGGAAAGGAACAGAAATAGAACTTTCCTGAGCACACATCACATGCTAGGCATTTTGTTAGAAATGTGCACAATTTTTTTTTACATAAATAGTTTAGAGATGGGCACAATGATGATTAAAAATACAGGCCTTGGAGTAGAGGGTATAACATTGTGATATTTGTTCTACCTTTCCAATACATCAGTTAAAGAAGTCCTTTTCAACCTCTTAACCCATGCCTACAAAAAAAGTCCTTTTGTTGACGAAGACTTACCAATGCGGAGGAACAGGCACAATTGCAAGGGAGTTTGTACTTGTAAATGGCATGCCACATCACCCATGAGTTAATTCCTCCCTAAATCCTTTTCTTCAAGCACTCTCCCCCAGCATTAGCCTTGTTCCTACATACAACAAAAGTTCCCCTCTTTGCTCCACATACTGGAAGTTTCTTATCTTTCATCTCTAGTAGAATGAGTTATTTTTCAAAACAACATAGTTACTGTAATAAGGTGGCCATGGGGTTAGGTTAGCACAGAGTGTTTTTGTGAAGAATAAACCTACTTTGTTCCTATGTATTATATAACCAACATTCATGACCAAAACCTCAAGTTTAAATTTTAGACATCTAAGCAAAAAATTTAAGAAAGGATTTCCTTTATCTATTTACTCCTCTTTTGTTAATTGCCTTTATCCCTTTTTAACTGAAACATAAGCAGGCCTGTAGTAGAAGGCACTTGCTCGAGTCCCTATTAGTAGAGAAAAAGTTTGGTTCTGAACTGTATACAGCCTTTGAACTTAGAAGATCTGCAAGAGCTTCCCTGTATCTATATGACCTTCATCAGGAATTGTAATCAGAAAAGTCCCAATTTCCTCCTGGGGTGATAATGAAAACCTTGGCTAACATGAATGAGAGGACAAGCAAGAGGGATGCCTGTGTGAGAAGATACTCTGAATGGCGGAGCTCTTGTTTTCAACACGCGTTATTCTCATTCAGCCATTTGTTCATGGAGGAAGAAGTATTTCTAGATTGCCTACTCTGTGGCAGGTGTTATGCTAACTGCTGTGATAAACTTAATACCTGTACAAACTTAGAATAAGAGAAAGTGATTGGTATGTTTACGTTTTAGCACATTCAATAAGATGGAGAATAATGAGCTCAGAAATTTAGACACAGTAGGGTCTTCATTTTATATTGAAGTAACGGAGAACCTGGATATGTGTTAAGACAGGAAAGGAGATGAGCAGTTTTGGCAGAGGGAACAGCATGAGGTTTGTTCAAGGAACAGCAGGTGTTCTGTTAAGGTCATGATAATGTTGTTTGGAGCCAAATTATACAGTGCTTTGAAAACCAAGCTGAGAAATACAGATTTTATTTTAGTAGGAAACAGTCTTTGACAATTTTGCATATAGTAATATTATTTTCAGAAGCAGAATATCCAGAGTGGAGGTGTGAGGGGCTCAGATGACCCTCTCCATAAAGGAAGTGACTGCTTAACTGATGAAAATTATAAATGCATACATATGTAACCACCTGAAGTCTCTGGGAATGTTGAGTGGAGAAACATTTATTCAAGAAAATCAACTAAATCACAATAAGAAAAGTGAAAGCCTGTAGTCTCAGTCATAACCCTCTCTCAACTCCTTTTCCTGCTCAGTGTAACAGAACCTGGAACTTCAGGACGGTGGGGCATGTTCACAAATGACAGAGTGTTATGGTTTAGATATGAGGTGTCCCCCCAAAAGCTCATGTGTGGGATAATGCAAGAAAGCTTAGAGGTGAAATGATCGCGTTATGAGAATTTGAACATAATCAGTGCATTAATCCCTTGATGGGGATTAACTGGGTGGTAACTGCAGGCAGGTAGGGCGTGGCTAGAGGAGGCAGGTCGTTGGGGGTGTGCTTATGCTGTATATATTTTGTTCATGGTGAGGGGAGCTTGATCTCTATGTTTCTTGGTGGCCATGTCCTGACCTGCTTTCCTTCATCACACTTCTGCCATGATGCTCTGCCTGCCCTAGAGCCTTTAGGAATGGAGCTGGCCATTTATGAACTGAGACCTTTGAAACCGTGAGCCTCCAAATAAACTTTTCCTTTCCTCCTCTAATTGTTTTTGTTGAGTCTTTTGGTCACAGTAGCAAAGAAGCTGATTAAAGCACAGAGCAAATAGCAGTCAATGAAGCTGATGGTTGTATGTTATATGAGGGGTTCTTGAGACCACCTCCAGTTCCAAGCTCACTAGGATGACTCAGGGGATTCAACTGGTCATCATACTTAGAGGTATGGTCTATGGTAGCAAAAAGCTATAAAGCAAAACCCACAAAAGAAAAGGTACATAGGATTCAGAGGAAGCTAGGTATAAGCTTCCAAGATTCATCTCCTAGTAAAGGCACATAGGATGCACTCAGAAGAAACTTAGAAGGGAACTCTTTCATCCATACAAAGGGCATCTGTGAAAAACTCACAGGTAAGGTTATACTCAGTAAGAAAAGATAAAATCTTCCCTCCAAGATTAGGAACAAAATAAGGTTTCTATTCTTGCCACTTCTATTCAACATTTTACTGGATATTCTAGTTCAGGCAATTAGGCAAGTAAAGAAAGTTTCCAGATTGGGGAAGAAAAAAAGAAGTATAACTGTCTTTATTTACAATTGACATCATCTTACATATGGAAAATCCTAGAGAATACAAACAAAATATATTAGAACTAATAAATGGAGCACCACAATATTGGAAGATACAGGATCAGTGTATAAAATTGTATTCCTATACACTGAAACAGTGTGTCTAAAAAAATGAAATTTAAAAAGCAACTCCATTTATAAGAGCACAAAATAATTAAGAAAAACATTTATCGAATGAAGTACAGGACTTATGTACTGAAAACTATGAAACATTATTTAAAGAAATTAAAGAAGATACAAATAAATGGAAAGGAAGCCATGTTTATATATTAAAAGACAATATCACTAGGATGACAATAATTCATAAACTAATCTAAGATTCAATATAAGCCCTATGAACATCAATGCTACCTTTTATTTGAAAGTGGCTACACTTTATTTTAACATTCTAAATTTAGACTGTGGAGATGACTGCACAACTTTGTTAATATACTAAGTAGAATTGACTTGGGTACTTTGAATGGATAAATTGTATAGCTTGTGAATTGTATATCAATACACTGTTAAAAATAATATCACCAAAGCTGAACTTCAAAAAGGTTAATTTAATGTAGTCTTAATTGAAGAGCAATTAGAATGAGGAGAAACCGTACTTAATGGAAAGAACTAGAGGTTTCTGCATTAGCCCACTTAAGGCACAGCATAGAGCTGAAGGAAAGAGAAAGATATTCCATTCATTGAGCATTAATTTTGTACACATCATGTTTGACATGGCCCAAACCTTTATTTGCAATCTTCTTTCCATTACTCCTCTTGAGTGATCCTATACTATAGTACCCCTGAAGTAAGGTGGCAGTAGTAGTATTGGTAAAGAAGATTCTGATGAAACAGCAGAGGAAAGCAAATTCTCTCTAGCTCTTCCCTCTGTCCATGGAGATCAGAGCTCCTAGTTCCTGGGCCACAGGTCATGGAACAACATCTGCTCTCCTAGTTCTTAGCCTTTGGACTCACTAACTATCTGACCAGCTTTTCTTTTCCTCCAACTTGCAGATGGCAGATGGTGGGAAGCCTTGGCCTTGATATTACTTGACCCAATTACATATATATATATATATATATATATATATATATATATATTTTTTTTTTTTTCTTTTTTTGTAGAGAAACCTAATTCGTATGTGGAGTCAGGTAGGTAATCAACATAAACTGGTTACAAGCACAGACTGTAGCAGCAGGCCAAAGATTTGAGTCCCAACTCTGACACTGATTTATCTGGGTAAGCCCCTGAAATCCTCTTTATCTTCTTTTTAAAGTAGGGATAATAATAGTACCTGCCTATATAACATTGTTTTGAACATTGAATGAATATTTATGACGCTCATAAAACAGAGTCTGATTTACGATGTTATGTGGGTTTGTGAAATGTGAAAGAAAATTTCTCAGCAAAGTGGTCAGGTGATTTAATCTGAAATACCCTCCAGATGCCAAAAGTGATGCTGCTATAGCTTCTATAGTCGGAGTGGCAATGTCATGTCCCTTGTCTTTCCTTTTTTGTTGTTTTGTTTTTTGCAGTACTGAGGATTGAACCCAGGGGCACTCTACCACTGACCTACATCTCCAGCCCTTTTGTTTGTTTGTTTGTTTTGGAGACAAGGTCTAAGTTGCTGAGGCTGGCCTCAAACTTGAAATCCTCCTGTCTTAGCCTTCTGAGTCTGTGGTATTATAGATGTACTCCACAGTGCCTGGTTCATATTCCTTTTCTTGAAGCAAAAATTTCATGGGTGTTACCACTGATATGAGGTACTAACATTTGGGAAAAAGAACAAAAATGGTTAAATTATGTTAAACCATCTTCAATCTGAAAAGAAACCACAGAAAACAGTTTACTCCAGTCCTCTCCTGGACAGATGCTCAAATTTCTCTCTTCTCAGGGGTTGGGGTAATTGAACTGTAGTCTTTCCCTAGGCATTTCTGCAGGGTGGAGACTTTGGGAAGACTCACTCACCAAAGTTTTTAGGGACACTGAAATCTCAGAAGTCAACTATGCTGAGACCCTCAAAGGAATTGTCAACTCCAATAAGCTCAGAGCCTAGCAGGTAAGAGTTGAAAGGTGTACTCAGGTACTCAAGCATTAAAAAAAAAAAAAATTAAAAAGTGGACCTATGAAGAACAAGTCAACTGTTAATAGAAATAGGTCTGGATCAATTGCCTGAAATTTCATTGCTGTCTGAAATTTGCTTTAATGTGTCAAATTCAGCTATAGAACTAGGAAGCAGATCTGATCATTTAACAAGCATTGACACATATATTATACCCTGCTAGGAACACAGCAGTATTTATGAAATGAAATGTGGACACACTAATATGCTATGGCTAAAAAGGAAAAGAAACTTTGAGACCCAGGAGGGACCCCAGGGGAATTTGAACATTATTGCCATGTTTTCAAAAGGAAGTGAAAAAGAATACCAAATATTTCTTGCATGATGTCCCAGTAAGGAAATTCTTACACCTAGTTGGGGCTGCGGGGAGGCAGATGAAATCAACTGTGGGAATAAAACTCTTTTGACCTGGTGACTTATCGGAGCCAAAAGTCGCTTCCCTTGATGGTGGCTTGGGATGCCTTGTTTGTACTCACTTGATCCCTGTACTCCTTCACCCTGCCCCAGCCCCCATTTGCCTGCAGATAGTTAAAAGGCAAAGCAGTAAATCAGGAAGTCTCCAAACACAGCAGGGTTCAGTTTACAGTGCAGCAGGGTTAGGACTGAAAGCTGAAGTCCTCTGATTCCATATTCAAAGCTGAGCATCTAATGGTGGATTATCATCAGTGATAGACGGCGTAGTGTCAAAGGGTTGTGTAGAGTTCCAGACCTTTTCATGCTTTGAATTCCTATGTTTAATCAAAGGTTAACCAAATCAATGCTGGTAGCAAACTGCTGCTTCGATGTAATGTGGGTGGCCTTTCTGCCACTGAGTCAGCCATTGCTGATAAAGACGCCAATATACTCAAAGTTCCTACATACATATGCCTCCATGTAGACCACTTTTCAGAAACTTGGCTAAATGGCTCATGAGAAATTTAAGATGAAGAGGATGTGCCATTTTATCTTTAATTGGAAACAGTTTGATTAGTAGAATATAATATTATTGATTTGTTTAATCATTTCTTCAATTTGTTTGGTTAAACAAGCATTACTGAATCTCAGACAGGCACCCAATGCTCTACTAGCGTCTACATATTCAGAGCTAAGAATTCTGCCTTTAAGCCTAGAAGACTCCAACAACCTTCAGTTCATTGTGATAATTATTATGCTGATGGGATATACAAAGGACCAAAGGACTCTAAGAAGGAGTAACTACTGACAAGGATTGAGGAAGATTTCATCCAGGAGGTAAAGTTGGGGATGGATTTGGAGAAAACAGTAGAGTTTTGCCGAAATGAGGGAAATGCATTTTAGATGAGAGCATGAATAACTCAAAAGCAAAGATGTGTTAAAGGGCTGTGTGGTCAGGAGATTCAGAAAATTGTGCATGTGTCTCTAATAGTTGTATGCTCAGTGGGGGGATGTGGTACAGGCTGCGGTGAAAGCTGAATCAGTCTGGAGAAGTTAGGAAGACTATAAAGAGCCTTGTGTGATACAGTGGTTAATTGGAATTGTCAACTTGATTGGATTAAGATATATGGAAAATTAAGAGGCTTTTGGGTGTGTCAACAAAGGTGTGTCTAGGAATGATGGGCATGTGGGATAGTGAATTGAAGTGGAGACCCTAAGTGTGGGCAGCACCATCCAATAGGTTGGAGGCTTGGATGGAGAAAAAGAAAAAAATCAGGAAGCAGCAGCGGATTCAATCTCCATTGTTCTTGAGCGGGTTCTTGATTGCTGCTGCCATCGTCTGAAGATATCAGACTCTAGCTCCTTCACTCTTCCAAAGCAAACTCTGCCAGTGATTCTCCAAGGAGTTTCCAGAAGCCTTCTATCTTGGACTCATAGCATCATTGATCCCTCTTGTTCTGAGGCTTCAGCATCTTGGACTGCACAGCTACTGGTTCCTCTAGCTCTCTAGCCTGCAGATGGCCATTGTGGACTGTCCAGCTTCTGGTCGTGTAAACCAATTTAATAAATTCCCTCTTTATAATCATACTTCCTGTTGATTCTCTTCCTCTAGATAACCCTTGTGAATACATGTGATAACATAAGGAGTCACCCCTGTGTCCTATAGGTCGGTGGTTCTTTACTGAAGCCCTTCTGAAGCTCACCTGGTTGGCTCTTTAAAACACAGATTACTGAGTCCCACTCATTAAGCAAATCTGGTGTGGATTCCAAGAATGCATTTCTAACAAAGTCCCAGGGGAGGCTGATGCAGCTGGTCAGAATACCATACTTTGCAAACCACTGTTGTTGGTAATTGGGAGATACAAGCTGTTTTTTTTTTTTTTTAAATTATGATGATAGGATTTATATTGTAGAAAGAAAATATGAGGTGGGATAGAAAAATTAGGGTGTGCAGTTGCAGGGAAATAAGAAGCCACATAGGCCACTTATATCCATTTACCATCTGCAGCATTCTCTGCTAAGAACTAAATTTTTAGCTTTCACTTAGCATATTTAAACTATGTAATTTCCAAGTTTTACACATCAGGCTTTGATTTGAGTGAGTGTTTAAATCACAGCTGGTAGCCTCTCAAGAAGAGGACGAGACAAGGATGGTATTCTTCCTAGTACCAGGAAGGCTGCAGTTTCAGGACCAGAAATCAATGGGTCACTTCCACTGGGGTGAATGGGATGTCAGCACAGGCAATTCTTCATTAGCTTTCACATGGGAAGAGAGACTCGGCTGCCATCACCTCTCCTCAGTTCCGAGGGTCCTCTACATCAGGTATGTTGACAGCTGCAATGGGACCTCACCTTCTGAATATCTAGGTGACAGGCAAGTCACCTAGATGTAGTTAGAAATCCAAACCTCTCCTATTGGCTTTCCAAGTTTTCCTTCATCTTTACGTGCCACCCTTTAAAACATACATTTATTCTTGAGAGCCTGGTTACCTTACCAGACCTCAAATATGTCATTTCAATTCTACCTTCATGTCAGGTTTCATACCCCAAAAGCCCTTCTCCTCTGTCAACTTAGATCCTACCCATACTTCAAAGCCAAGCCCACATTCCTCTTCCTTTATTTTTCTAGCTTGCACTGATCCTGCAAGTTGTGTAATTCTATAATCACAGTTGGCCTAAAACTCAAATTAACTCAATTTAGTTATCCTCTGCTGTCTTACTTTCTCAGCCAGGCTGCCAATTTTTCAAAGTCATCTTCTATACCACCGAGGAAATTATCAAGGTGCTCTGTACCAAACAGAAAATTAGATTCTCAAATGCTAATCCATAATAACTATGAAAGAAAGTACAATTAAGACATGAATCAACCATAGGTTTCAAGCAGCATGGTAAAATGTTGTAGCAAATTATCTAAAATTTAAAAATGTAAAGCAAACTAAACCTCTCTGAAGAACAATCCACTTCCCCATCCTTGCTCAACTTGGCTTATGGTAACCTCCAATTTTCTGATTGATTGTTCCCCTTCTTGCAGGCTTTTGCTTCTTTGTTTTTAGGTTTTCTTCTTTTTTTGCTAGTTTTAAACTTCTGAACTACAAACTATAGGAAGAGGCAGGAATTGTATAGGCACAGAATCTTAAAACTCCAGACTCCAGCAAACCCCCATCTCAGCCTTCCTGCTCTGGTGTCTGGGACTGGCTCCAGCTGGGTTTGGCTCTTGAATTACATGGTACCCAGAGCTCTCCTTCCTTAGCAGACACCTACCTGCACTCAGCTGCCACAACATTGTGTTGCAGATCATTTCCAGACTACTTTTCTAAGCCAACATTACTACTCCCCCTGTCTAGACCTGGACTTTAAGCTCTCAGATTATTTGCCCAAATCCTTCACCTCCTACAAACTTATCATCATGTAGACAAACATGAAGCTTACTATTTTCTCTCAAGGCCGTGCTCTTAGCTTTCTTGTTATCATTGGTAGTATGAGCATCCTACCACTGCAGTTCCCACCAGCAACCAATGCAGGGAGCATTTTAAGTGTTTCTCTTGGTCCATTTTTTCCTACATTTTTTATTCACAATATTCATAAAATCCATATTTATCACAAAAGGAAAAATCCATGCTGTGCTCATCCATGGAAGAATTGTGGTAACTATGGCATTCCTTTTCTTTTGTTCACTTAGTTTAGATTGTTCTTTCTGTCACATTAAAGGTAGTTATCAAAGATTCTAATGAAATTAAATTCATACCCCTCCCACTCACCATTTCTCTACTGAATTTGGAAAATTTTTAAAAGATAAGTACTTCAAAGTTGACCACATGTGTATCCTTATTTGTACTCGGTCTTCTTCCTTCTGACTCCTGAAATCAAGATGGATGTTGGCTTACCCCCAGCCCTTTCATTCTATTTACTTCTTTTTGCCTTTATGACATTCTGAAATCTGATGCAAACATTTGATTGAGTTAGAAAGTGTTTTAGGACTCTTGGACTTCCAAAAAAGATCAGGAGTTACTTAAAGCAGTCCACATGAAACACCAGTCTTAAGAAGAAGCATGATTACTAACTTCTAATTTCTAATCAGCTAGATCAATCTAGACTAATCAGACTAATCCATTCATACATTAAAGCTGAACCTTCCTTTGTTTTTTTGCTCTTTGTTTTTGGTACTGGAGATTGAACTCAGGGGCACTCGACCACTGAGCCACATCCCCAGCCCTATCTTGTGTTTTATTTAGAGACAGGGTCTCAATGAGTTGCACAGCGCCTCCCCATTGCTGAGGCTGGCTTTGAACTCACGATTCTCCTGTCTCAGCCTCCCAAAGTGCTGGGATTACAAGCATGTGCCACCTTACCTGGCTCTTCCTTTGGTTTTTGACTGAACCTTTCTTTAGATTCTCTAGGAGAAATAAATAGAGCCATGGATCAAAGAGTCTAAGAATTGGAAGGAATATCTGGAGATAATGGAATAATGGATAGTGGCAAACATAATTATCATAACAAGTACTAAATTGATATTTGTAGAATGACTAAATTGACATCAAATAATGCAAAGGAAGTTGTAGCATATGAAAGTGCTCCTACCAGTTCCAAAGTATGCCATGTTCTTAATTCAATATGCTATAGTTTCATTTCTATGTTTGAAAACATCACTGAGGATACAGCCAAAATATATCATGAAAATTATATTATGAACATCTTGTTAATTTATGTTTCACTTTAGGAGAATGGAATTTCTAATTTATTTCCCAGAGACTTGCTTAAAGGGTGGTATTGATTACCATGTTTTACTTATACTCTGGAATCTCTCCAAGTTTTAAGTTCAGCATAAAATCAGGGTCATGAATCTGTTCTTTAGTAAGTGTAAGGCGAAGTTGCCATAATGAAATAACTTTAGTATTCATGTTAAAAATAACATTGAAGTCATTTTAGGTAGACAATTTGCAAGGACTCCCCTGAGTCCTCTTAATAATTTTACATTGTGAAATCTCCAAAACCTTGATTGATGCATTGATAAATGCTTTCTTCTGTTTTAGATAAAGGAGAAACCATTGACTTAAACTAAAGCCAAGTTTTGCCTTTAAAATATCTCTAGCAAATGTCAAATTATATCAAAGCCTAATTCTCATTGCAATGTGTATAATAAACATTGTACCAATCATAAATCCTGACTTTAAATCCAGATTTTATAATGACAATTTTGCTTTCAAGCTGTTGTTTTGTTGGCAATATCTCCCTGAGGACTGACTACAGAGATTACAAGGTCATCCTTGGTTCCAATGAATCTCATAAACTTGTGAATAAGAAGCCCTTATTTTTCCAAGGCTTTAAGTGTCATGATAAGGAATGGAATATGTCAATAACCTGCTCTGTAGGTTTCCTGTCTTAGATGTCTGGCTTTGATCACATCTCAGGTAATAGTTTTGCCTCATAATTATTTAAGGGAGATCATTTGGAAACATGGATGGTTAAAATGACTTAAATATTTTTTATTTTTATTTTATTTATTTTCGTGGCACTGGGAGGCAGTGGGGCTTAATATTACATTTTACTTGGAACCCTTAAGCAAATTTACTAATTTTGATCTATTTTGATTAATATTAACCCCAGAATAACTACCAAAATTAGTGGAATTTGAGACTCCTTTGATTATTCATATTATGAATGCTTGATTGCTTTTCCCAAATTGTTCTTTCATGTGTGAGTTTTAATTGATAGTAAACCTGAAGTCTAATTCAGATTTCAGTGAGGAAATGCACAAAAGCTCTCTTTATACCAGTTCTCTGATTAAGAAACTGGAGTTTCTCTGCTACTGTAAATTCCATCATTCCCAACCTGTCAATGACTATTTCCATAGCCATTTAGATAAAGGCCTGCTTCTTCTAGCATGTGTAGCTGACTCAGCCTTACTCTTCTAGTGCAGATACTTGATTTTCCCTGCATTTGTGCTTTCAGTGCCTTTCCTTTCTCTTTCTTAAAAGTCACAAAACTTGCTCTGTCAGCTTCAGCTCCAGGGTGCCATTCCCTTTATTTTTGAATTCCTTGACCTCTTAGCTATTTGTATTACTCTTCATTTCATGTGTCATTGGCCTGTCTCTTATTCTCAGAGAAACAATGTAGTTTTTCCATAGTGATCATGGAGCCAGAGTACAGAGCACTTAATATATTAGGCATTTCACACTTGCTTGATAAAAGAAGGACCCACAAAAAGCCTTTTGGAAAACTTTCCCAATAAAGTCATCTTACATTCTGCAAACTTTTTCTTTTTAACCCTCATGGAAAAAAAAATTTAGCATGAATTATTATTATCACATTTCTATATGCTCTTTCTGATCATTTGTAAAAGGAACTGTCTGGCAATATGTTGCCTGAGTGCAGGTATTTGGGGGAAAATAAAAAAAAAGAAAAAGAAAATTCGAAAGTGGCTCTTCCTCAGGCTAATGGTTCAGAATTGATCTGATTAGTAATCATAACTTAAGGAGTTTCAGCTTCCATATGTATAGCTTGAAATTATTCTATGTATAAAATTGTGAGAAAAATGTCAGGAAATTGTGCCTGCCATGAAGATTTGCAGAGTTTTCTAGCAATGTCATTTCTAAAATAATCTAAATGTGTACATATTTTCTTAATTTTCTGTGAGCCTGAAATTGTTTCTTAGACTGAAGAACAGAGCAGAAGTAAGCTGTTGAATTAAATGGAGTTGAAACCAAAGGCTTCCAGCACCACACCTGTTAATCACTGAAATGAAAGGCCAATTCAAAGATGTAACACAACACTGTTAGCAGGCCAAAACTCTTGCATTACCACAAATTCACTTATGACTCTCCTGGGACTATCAACTGCTGTGAAACCTATAGAAACTTCCCCCAAATTCTGTTCAGTAGAGAATGCAAACATCTCACTCATATGGCACTTGTTTGTCAAATGAGCATGGGCAGGGAAATTGATGAGGGTACTAATTATTCTTGAAAGAGCCAGAGAGGACAACATTCAAAACTCCTAATGGAGTAAGGAGCAAAGGAATGAATTTCTCCAACATTTAAAAGGCTTCAGATTCACAGACAGCAGGAATGGTGAGCAGGACAGGGCTTTCACAATTAAAAACAGTTGTCCTCCTCGATGGGGATTCTGACGTCTCCCTTGTGGCTTAAAGCAGTGGGAATGTCAATTTTTGAAAATTGTGAAATTTTCTATTTTCTTTCCAGCACCGAATATCAGCACATTACAGGAAAAATATAGACCATAATGTTTTGACTAACCTTTTGTCTTCCTGGGTTTTATGAAAATTAATGTTTTTTTGTTCTCCCTAAATACCAAAAAAGGAACACCAAGGCAGTTTCGTGCTTAGAGACTTTCAGAGAAAGGCCAAATTACTCATTATTTAAGCTAACCATGTGAAGAGACAATCCTGGGCCTAAGTGAAATCACTCTGGACTTAAAAAGGACAAGTTCAATTTGGGTTTTAAGCCACAGATGGTTGCCTGCATCAGAGATTCCAGTTAAAAATTTCACAGTTAGATTAAACTCTTTGACTTGGTATACTAATGCAAACTGGCAATTAGTTTAAGCTTCTTGCAAGGGAAACCAAAATACCTATATTATCATCTTCATCCATTCTTCAGAAAATAAAGAAATTACTAGAGCTGGGCATGGTGGGGCACACCTGTAATCCCAAAGACTTGGGGGACTGAAGCAAGAGGACCACAAATTCAAAGCCAGTCTTGGCAACTTGGGAGGCCCTAAGATACTTAGCAAGACTCTGTCCAAAAAAATAAAAAGTAAAAAGGGGTTGGGAGTATGTGGCCCGGTGAGTGGTTAAAGCACCCGTGGGTTCAATCCCCAGTACTAAAAAGAAAAAGAAGACACTAGAGAGCTAGGAACTTCAAAAGAGAAATACCTTGGATAAACAAATACACACTGCTAAAAGAACAGACTGGGAACTTATTCTTCCCAGGAGTATTTTTGCTTTTAACTAGACATGGTTAAAGTTTGAGAAATTTCCAGGCTGGGCACAGTGGCTCATGCCTGTAATCCCAGCAGCTCGGGAGGCTGAAGCAGAAGGATCATGAGTTCAAAGCCAGCTCAGCAAAAGTGAGGCACTAAGCAACTCAGTGAGACCCTGTCTCTAAATAAAATACAAAATAGGGCTGGGGATGTGCTTCATTGGTGGAGTGCCCCTGAATTCAGTCCCCAGTACCAAAAAAAAAAAAAGATTGAGAAATTTCCAAACCTAACGAAATCAAATGACTGGTATCACTTGATGGAAAAATATTTGTGGGTGCAGGAGTGTGATAAACTACTTGACCTCAGCAAAAATACCTGTAAAAAATCACATATATTCAGTGAAAGTTTATTGTTTGCAGAGCACTGTTGAAGGTTCTGAGAACTTGTACCTGGTCTCAAAGAGAGCTACAATTCACTAGTGCAATTCAGTGGTGTTACAAGAAACTCATAGCAATCTGGTAAGAAAATAGTTGACTTAGGACACAGCATAGAAAGAAATGTGGGAAGGCATGAAGATTGGAAAACCAATTCTCCATGCTGAGGTGGACAAGAAAATTTATGTTAATTAGACAGCTTTTTGTTGCAACTAATTGTAGAAACATTCTTCCTGTCTGGAATCTGCTTTTCTGCTTTTAAAATGACCCTGAGGAACATGGCAATCATGAGAAATCCTCTCCTCCCTTTTCTCACCTCTTGACCATCATGTCTGTGTCACAAAGAGTGGTTTACATCATAAGAATCCGGTTAGTACAGAGACCATAATTTCTTTTATCCATTATAGGATGTTTGAACTTCCCCCAGGAGAACCATAGTAGGCTGACCTCATCTGAACTAAGGAAATATCTTAGAAATACACTCATCTAGGACAGAAAAGACATGTTCTTCCCAGAGGTTTGTTCAAAAACTCATTCCAGAGCCAATACATTTGATTTAAATGATTTCCCATAACTGGGACTGTGGCTTAATAAAAGGAATTATATTGTCCCTGGTTTCTGAAAATAAATACAATTATGGGCACCAAATGAGCATTCAGGTATCACTTAAATAACCTGTCTAGTCTGTGGACATTAAGCCAGGGCAGAACACTCTGTCCAAGGATGCCCTGAAGAATGCTTCAGCAATGAAACCAAGGGTAGGAAATTGTTTCCCAGGTTGGACAAGTTATAATGGACTTGCAAATGTTCTGTGGTTATTCAATTTCACAACCACTAGGCATGGATTACAGGAAATACTATCTAAACTATGACAGAAAATCTTTAATAGAAATAATTCAGATAGATTATAAGGATAGTGACTCAAATCTTTATGGAGAGTTGTGTGTGTGTGTGTGTTGTTTCATTTGTTGTTTTGCTAGAGAACTGCTAGACTGGCCAAGTCTGGACCCATGAAATAGAAGGTATACCCACCATCTCAGGCAGATTATCAACATTTCCTTTTATTTTACACAGGAACTCTTCACTGTGGATGCAGATACTTGATAATTACATTCATTATGTTCCTTCCCCTCCCCCATTTATGTTCAAAGTAAGAAATGGTAGGCTTCTCTGGCGATTTCCTTGCTTGTTAAAAGAGAAATGACAAGCAACTCATTGGCTTGGGAAATTTCTGCTTGGTTTTGTGGGCCCAGGGTCTTTAGAGCTAAGAAAGCCTGGAGCCAAGAGTGGAGCTGGCATGAGAGCACTGTCCTTAGAAGTCTTCCCGCATGAGGTATTGATTATATACTGTCTCTCTGTTGCCTTTTAAATTCTTTCCTCTCTTGTGTTTTTCTTCCCTTTATTTAAACTTTGGGCCAGAATTGAGACTTCAGGCTATTAGAAGTGGGTTTAGACTGCCTATACATCTCCCTCCATGGTTGCTACATTGACCTTCTCTCCAAACTGCCATGTTTGCAAGTCTTCTTCATAGAAGGGCAATTCTATTGATGGGAGGAAGATTTTTCTCACCTGAATTTTGGAGAGCCAAAAAGAATTTCCTCACAAAACCTGCTCTAGAAAGACTCAGGTCATTTGCAGTGTATATATGATTACAAACACAGCCTCCTGTCAGCAGACACTATTAACTTCAAGCTGACTTCCAGGCAAAGCAATAACAGCATCCTCCTTATGTTTCCTCTTCTCTTCTGAAAATAACCTAGTACTTTTGCAGTAATAATACCCTCAAAGATTTCTGGTGACCCAAGAAACAAGAGCAGAAGCTGAATTCCATCAAACCCAGGGCAGCTCTATTAGATTGTCCAGACAGTTTGTAGTAATTTGCAGTTTGTAGAAATTCGCAGTTTCTCTCTAATATGAGATTAGCATAGACTGATAATGATTCCTGAGTAGTTTGCTGGTCTTCTCCCCTTTTGCTCATAAAGAGTCATGTCAATCATGGCATTCATCCTCAAGGATCTCATCTTGATCTAAACAAAGTTTTGAAAACATCAACTGATGTTTCTACTCCAACCTCCTTTATCAGTCATGGATGTGTCATGTTTGGTGGCTGTCATATCAATGATAATGTCTAACATTTTCAGAGTCCCAGCCAAAGCTGTCACCACAGTCTTACTTTCCATTTTATATCCATAGTCACTTAATCCCCTCTCTGCCCAAATCCTATTCCTTCCTATCTACGACTAATTTTGGATGGAGGAAGAATTAAATTATTATTCTGCAACTTTTGTGCTTTCTTGGCTTCATTTTTTCTCATTTCAAAATTGTACTTTAATTTTCTTCTGAAAATGACCTTTGCTATCACTACCTACTATCTAAAAAAGAAACCCAATAAACTGAAATTTTGACAACAAAAAAGCCTGCATCTTTAAACATATCAGATTGCAAGTTATCTCAAGGTATAAAAATATTTATTGTCATGGGGAAATGAAAATTTAAAAAATAATTATATGTAACTTGGATTTATCAACTTGATAAAAATAAAAAAGGAAGTTAAAGTATTGATGAAGGGATAATTGCTATACCATTCTAAGAGGAAAATAAAATATGTATTAAAAGTTTTTAAATGCACATATATTTTAAGCAACTTAACCTTTAAATTTTTTATCCTAAAATTATTATTGAAACAATGACCAAAGAAACAGATGAGCAAGAAAGTTTACTGAACAATCACGGTGGTACTCTATAATAGGAGATTTATTAAATTAGTTATACTCATGGCATAAAATATTTGGGCATTAAATATGTTTTGATGTAAAATTCTGTTTAAGTAAAAATTAAGCAGACTCTAAAATTATACATATTGAATGAGCATATATACAAAGTCATACATAAATCTGCACTGAAATGCAAATCTTTGTATTTCTAGATGGGGAAATTATTTTGTTTTATAAGTATCAGGTTTTTAGATTTTGCATACTTCTTTGTTACAAAAGGTTAAAACTGTAATATGCAATTTCCTATTTTAAAATGCACAGAACAGTTCCATGAGCATTTGTAAATATATATATATATATTTATATAAAGTTTTTATTCTTTTATTTCAAGAATAAAAACTTCCTCAGACTTAAAAAGCAAAGCTGTGAGGGCTCTCATATAATGTAGCACCATAGTATGACTTTTTAAAAAAACAGATTACTGATATTGTTCTAAAATCAAAAACTAAAATAAATTTTTCAAAGACAGCTATCTCTAATATTGAGTTATTCTGTATATAGTTTTCTTTTTAAAATATTGTGCCCATAGAATTTTTTCAACTGAATAGACAGTACTTTTTTTTTCTAGATAGCTAATTAACAAAATTATCAGCTATCTGGGGGTTATGGAGATAGCCTAAGAGTGAACAGACATAAGTTACTTAGGTTAATGCTGTTCTTCTGTTTAAAGCACATGCATAGATAAGCAGTGGTGTATGTCTGTGACCCCAACTACTCAGGAGGCTGAGGCAGGAGGATTGCAAATTAGTGGCCAGCCTCAGCAACTTAGTGAGACTCTGTTTCAAAAGAAAAAAAAGGAAAATGACTGGGTATATGGTAAAGAGTTCCTGGGTTCAATCCCAATACAAAAAAAAAATTAAAAATGAAATCTATACACAAAGTCAAGTTGTCAAATCTTAACAAAAAGCAAAGCACAAATGAATAACATAAGCATGCTTGAGGAGGTAGAACTTGAGGACTTGAAGATAATCAAAGAAATGGTAAAAGTGAGTATCCACAAAAGGTTCCCAGAATAGCTGAGCATTGTTGGTTGGATTTGAGTAGACTGGAGGACACAAACTCAAACACCCACATGCCCAGTTTTCACCAGGCCTGGAAGTGTGAGGTGGAGACAATGGCAAAAATGGAGAAAGGGAAGTCACAGCTCTTTCCTAGAAGGTCATTGTTAAAAAGTCATGAAGACTAGGTCTTGGATTTTTCAATTTCAACTATTTGCCTTAAGACAAAGGAGAATCCTGGCTAAGATAGTGATACCAATTGACTCTATTTATAGAATCAAAACCCCTTGTATCAGTTAGGGTGCCAACAAGAAAAACAGAATACCTAGCAACATATAATTTACAATAGGAATTTGAACTTATGCAATTGTCAGAGCTAGTTACATAGTGTGTTTCAGGCTATTACTTATTGTTTCTGTGTCTGACAATGGAAACTGAAGTCCAAAAGGCAAGCAATTAGAAAGGAAGAGGGGACTTGAGGAGAAAGCAGGGAAAATCTGGAACCTGAAAGGTTGACCTAGAACCCACAAGGAAGAATGGAAACCTGCGGTGGTCTCTCATGGCTCCCAAGTTTCCACCTCTATGTTGTAAGTGTCCTGCAGGAGCAGCTGTGGCCAGGTTGGTGTTCCACTGACCTGCTGAGCCAGCACATCAGCAATATCATAGGAGTTGCAGTGGTGCTTTGGACTCCCCTGGGACCTCCAAGAGATGAAAAGTAAGAGGCTGCTGCAGCGTCAGCCCCGCCTGACCTTTGTTCAGCTTCTCTTCCTGGGACTTTTAGTATGGTATCTTCTTGAGGAAGGGTACCAGTGAATCCTGCAGGTCACTACCATTGTCAAAGTTGGAGGCTCAAAAGAGTGGAAGGAACTTGGATGAGCTGTTGCACAAGTTCAGTTCTGAACCTTGGTATTCACTGGATGCAATGACTATAAGCTAGCTACTTAATGTCTCTGTTGCCCAATTTTCTCAACAACAAAATGGAAGAATTAGAGTTGACTCTAAATTGGCAAGTCTAGAAAAGCAAAACTTGTGAAAAGGAAAGTAATATGCAAAAATCACCTTGCTCACAACTTTATTACATGGTAAGTATAGGTGCAGAATGGTGGATCTGAAATGAAGCTTATGAAATAAGTAGAGAGGCAAGCATATGAAATAAGTAGAGAGGCTTCATCGCTGACTCCATGAATTAAGCTCAGTCATTTAGCTTAAGAGAGCTTCAGGTTTCTGTGAACTGAAGACACTGGAGCCTTGTTGCTCATCATGGGCTGCACAGTGCAATCCTTTGGGAAGCTTTAAAAAATATTGATGTGCAGGTCCCATCCCTAGAGATGCTAATTTAATTGTTCTGTAGTGTGGCCTGGGCATCAGGATTATTTAAAGCTCCCCAGATTCTCGTGTGCAGCTGAGCTTCAGAACTCTTTATTAGGATTTGCTTTGGAAAATGGCAGTATGATTTAAGGGTGTGGGAAGAATCTCCCCACCCCCAAATGTATGTCCACCACAAACCTGTCAGGCTACATGACAGTTTATCCTTAGAGATTCCACCCATTGAGTGTTGAAGTTTCTTCATTACTTATTAAAATTCATACAGTCCTGGTAGATGTGACACCATGAACTTAAAAGTATATCTTCCTTACAATCACAAGAAACTAATTTGGAAAGAATCTCAGAGGTCACAAGTTCAAACTGGCAAGTATTTTTATTGTGATTTTCATAGATAAGGAAACAACCTCAGACTGTCATTCTCCAGTGTTAGGGTTTTCTACAAGCATTTATTTTAGTGTGTATGTGGGGAGGGATTTTAATTAATGCCATCTTTCTTTTGTAACATTCCTAAAAGCAAGAGATTTGGGATTGTACTTGTGTGATGATGCAGCTTTTGAAGCCCCATTTTATCTCAACCTCTTTTAGAATTTCAATTTTTTTTAGATGGAGATCACAATGACTGACCTTCTAACTTTTCATAGGCCTCATTTATCTAAATAAGAATTTCCTGCTCTGTTTTATCATCCTATGATTGCTTCCTATGATCTACCTTTCACTTTCTGCCTTTCATCTTGATCCATGATATCGCTGGACTGCGGGCCAAAGACAATAGATCATTGCCAAATTCAAAGGAAAAAAAGTTCTTCCCTTTATATCAAAAGACATAGACAGCTGTCATGTAATACACAATCAAATTCTGATCTCAAAGACATCAGGCATTTTGTCTGTCTGGGAATTGTTTGGGGTTCCCCTAGGGTGAATGGAACCAAGTCTATAAATTTGTAACACATTAAACTAATCCCCTAGAAGTAAAGTTCCTATGTGTTTAAGCACAGGCTGCTCTCATTGGAGGACACCTTTTCTTTCCCCTCTTGTTAGCATAGTCTGTCTGAATCAACCTGTCTGAATCAAACGCAAGGTACCTAATAGCAGATGCTAGTGAAGTGAGTGTGCAAAGGTCTGAGCTCATCAGAGATTCCATTCCCTAAGAAGGGACTCTGAGGGGCTCACCTAAGCAGGAATGTGTAACTAACACATCTATTGTTCTTTGTGACCTAAATTACAATTGAGTCCCTACAAATCTTGTTGAAATTCTGCTGGAGAATATCAAATTCTCCATTGGGGACAAACAGTTATTTTTCTGCATAAAAATACCTGCAAACAGTTAATTTTTAGAAAACTCCCCATAAACCTGATGTTTGTCTCCCTTTAATATCTAATATAAAGCATAAAGATGAGTGTAACATCAGAGCGTATTGCATATCACTCATGTTAAGATATCTTATTTACACATCTATATTAAGTTTAAAAAGTAGTTGACATGTTCCATTTTCTAGTTTGAGAGAGAATACTCTATTAGGACTTTTCATAACTGTGCCCAAGATTTCTCAACTGACAGACTAAAGCAAGCATTTTTTAAATGAATTTGGCACTGGACAAGTGCTCTAATATCTTTACATTCTCAACATCACTTAATATTCTCTGGCTTTTGAAAAACTGAAATCCATCCTAGTGAGTGTGAAGTGGTATTTCATTGATTTTGAATGGTGGATAATGATATTGAACAATATATGTGCCTATTGGAAATTTGCATATCTCCTTTGTACAACTGTCTGTTTAATACCTTGGCCCATTTGTTGAGTGGGGTTGTGATTTTCATAGATAAGGAAACAACCTCAGACTGTCATCATCTGTTGATTTTTTATTCTTAAAATTTTATTTATTATTTTAAAATTGTTGTAAAATTTGTACATATTATAGATTACCAAGCAGCATATTGATATATGTGTGCACTGCATAACGTTCAAATCAGTGTAAGCATGTTCATCTCCTTAAATATTTATGGTTTCTTTGTTGTTTTCTTGTCTAGTTTTAGTATCAGGGTAATACTGGCCTCATAGAATGTGTTTGAAAGAATTCATTGGTATTCACTCTTTAAATGTTTGTTTGAATTTAGCTGGGAATCCTTCTGGTCTTAGGCTTTTTGCAGGGAGACTTTTTCTAACAGATTCAATATTGTTACTTGATATTTTTCTGTTCATGTTTTCTATGTCTTCATGTTTCAATCTTGGTAAGTTGCATGTGTCCAGGAATTTATCTAAGTTATCAAATTTGTTGGCAAATTTGTTCATGATAGTTACTAATAATTCTTTGTATTTTTGTGGTGTCAGTTATAACATCTCATTTTCTCATCTCTGATTTTATTTATTTGAGTCTTCTCTCTTTTTTCTTAGTCCGGGTGATAGTTTATCAATTTTGTTTATTTTTTAAAAAAACAACTCTGTTTCATTGATCTTTGTATTTCTTTTTAGTTTCCCATTTATTCTGCTCTGATCTTTATTTTTTCCTTCTACTAATTTGGGGTTTGGTTTGTTCTAATCCTTTGAGGTATAATGATTGTTTAGTTGAGATCCACTTTATTAAGCTACATGTTGATTACTGTAGCTTCCCTCTTGGTATTGCTTTTGCCATATCCCACAGAGTTTAGTATGTTATGTTTTCATTATCATCTGTGTATAAAATTTGTTAACTTTTTAAAAGAAATTCTTCTTGGTTATTTCATTGATTCATTGGTTGTTCAGAAGTATGTTTTTTAATATGTTTCTATCTGTATAGATTCTAAAGGTTTTTCTTGTTGATTTCTAGTTTTATCGCATTGTGGTCAGAAAGGATACTTGATTTGATTTCAGTTTTCTAAATTTGTTGAGACTTGTGGTTTACAATATAATCTGTCCTGGAGAGTATTCCATATGGTTTTTCATCATTTAGTTGTGAGGATTCTCTATATATCCTAAAAGTAAGTTACTATTCAATGCAATACTTCTTATATTATGTGGGCTATTTTTTTCACATAATTGTCAGTACTCTTTAAATACCAAAGATTTTTAATTTTGATGAAATTCAATTTATCTATGTTTTTTCTTTTTTTCATGCCTTTGTTTTTGGTGTCATATTTATAAGAATGATTTTCCTATTTCAATTCACAAAAGTTTACTCATATTTAATTCCTTTAAGATATTTTCAAAATTTTTAAATTTTTTCTCAGTGGTTACTTGAGGATTAAACATATATACCTTAACTTCAGATTTATACTATCTCTTCTCAAGTTAAATATAGAACTGTGACTCCTATAAAACTCTTTTCTATTTGCCAAGCATGGTGGCACCCACCTGCAATCCCAGCAGCTCAGGAGGCTGAGGCAGGAGGATCATGGGTTCAAAACCAGCCTCAGCAACTTAGTGAGGCCTTAAGCAAATTGGTGAGACCCTGTCTCTAAATAAAGTACAAAAAGGGCTGGGGATGTGGCTCAGTGTTTGGGTGCCCCTGAGTTGAATCCCCGGTACCAAAAAATATATACATATTATAAAAAAAACTCTTTCTTTCTCATTTTGTGCAATTATTGGCATATGTATGATATCTATACGTTAGAATGTCAACAACACATTTTTCTATGTGTTACCTTATGTCATAGTATATGTTTTCAAGAAACTGAGAGAAGACATAAGAACATAGTAAATATGTGTATAGTTTTGTTAATTTTCTTATTTACTCTTTTTTGAATTCTTCATTCCTGTCAATTTAAGTTTCTCTTGAGTGTTATTTCTCTACTCCAATGAAGTTTAGTCCTATAGTCTTTATACCATTATTTTTAAAAATTCAACCATTTTCACATATCCTAGACCAATAATACAATTATATAAATTTTGTTTAATGTTATTATTTAGTAGATTGGTGAACAGAAGAAAGGAGAATACTTATGTAATTTTAACTATCTTTTTATAATTGCTCACCTAGGTTATGGTCTTTATTGGAGCTCTTTGATTTTTCATGTGGGCTGATTACTCCCTGGTTTCACTTTTTTTACTATCTCTTGCAAAGCAGGTCTGCTAACAACAGTTGTTCAGGTTTTCCTTTCCATTTCCTCTTCCTCCTCACCTTCCACCCCCTCCTTGTTCTTCTTTTTATTATTTTAGAAGATCTTTATTTTGTCCTCACATTTTCAAAAATGTTTTGCTGGATGTAAGATTTTTGGTGAGTTTTGTTGTATTTTTTTTCCTTTTTCCATTTTTTGTGATTGGTGCATTATAGTTGTGCATAATGGTGGGAATCATTGTTACATATTTGTACATGCACAAGATATAATTTGGCCAATATCACTCCCCAGTATTTCCTTTTTCCCTCATTTCTTCCCTCCCCTGGTCCTTTCTTTTACTTTGCTTATCTCTCTTTGATTATCATGAGGTCCTCCAGTACCACCTCTCTTTTCCTTCTTCCTCTCTAGCTTCCCCATATAAGCAAAAACACATATGACCCTTGACTTTCTGAGTTTGGCTTATTTTGCTTAACAAAATATTCTCAAGTTCCATTTGTTTTCCTGAAAATGACATAATTTCATCCTTTGTGGTTGAACAAAACTCCATTGTATGTATATACCCTACATTTTCTTTATTCATTCATCCATTGATGGATACCTAGGCTGGTTCCACAGTTTGGCGATTGTGAATTGTGCTGCTATAAACATAGGTATGCATTTATTAGTATAGTATACTGTTTTAACTCTTTAGGATAAATACCAAGGAGTGGTATAATTGGATCATGTAGTGGTTTCATTTGTAGTCTTTTGAGGAAGCTTCATACTGATTTCTAGAGTCCTTGAATTAATTTACAATCCCACCAACAGTGTGAAAGTGTTCCTTTTTCTCAATATTCTCTCTAGCATTTATTATCATTTGTATTCTTTTTTAAAAAATTTTTGTTTGCTCGTTTGTTTTAGTTGTTGATAGGCTTTTTAAAATTTTTATTTATTTATATGTGGTGCTGCTAAAGATTGAACTCAGTGCCTCACACATGCTAGGCAAGCACTGTACCACTGAGCCACAACCCCAGCCCCTATCATTTGTATTCTTGATGGCTATCATTCCAACTGGAGTGAGATCAAATCTCAGTGTGGTTTTGATTTGCATTTTCCCTAACTGCTAAAGATGTTGATCATTTGTCCATATACTTGTTAGCCATTTGTATTTCTTGTTTTGACAAGTATCTGGTTAGTTCATTTGCCCATTTAATTGGGTTATGTATGTTATGTTTGGTGTTAAGTTCAAATTATGCTAGAGTTATAATAACAAAAACTGCATGATACTGACATAAAAACAGACACATAGACCTATGGTGCAGAATAGAAGACACAGAGACAAACCGACACAGATATAGTCATCTGATACTTGACAAAGGTGCCAAAAATCTACTTTGTAGAAAAGATAGCCTTTTTAACAAATGGTGTTAGGAAAACTAATTATCCATATGTAGAAGAATGAGACTGGACATTAAACTCTCATCCTGTTGCGTTTGTTTTGCTCTTGGCAACTGTAATATATCACGTTATTGCCTTTCTCCATTATTTCTAGTGAGAAATCAGCTGTAAATATTATTGTTCTCTTGTACATTACGACTTGTTTTTCTCTTATAGCTTTCCAGATTTTCTCATTGTCTTTGCTTTTCATCATTTTTGCTATGATGAGCCTGGCTGTAGATCTCTTCCCGATTGTATTAGTGGAGATTCTTTGAGTTTCCTGGATATGTACATTAAATATTTTTTTTATCACATTTGAGTAGTTTCTCTTTGATTTCTTTCTATACCATTTTTTTCTCTTCCCTTTCCTTTTGGTACTGCTGCAATAAACACTGATGAATTTAGTTGTGTCCTAAATTATTGTATGATTATGTTGTTTATTTTTTTCTCTGTTTTTCAGGTTATATAAAGTCTACAGATAAATCTTCAAGCCTGCTCATTCTTTTCTGTCAGTTCAAATCTCCTGTTAAGCTCCTTGCATGAAATTTTTATTTCAATTATACTTTTCAACTCTAAAATATCATCTCTCTATCAGTTTTATATTTGATGATTCATTGTCATCGTATTTTTCTTTACTTTAGTAATAATGGTTGCCTTGGTTCCTTGAAATATTTGAAACAGTTTATTTGATGTCTTTGTTAAATCTGACATGAGGGCTTTCTCATAGTAGTTGATACTCCTCTCCCCAGAACTATGGATCATACTTTCTCTAATTGTATAGTAACCTTTGGTTAAAAAATAGGTATTTCAGATAATATATCAACAGCGCTGAATATTAACCACCCCCACTCTGTGCCCTGGGTTCTTGTTATTTGTCTGTTTGTGACTACATTAGTTAAGTCTCACATTATCAGGTCTCTGATCTTATTTATCAGATGACAAAGGCTTCAGTGTGTGCACTGTCACCCTCCTATAGCAGTTTTAGCCAGGTCTCTGTCTGATCTGTATTAAGCTATCTGCCTCTTTTGCCTTCATACCCAGATGGTTGCTTCTACTAATGACTCTCTGATTGCTCTATTATTTTCCACAATTGACTGAGATATAAATTGTTCCAAAATCTGATACAATTAAATTCAGATGTCTTGGATGGGATAATTTTAGGGGCAGGCTTTGAGGTTTGTTCTAAACTCTAAGTATGCTTTTTATGGTTATCTTTTTCCTAGTTCTCTCTGAGGTAGATTGGGGCCCCAGAGTTCTTGGCCTGCTGCATCTGAGGTACAGACTTCACCCTGTGAGAGGAAGCCACCCTCCAACTTCTTGGCCTCATTTACTTAGAATGTAGACTCTGGAGCACAAAACTAAGGGGGATGAGAAATACTTCATGCTCCACTGGGGACAGGGAACCAGGTCTATAGAGCTCCTCACATTGCCATTCTAGAAGTAGATCTCCTATCCAATACATTTTAACTGTGTAAGAGAGAGAAACTTCTTCAGCCTACCACAGGTAAGTGCTGCTGTCATTTTGGTGTATTTCCTTCAAGGATATTTTCTATATATAATTTCTTTTGATTGCTGTCCCTCCCTCACTGCTTCCTTAACTTTCAGTCTTCCTTCCTTCCTATTTAAATGTTGGAAGACACTTTGTACAGTTGTATATATTCTATTAACATTCTAAGATAAGATCTTGTACATTTCATTTTCTTTGTAAATATCAACATTATTGGGAACATGTGATTCTATCCATTTCATATATCAGATTTACATAGGAATATGATAATTATGTGGCTAGTCATTTTCCTATCATTAGAGGTGTATTAGTAACATTATATTGCCATCAGTTATTGAGTATATACTGCTAATCATTTTATATACATCATCTAAATACTCATAATTCTATAAGATAAAGTTTCATGTCATGTTTTATAGATAATCAAACTCAGGTTCATTCAGAAAGACCCTCAAAGCCACACAACTAGAAAGGAATGGAATCAAGGTGATCAGATCTATTAGGTGTTAATAAATATGACTATATAAATTTTGCTTCCTCCATTAGATTTCTTTCTTGTAGGTATATTTCTAGAAGTAAAAATGCTAGGGAAAAGATGATTATTTTAGATTTTTTATAAGAATTTATAATTGTTTCTAGAAACTATTCATTTTTTTCTGAGCTGCAATTAATGGAATCTCAATAGACTTTTTAATTTTTACTTAAGAATAGCATTCATTTTCATTTATATTATGTTATTGTTGATATTGGAAATGTTTCCATTTCCTCAGTGTGCATTAGTTATTTATACATTTTGTGCATATCTACTAATACTTATGAGGCTTTCCTTAACTGTTTTTTATGAGATCTTTACATCACATTTAAAAATAATAATGATCAGTATTTGCTACAAGTACTTTTACTTATTTTTCACTATTTTGACCATGTTTTATTATCTAAGAAATTTATATATAGTCTAATTTATTAGGGGGTTATCTATTTGACTTTTGAAATGAGATAAAAGAAGCCTGAAAAGACATATCCCGTTAGTTACAATTCTGAAAATTATTGTTTCCTTTTGGTCCATGGGCACTTCACAATGGCTGCAGTAGCAGCATCTTTCTGAGACACAAGCTTCTTCTTAGAGGGCTGGTATAATCCACTCATGAGCATTTCATCAATTGACTTTTTTTCTGGGAAACTCCCTTCCAAGAAATTATGCTCAAAATTCCAATTGCAGTGGACTTGATAGTAGATCAGTTCTCTTCATATTTCTTAACCTAAACACTTGAGGAACTATGGCACTCTATTTTAGGGACTTTCATGTTGCTTCACCTTAGTGGTACATCTTTCAACACACTTAGTGGTGTTAGATGGAAGAAACTAACCAAGTAATGTAAGCAAATGCACATTCATTGATTCTAATACTCTCTCTCATTTACTTGGTTGAATGAGAGCAAGTCAATCCAGGTTGACTAATCTCTTGAGTATCCCCTTAGTAGGAAAGCACAAGCATTTGTCCTGTACTATGTGGACATCATCATCAACTCAAGATCTTAACTCTTGTCTTGCTCAGACAGCATTTCTCATCTATTTAAGTGCCTCTTTAGTATATTTGTCCATTTCTTTCTGTCAAGAAAATAGTCATATAGAGTTAAATTCTCAACATTTCCTTGCCTCTGGACCACAAGTAATTATGAGTGGTATGAATTCTCAGGCAGGTAAAAAAAAATCAAGTCCAATTTCAAGTTGATTGAGAGTCGAAAGCATGCTATGCAAGTTTGTGTGTCAACTCTAATCTGATTAGAAACATCACAGAAGTATACAGTTGTTAGAACTCTAGGTCAGCTGTATACCTAAATAACCACTGACGATTTTTCCCATACACCAAATTCAAACTTCAGGCAAATGAAAATTTATAACTGGTAAGTTAACAAATTCATATTATTAATTTGAGATAGGACTAGCAACACATGTGATTTTATCGTTTAATTGAAGTGGCTGGCCAGTAGTGGTTTTAATAGAAAATATTTACCAAACTTACATTTCACTTCATTTGGGAAGGAAATCAACTATGAGAGAATAATTTTACTCTTCTATTAAGAAAGAATGTATAATCATGTTAGTTTGTCCAGAAATAAGTTGAAATTGTGTGTTATGCCCCATTCTCCTTAACTACATATCATGGGCTGTAATAACTTTCAGTTTTCTTCTGCCCTGAAAGAAAAACTTTCTAACTGAAAACTCTGGAATCGTGTAACCTATATTTTGTTTAGGAGGGAAGGAGGAGTGTCTTAAAAATGGAAATTCCAAAGTAGCATTTTCTTCAGAATGCATACAGGACTCAATTTTCAGATGTAGCCTTTTCTTGAACTTCTCTGAAATATTCCAAAATATCATAGTCAGCTGAATATATTTGTGTGAACCTATCAGTTTACTGGATTTTGAAGCACGTGCGTGTGTGTGTGTATACACATATGTGTGTGTGTATATATATATATATTCAATATATGTACATATATTATGTATTATGCATTTCCCTACTAATACTTGGCATAGATGTATGTATAGCAGGGAAATAATACTCCAAAGCTTCAAGTATTCAGAAGCTTTTCACTTAAAAATGTGAATAAATGATGTTATTATCTGAAAACATTCTGCCTATTATTGTCTGTTTCTTCCTATGTAGGTCTTCCCATCATAAGCACAAATGTTTGTTGATCAAAAATAAAAGTAAAAATAATAACTAGTGTTTAACTCTCTGGAGTATATTATTAGTTCACATACACTTTGGGTAGGGAGAAGGAAATCAATTGCTGATCTTGTTTCAGGTAATTGCCATGGCCACAGTTACCAGGAATTCTTCAAAGGCAAATTCATAATACAGACAGTGCTTTTTCAATTCTACAAAATACATGTTTGACCAAGGTCCCACTCAGCATCACAAAATATCATGCTATGCCAGTACATTCTTACTGGAGTGTTATTCTCAATGGTTCAAAGAAAAACAGAAAACAATAGAAATTTGTCTAAGCAAGAATATGTACCAACTGTTTCTAACAGTGGAGAAGGTTCAATCAAGTTCAAAATATGTCATGGTTTTATTAAAGTAGTTTCATAAGCTTCAATATGCTCTCCTGCATTTTGCTAGTGATATTTTAAGTAATATTCCACAGATTTACTTTATAACTTCAATCTTTGATGAGTATGAGGAAAAAAATAAATATAACCCTCTAAAAGGGAAATATGTCCATCTTTTGTTGTGAATACTTATATGCCTAGAAGCATTTGATACAGAATACTACTTAGCAAACACACTTGGCCTACACATCTGTGCTCCATTGTATTTTCCTGGGCAAATCAACCCATTCAGTGACTATAAAACAAGAATTCATATAAAAGTATAAAAGTGTATGTGAGGAAGACACATTTCCCATTTTAAAAGTTCATTCACACGTGATGAAGCTATTAAAAGTAAGTTCAAGTTAACAGTAAAAAACAAGGGATAATTGTGTAGACAGATGTGGTGGGAAGACCAACCCAGGAAAATAGTGGGTTAGAATGATGGAGATTTAGATACCAGGCAGATCACAAGGATGTCCTCTAGGGCCTGTTTGGGTAAAAATAAAAAGAAGAAAAGCTATACAGATATTCTGAAGATGCATGCAGTGGGCAGACATTCCAGCTGGTGAGGAAAAGGCATAGGGTGTGCCTGAGTTATAAGAGGAGAGGCTAAGTGGGGAGCAGGGTTGGTGGTGGAAAGGAATAAGCAGAGAGCAACACGCAGAGGTTAAGATAAGCAGTCAGTATCTGGGAAGCACAGCTGCAGCATGGAATTGTACACATCTCACAGGGCCCAAGTTCTGGGGAAACTGGGATAATAGGGAGGATCTCAAAGCAAAGGTTCAAGCACAAGTTATCCTCCTTCTGAGAACAAAGAGCCCAGAAAGAATTCTCAAAATGGAAAGAGGACACTTGGACAAGTGTCCCTTGGGTAGAGTGGAGAAGGGCTATTATCAAATTACCTGATTATTCTACTCCCATCCAGACTTTACTGTCATAAACCAACCTTGCTAATAAGAGAAACATCTTGTTGCACAGGTGTGTTGGTGCAAATTAAAAAGGTGGAATGCTGAAAATCACTGAAAAACATGCTTGGTCATAAAAGGACTAAGTAAGGAATTCACTATGCATAGTTCCTGAGCTCAGTATCAGAAGCAGAACTGTATTGAGGTAGATCTAGATGCTGAGCTGTGAGTACCAGGGACCTAGGTAAATAGAGAGTTAATGTACCTTGGAGTGAGGGTGACTAGGGCTTAATTCCCAATCTGCCATATAGCTTGGACATATTTTCAAGTTTATTGTCATTTATTTAGTACTACTTTAGATGTTCATGACCATGTGTTTTAAAAAAAAGAACTCAGCACATTTTCTATACTTTAGTTCTTCAGTATCTTATAACATCTTCCCAACTAATCCTACTATAATCTATCTGTTTTCCAACCAGCTAGAAGATGGAAGGAAGTGTCCTCATTCCCAAATCTGATTCCTTAGAAGAAGAGATTAAACAGAGGATGCTAGGGGAAGGAGCATTAGAAATTAAAGAAAACTAAATTGGGAGTTCAATGGGAAAGTAATCATGATCATGGCTTCTCAGCAAGCCAAGGAAGGAGGGCTTATGAGGGTTGGGGCCCATCTGGTGTAAAACACCCCCAAAAAACACCTGCCCTTTCATGGCCAGAGGAGTCTAGGTTCAACACTTTCTTTATGTTCTTGGGCTCCCAGTTACCACCTGCCATCTCTTACATAGATCTCTTTATTTCTATTCTTCTTGCAAAGAAGAATTCTCTGAAAAATATATGATTTTAAACATAAAAAATAAATTAATAACACAAAAATACATAAATATAAATCAAAATTAGTATTCAGTAAGGAAAGGAAAGAATGTAGTGAGAAAGTATCATGATGGTTCTGTTTCAGAATGGACAGTTAGCATTGAGAATTGGGGAAGTAGAATGGGTAGAAGTTAAAACAGAAGAGTAGAACAAAAGGAGTTCCTAGGCAAAGGGAACACTATTTTAGTATCACTTGTGATAACTCTAAGAAGTTATATAAGTATCTGTCTCTCTTATCTACAAACCAGTTGCTTCAGAACTAATTCACTTACAAGTGATTTGATGCTTACAAACTAAAAGAAGAAAGAAAAGAAAAAAAAAACCTGGCAATACTTAAATTCTTAAGGAAACTAAGTTGGGAATATAAAATGAGAAAATTAATAGTAATTATGGGAATGTGTTTATTTTCATTGTCATCTAAAATGCTGTATATCACGTTTAGCAGGCCAATAGAAGGACGAGGGAGATAAAATATCAGAAGTTAGGGATTTACTGTGGTGTAGAAGGCATGTGACATATGCTGAATTGAATGTGGTGATATGACTTGGGGTAAATAAAAGGAATGTTCAACACTGTTCAAGTCCTAGAGATTCGTGGGAAGGAGAAAAGAAGGGAAAAATGAGAGTGTGAGGCAAATAAGTTCTTCTGATTTTCCCTCTGAGGTGGGGAGAACATTCCAGAAGGGTGAAGAAAGCACCAAAGGCAGAGAAGACCTATGCCTGCTCCACATTAATGCCACTACAAAGAGGATCAAGCTGGAGAAGATCATGCTAAGCGAAGTAAGCCAATCCCCAAAAACCGAAGGCCAAATGTTCTGTCTGATAAGTGGATCTTGATCCATAATGGGTGGGGGAGCTCATGGGGAGAATGGAGGAACTTTGGGAAAAAGGGAGGGAGGAAAGGAGAGGGGACATGGGAGCAGGAAAGATGGTGGAATGAGATGGACATCATTGCCCTAGGTACATATATGACTGCACATATGGTGTGACTCTACATTGTGTACAACCAGAAAAATGAAAAGTTGTGCTCCATTTGTGTACAATTAATTGAAATGCATTTTATTGTCATGTATAACTAATTAGAACAAATAAAAAAGGAAAAACAAAGAGGTCACTTCTGAAAAATCCCCAAATGAGTGGTAGGAAGCTGGGATATGGTCACAGCAACTGGGCACCACTTGGTAGTCAGACAGAGATTGGCCTCAAAGGTTAACTTTCTGGAGCCATCTTAGCTTTTAAAGCAACTGAGACTCTGGCTGGGAAGCTTGTCACACTGGTTTGACAAGATAACTCTGTTCCAAGGTTATTGTGCAGACTATAAGGCTGAAATCCAACTGAATTAGGCACCTGCAGGGTCTATACACAGGAGCCATTGTGAGGCTCATTCTCTAGGCCATTGCTCAGATCTGACCAGGCTGAGAAAGACCAATTCAGGAATTTACCATGCTGCAAACTCCAGCCACAAATGGCAAGACAACTAGGGCCTTATCAATTCAGCCATATGCTTGCAATAACTTAGGAAGAGAAAGACCGAAAACTTAAAAGTACCATTTAAATAAGGTACTATTTATACCAGATGTTTATGCTCATCATTATTGTTTGATTGATTTTTAATTATTATTTTTGATGATGGTGATTGAATGAGCACCTTAAGTTGAAGAATCATGTTTTTATTTTTCATTTTTGCATATTTTACAGTACCCGACCCATGAAACCTCATGTAGAGGGAGATAAAAACAAAAATCAAACAAAAAAAAAATCTGTTGAATGAGTAATAAGTAAATAGATAATACTATTTTAAATTTTCAATGCTTCACAGAATCCTAGAGAGCAGAACATGCTATCTTAAACTTTTCTCCTGATTTCCACACTTCCCTAAGTCAGTGCTCCAGAGATATAAATTACCTTGTGTGAGAAAAAAACCAAGTTCACACGACTGGCTTTCAAAACTAAGGTGTTTTGTTTTGTTTTTTCCTGTTTTCCTTTAATTTTTGTGTTGGGCAGAGGCAAGCACATCTAGTTTGTGAAATCCTGGCCATAAGAGATTTTTTTCAGTCTACACACAAAGGCTCACAGAGGTTGTTCCTTCCAAGAATAATCTCCCAGGGCCTCATTCAACAATAAATATTTCCCAACTTCCCTGGGCAGAAGTCAGTACAAGGCTGCAAATACTAAGGAAATTGCCTCTGTATCCAGCCGGCTGATTTGGCAGACCAACAGCCAATGCACAAAGAAGGTCTGTCTCTGTTTGTTTTCCTCATACTTTCCTCCTCACTGAGCAGTAAGCCATGGAGAATTATAGAAAAGCCTGGGAAGAATGTGATAGAGACTCGGTCTTCCTACAAACCCTCTAATTATGAAAACCCAAAAATTCGCTTTAACTGACCGGACACTCATGATTCCAACCATTGGACTGAAAACATGGACTCTCTCTAAAAAAGTCTGAATCTTCACTCACTTTATTTCATTTGGGGCTTCTTCCCCAGCAAAACTAAAATTAAGGGAACAGCCATTTTATGACTCATTTCCCTTTTTACCCAGGAGAATCCTAAGGGACATTCCAGTTCTGGTGTCACAGAAAGAACACCAAAATAAAAAAATAAATAAGGAGTTTGATATCTTTTTAAAAAGGGAACTTAGCTTGTGATTATAGTATGGGAAAGCCACTGACTTTCTACGTGGCATTGACCAAGACCCTTGACCTCCCTGGTTCTGAATTTCTATCCTTAATTAAAGGAGACCTTGGAATAGTTTTTGAAATTCTGTTACATAAGATTTTTTAAATTATTAACTGAATTTAATATTTAGGCATTTTAGACTCAGTTATGCTTCTATTGAAAGGATAATTTTAGATTATTTTCTAATTCACTCACTGAATGTATCAGATTGAACTATTCAATAAATATAAACTATTCTTACAAGCTATTTGGGTACTTTACGATAAAATTCATACAGTAAATGTAGAATAGATATTCAATTCTTTCCCATTATCATAGATGCTATAATCAAAACAGAGAGTGCTATGATTTATGCATAGAGTTCTTTACTTGTGATTTTCTCATTATAGTTTTGATGCTGTCTCTTCTAGATAACTGTGATCAGTTTGTGTATTCAGCTGAAATAAGGTGTTTTCTGAAACCAGCCTTGTTCCATTGACTAATTTTGGAATTTTGTAATAATCCAATAGCTTTATTAATCAAGGGTCTCTCATGCTATATAATATATACATATATAAAATTTACATACAAATAATCTAGGTAGTCTTAAAAGAAAAAGTATTTGCTATGAAAGATAAAACATCAGTGACACATTGAGATGGCAATTTGAAACTAGGAACTTGGGGTTAAGAAATACCATTTAAAAGGGTTGCCACACACATTCAGAAGCATATATACAAAATGATTAAGTGAAATTATTCCTACAATTTGCACTGGTTATGCAAAATTGAAATCAATTTGTTAAAAATTATTTATTGTGTTAGAAGGAAGACATTTCAACAAAAGCATGCTATTTGTGTTTTTTTAAATACTAGCTTCCATATACTCTATACATATTGCTCTATCATTATCAATATCCACTTGGCAGCTGGGCACGGTGGCGCAAGCCTGTAATCCCAGCACTTAGGGAGGCTGAGACAAGAGATTCACGAGTTCAAAACCAGCCTCAGCAATGGCGAGGCACTAAGCAACTCAATGAGACCCTGTCTCTACATAAAACACAAAATAGGGCTGGGGATGTGGCTCAGTGGTCCAGTGCCCCTGAGTTCAATCTCCAGTACCAAAAAAAAAAAAAAAATCCACTTGGCAAGCCAAATATGGCTTTATTAATTTCTAAAGAATATCTAGGTTAACAACCTCCAACATCTACTCTTGAGTCAAAGAAGGTCAACTGTCTAACAGAAATCAATAAAGAACATAGCATGTGGAACCACTACTTTTCCATTTACAGGTGATTATGTCCCAAAAAGAATGCAATAATTCCTTTAATGTTAACTCTATTTAAATGTCATTTTCCACCTTTGTCTCTTGCCAGAAGCACAATAATTATTCCAGACCTAGGCTGTGTTATAAATGTCTGGGAATAGTTTACTTGCTTGATCTGTTCTTCAAACTAAGACATAGAACATATGGTATTCCACCATCTGGGTTCATTATATGTAACTCTTCCTGGTTCTCCACTAGAGTTAGCCACATGCTCTGAAATATAATAATGCAAATAATAATACGATATTGTTTTACCTTTGGTTCAACTTATTATTCAAAGACCCTAAGGAAACCAATTAAACTGTTCATTTGAAATAAGTTCTCAAAAAATACTTTGTTGGAAAATAATGCAAAAATTGCACTTGTATTTTAAATTCTAAAACTATTACCAAAGTATTAGAAGTTTACAGTTTGATGGTAATCCTCAAACAGAAACCAAGTGGAGGGAGGATATAGGAATCAAATGATCACATTTTAACATGTAACAAAGGAGGTGATGAAAGCATATTAAGAATGAAAAAAAGTAAAATGTTAACAGATGTGAAATATTGTACCAAGTCCAAACCCAATAGGCATCCATGTGGAGAAGAGATGAACCATGGAAATGAAAAGCTAAAAGGAGTTTCCTGAGGAGGTTTTTTAGTAAGCTGGACTTGATAAAATTTGCCTAGAAATTTGCATTTGCCTGCCCAACCTGAGTCCCTGATAAGTAAGTCTTAAATGTTGAGATCAGTGAGTGACCCACTGGGTTCAAGTGTGAACTGGAAATAGCACAGGTGAGACATTCTCAGTGCTGAATTGTACAACATTGTACACATCTCATTACACAATGTGCTCTTGAAAATGCAAAAGCTGGTTTTGAACACATCTTGGTAGACAACAGTCATGGTCCTGAGTTTCTCCTCTAGCTACCACCCCAGGTCCTGGCCAAGCATGTCTATACATGGTTTATCAAGCTGTTAATTTCCTTGAATTATCATTTGGGCTTACCTGTCACCAGAGGTCACACAAGAGCATTCTTCCTAAAGAGCCTAATATTGTTCTTCAAGAGTTTGCTTTAACCTACAAAGTTTGGTGATCTAGCCTAGCTTTGCCTACTAAACTCAATCTGGGATACTCTAAAACCCTACAGCTCACTGGATTTCTGTCCATCTCCAAAATAAAACATGCTTATTCTTTTCCCTTGCCTTTTCCTGCTCCTGAAAGGTCTTTCCCCAAGTTCTTTCATGTTTGAGTTGATTTTGTTATTCAGATCTCAAATGTGACTCTTCAAAGAAGGTTCTCATGAATAGGAGGTAAAACATTTCTACTTTATGTAGAAAGGAATCCTTCTCATTAGTATCTGTAACAGCCACCTCCCACTCTCTGCATTGTTAATGTTTACGTGTTTATTGTTGGCTCTCCTCACTAGAGTGTGACTGTGCAGGGAACTGTTGTCTTATCTGTTATAACATCCCTATAGCACAGCCGTGCTTCCGGAACATGGTAGGCCTCAGAACAAAGTCATTAATAAAAGTGAATGAAGCATGAAAAGGTTTTGTAGAGAAATGTAAAGATGGCTGAAGAGAAGTACATGTGAAGAATGAAGACGTGAAAAGAGAATTAGCACAAGAGGTTACACCCTGTGAATTATTTCTAACACCTCCCTCCCCACAAAAAAGAAAACTGGACAAGAGATCCCTCTAGGGATACAACTATAGGATTTGACCTCAGGAAGGAAAGGAGAACTAGGGAGGCATAGCTAAAATGCCACAAGCAAAAGACTTCAGATTCCCTACCAGGACTAACACAGCCTCTTAAAACACTCAGAGACTGGTTACCTTAGTCATTTACCTTGTCCGTGAGTGGAAAAATTCAGCTCTGCTAGAAGATCGAAGCGTAAACATCTGAAATGTATTAGTTCCAATGATTAATAAAAATGGAAGACAAAAATCAGAACAAAGTTTGTTAGAAGACAGAAAAGAAGACAGCAAAAAGCATGCTTATTATAGCCACAGTATGTAAGCTTTGGAAACAGCATGTGATTAGAGGTATATATGTAAGGAAGTAAGAATAGGAGTCAGAACAGGGACACAGTTAAGAGCAGGGCTGCAGTGACCTACAGCCAGATCCCTTCCTGGCAGAAGCCCTTGGTTCAGGTCAGTTGGTTCAAGGGTTCAGTGACATTCAGTTAGGCTGCTTGAATGCAATGGATGTTTCCACTACCACTGAGGATGGAGCAGCTTTTCCCTGACATCTACTAAGTGGAACTTGGACTATAAAACAACATCAGCAAAAAGGGAATAGAACACTGGAGCATTTTCCCATAAGCACAGAGCTCTCATTCGTCCCTGGCAAGGCTCTAACCAGGCTGCACTGAACAGCACTAGGAAGCCTTGCTGAGCAGACAGCTGCAGCTGGCCTGGCGCCCACTGTGGACCTGAGGAGAATAATGCTTTCCACTTCACTCAGGGCTTAAAATAAAGCTGAGTCACCACTTTGGAGATACAGAATATGTCAGCCTGGGGAGACTGAGGTCATTGTCTATGATCCTTTTGGATCAGACGGTAATAGAAGCCTTCAGAAGATATGTCCACTGCACTACAAACCGAATCACTTCAGCTCACCATCTTGAATTATTTTTTTCCTGTTTACAACAGAGAAGATGGATGCATGAATTTTTCCAAATTATTTTTGCTTCTTCAGTCATTTCAGAAAGTTGAGGATAACTTTCCAGACCTTGAAAAGTACTTCTAACATAATGCTTTCTAAAGGGATCATAAAGTACTCCCAGACCAGGGTATGTGTGGTCCAAAATATCTAGGGACATGCAAGCTCCAGAATCATTATCAGGCATCCTGAATTTCCTTCTCCTTCTATCCCAAGGTGATGGCAGAGCTTCAAGGAATAGATACAGCATATATTTTCACAAATGAGTAGACACACAATTAGTCAACAGGAGAAAGAATGCAACAATGGCTTATGAGAATACCCAAATAATATAATTACAAAGGTTTCCTGGGATGCAGCTCCCAAAGATTCATCTTCCTTTCTGACACAGCATTCTTAAACAAATATAATAATGCACCGTGTACAAAGACCGTGTGTCATCAGAAACAATTTATGAAGCAGTAGGAGGTTGTATGTGGTAGTATATTAAATACTTCTCAAACACATGAACAGCTGGGGGTTTTTAATATGTAAATAATTTAAGTTACTATTAATCATCTCATGAACTTCAGAGAAAAAGGGATAGCACAGAAGGGGCACAGAAGCACTGGAGATACAGAAATATCTTTAAATACATATAAGAGACTAGATAATATATTAAGGATGTGTTTTTTTTTTTAATAGTAGTTCTTTTAAAGTTGGTGAACTCCCTGTTTTAACAGAAGTGTACATATAGACCAGAATATTCCATCCCCTTTCTATTAAATAAAATGATTTATTTCTTAAATATTTGTTGGCACCTACTTTTGTGTCAGGCACTGTGCTGGACTCTATGTATATAAAAGTAATAATGAGATAAGATCTGTGCTCTCAGCTGATTATCAGAGCATGCAGACTAATTAGCATATTGAATTATTTCAATTGTATCTGTGAAAGAAATAACTGGCCCTAAAACAGTTGGTTGCAAGATATCCTGATTTAATCTGGAAGGTCAAATGAGGGCTCTCTGAGGAAGTGGCATTATTCTGAAATGTGAAGGATGAAATAGTATTAAAGGAGAGGAAAAGCATTCTAGGCCAAGGAACAACATTGTAAAAGAGTTGAGACTGGAAGAAGTTGAGCAAGCCCAACAACTGAAAGAGCACCCTCCACCCAGTGGCTGAAACATCAGACACAAGAAGAGGAGTGACAGAGGTAAAAGTATTAATGCAAGCAGGCTCTTGCCTATTTCTGATGATCAAATTTAAAATTTTATATTGAGTCAATTAGAAATTTCTGAGGTATGTGATACACTAGAATGCTATAATTACATATGCATTTTTTTTTTTTTTTGGAACCAGGGCTTGAACTCAGGGGTACTCGACCACTGAGCCATATCCCCAGCCCTATTTTATTTTATTTTTTTAATGTAGAGACAGGGTCTCACTGAGTTGCTTAGCGCCTCGCCGTAGCTGAGGCTGGCTTTGAACTCGCGATTCTCCTGTCTCAGCCTCCCAAAGTGCTAGGATTATAAGCGTGAGCCACCGCACCCGGCTTACATATGCAATTTTGATGATCAATGTTTTTGCAATTAAAAATGAATTTAAAAGGGAACAAGGATTTGTGCAGAGAGATGTGTGTGGCAGCTATTGCAAGGTCTGGAAGAGTGAGAACAGCAGCATGAATTTGGGTGGTAGTAGCAGAGGAAATGGAAAAATGCAGATGGATCTGCAATATAATGAAGAACACTTGATTTACCTGGTACACAGTATCCTTCAATAAATACTTGTTAAATGAATGGCTGATACATTTTGCATTTGGGAAGAGAGAAGAATCAAGGATAACTCTTACATTGATTTAAAAATTTATTAGGAATAAAGCTATTCTGTACTCAAACAGTTGTCTACATATTCCAACATATTGGTTCAGGCACTGACTTCCTTAACAATACCTGTAAAGCTCAAGAAATAAAACCAAGAATCAATAAATGAGATAGCATCAAATTAAAAAATTTCTGCAAAGCAAAGGGAATGATTAAGAGAGAGCCTATAGAATGGCAGATCATCTTTGCCAACTGCTCTTCGGATTGGGGATTAATATCCAGAATATATAAAGAACTCAAATGGTATAACACCAAAGAAAAAAACACTGATCAAAAAATGAGCAAAAGAACTAAACAGACATTTTGCAAAATAAGAAATAAAAATTGCCAACAAATATATGAAAGAATGTTCAACATCCCTAGCAATCAGGGAAATACAAATCAAACCTACATTAAGATTTTATCTTACGCCAGTTAGAAGGGCAGTCATCAAAAATACAAATAACAATAAATATTGGTGAGGATGTGGGGGTGGAGATATATTCATACACTGTTTGTGACACTAGAAATTCATACAAATACTCTGAAAAGCAGACTGCAGATTCCTAAAAACAAAAAAACTAGGAATGGAACCAGTGGGATCCAGCTATCCCACTCCTCAGTATTCATCCAAAAGTACTAGAATTAACATACTATAGTGATACAGATACATCAATGTTTATAGCAGCATGATTTGCAATAATCAAGTTATAGATCCAGCCCAGGTGCCCATCCACTGATAAATGTTTTAAGAAAATATATATAGACATAATTGAGTTTTATTCAGCTATAAAGAAGAATGAAAGTATATCATTTTCCAGTAAATGGATGAAACTGGAGAATACTGTGCTAAGGAAAATAAGCCAGACTCAAAAAATCGAAGGTTGGATTTTTTTTTTTCTCTCATATGTGGAATCTAGAGCAAAATAAGGGCAAACGAGGAGAGGATCTCATAAGAATAGAGGTAAGATCAGTGCAATAGAAGAGGGAGATTAAGGAAGAGGGAGGAGAGATGGGAAAGGGAAGGAAAAACAGAATAAATTGGACAAAATTACACTATGTACATGTGTAAATATGCAACAGTGAATTTCATCTTTTTAATCTATTAAGCCCTAATTAAAATATAAATATACAAATAAAAGGAAGAGCAGTAGAATGGAAGAGGAGTATATGGAGAGGAAGGAGGGGAGAGAAAGATGAAGCACTGAGGACTGAAATGGAGCAAATTCCATGCATGTATG